>JAUIMM010000601.1:1120000-1590000 GCA_031769625.1 Taudactylus pleione
AAGCCGAAAGATCCAACGAGCTTCTGAAATAATAAGTTTTTTTATTCTGTCACCCCCTCTACATGACTCAGGAATGTGATCAATAATTTGATAGTTGAGATCAGACAACGGATGATGACTATTCCTAAAGTGTTTTGCTACAGGCTGGTCAATATCCCTTCCTGTTGTGGCCAGATTAATGGCTGATCTATGTAACGCCATCCTGTCACAGAATTTCCGTGACATCTGGCCCACATAGTATAAGCCACATGGACACCAAATAATATACACAACAAAAGCTGACATACACGTTAACACATAACGAATGTCAAAGTACTTATCAAGATGAGGATGCTTAAATCTTCGAGCTGTCACCAGATACCTGCAAGTCATGCAGTTATAACAAGAGTAACATCCAGGAGGTTTCACATAAACATTAGGGGGGGAGGGAACTCCTCTACCTGTTATGTCTGTAATAAGTCGGACCTTAAGATTTCGTCCTCTATGAAAGGCAGCCACCGGTCTCGCATTCTTGAACACAGGTAGCTCAGGGTCAGAAGACACTATAGGCCAAAGTGCTTTAGTGGCATGTCTGATAATTGGACTAGCCACAGAAAAGTCACTTGACCACGGAATAATCCTTTCACTATCCCTAATTTTAGGCTGTAACAATTCATCTCTAGGGATATATAACACCTTCTTTTTCTGTTCTTGCAGTGTGTCATAATCATAACCCCTCGCTGTAAATTTAGCAATCAACTCATATAATTTAGATGAAATCTTAGATCTATCACTTACAATCCTAGACACTCTCATCATCTGAGAGAGTGGAAGGCCTTTCTTAAGAGCAGGTGGATGGTGACTACCGGCCATGAGAAAGGTATTACGATCAACATCCTTACAAAAAACATCCGTAATAATCGTACCGTTAACAATCTTAAGTTGTACATCTAGAAAAGATGCTACATCAGTACTATAGACATACTATAGACATATGTGAACTTTATAGAGGAATCCAAGCCATTAATCTCATTAAGCAATGAAACAAATCGTTCAACACCACCCGTCCACAATAAAAACACATCATCTATATATCTAGTGTAAACAGGGATGTAACATTTCACATCCGGTCTATCCAAAAACATCTTATTCTCCTGATCAAACATAAAAATGTTCGGATATGATCACTAAATTACAACAACAATGTGATAAGTATAAAAATGATCTGATTAGATTTAAAAAGAATAAGAAGTACACAGTGGACCAAGACTATGAAGAGAATCGTGTTTATAGGTGGTTGGCGGGAGGTAATGCGACTAATTTTTTTCGCACCTATGTACGCAAAAGGCATCCTTGGCAGTCTTGAAACCCTGATGGTCATGAACAACATCACATTGCCACCAGCAATAGTGACAGTGAGTTTCTGTTATCTGAATCCGATGATGCTTCAGTACAAACAAGTGTCCCTTTAGGACAAGTTCCAGCTGTAACCAATATATGCACGGAAGAATTGCCACCTACAGGGGATGGCAGAATAAGAGGGGGCAAAAAAAATCCTCCCAGCAACCCTCCCAGAAGGAGACGTTAATACTTAATCTCTCAAATTGAGTCCTGGATGATATGGAGTTACAGGTCCTGAATAAGGGACTTTCGTTTGTACCGACCTATTTTCTTGACACCTTCAATTGGAAGAGGGACCAACATCATTTCTCTCGTAATTTTAGACTTAAAGAGCACTTCCAACACAAGGTTCTGACCTTGGAAACTTCAGTGATTGAAGATTTTTTGAAAAAAGCATCTAGATCTGTGTATGATCCGATTTCTACCAATTCTTCACTCAGAACATTTAATAGACTCCTAGATGATGCAGTTACTAGATTTATTACTGCTCCTGGAAAAGTGAAGAAGAATCTATCTCAGGCAGAGGCTACTGCATTAAAAAATCTTGGATCATATCAAGATATTATCAGGCCCGCCGATAAAGGCGGGGCAATTGTGGTGCAGGATATCCAAGACTATAGGGATGAGATTGTGAAACAACTCAATGATGTTGAGGTTTATAAAATGCTTAAATCTTCGAGCTGTCACCAGATACCTGCAAGTCGTGCAGTTATAACAAGAGTAACATCCAGGAGGTTTCACATAAACATTAGGAGGTGAGGGAACTCAACTACCTGTTATGTCTGTAATCATAAGTTGGTCTTTAAGATTACATCCTCTACAAAAGGCAGCCACCGGTCTCACATTCTTGAACACAGGTAGCTCAGGGTCAGAAGACACTATAGGCCAAAGTGCTTTAGTGGCATGTCTGATAATCGGACTAGCCACAGAAAAGTCACTTGACCACGGAATAATCCTTTCACTATCACTAATTTTAGGCTGTAACAATTCATCTCTAGGGATAGATAACATCTTCTTTTTCTGTTCTTGCAGTGTGTCATAATCATAACCCCTCGCTATAAATTTAGCAATCAACTCATATAATTTAGAGGAAATCTTAGATCTATCACTTACAATCCTAGACACTCTCATCATCTGAGAGAGTGGAAGGCTTTTCTTAAGAGCAGGTGGATGGTGACTACCGGCCATGAGAAAGGTATTACGATCAACATCCTTACAAAAAACATCCATAATAATCGTACCATTAACAATCTTAAGTTGTACATCTAGAAAAGATGCTACATCAGTACTATAGACATATGTGAACTTTATAGAGGAATCCAAGCCATTAATCTCATTAAGCAATGAAACAAATCGTTCAACACCACCCGTCCACAATAAAAACACATCATCTATATATCTAGTGTAAACAGGGATGTAACATTTCACATCCAGTCTATCCAAAAACATCTTATTCTCCTGATCAAACATAAAAATGTTCACATATGTGGGGGCCACCGATGACCCCATAGCGCATCCACGCAATTGCAAATAATAGTCGCCATCATAGAGAAAATAATTTTTAAACAGAATTAGTTCAAGCAAGGACATAAATAACTCTATGTCCAATAAGTTAGGATCTAGCCACTGTGTCAAAAATGTATTCATGGCATCCAGGCCCTCTGCATGTGGAATAGAAGTGTAGAGACTACAAATATCCAGACAACATAATAAAGTACCATCAGGAGCTTCTTTAATCTCCAACAAGAGCTTCAAAAAGCTAGTGGTATCTTTAAGAAAAGAGGCTTGTAGAGGTAAAAGAGGTTGAAGTAAAAAATCCAAAAATTTTGCCACAGGTTGTAACAGTGAGTCTCTGGCCAAAATGATCGGTCTACCAGGTGGTTTGATACTATCCTTGTGTAATTTAGGCAGCATATAGAGCACCAGAACCTTGGGATGTTCATTGAAATTGCTTTCATCAACTTTGGTGACAATTTATGTTGAGAAACCGCTTGATCCAAGACCGTCTTGAGTTCTAGTTGATATTGCCTAGTGGGGGCACAACGAAGTTTTTTATAAACCTCAACATCATTGAGTTGTTTCACAATCTCATCCCTATAGTCTTGGATATCCTGCACCACAATTGCCCCGCCTTTATCGGCGGGCCTGATAATATCTTGATATGATCCAAGATTTTTTAATGCAGTAGCCTCTGCCTGAGATAGATAGGAGCAGTAATAAATCTAGTAACTGCATCATCTAGGAGTCTATTAAACATTCTGAGTGAAGAATCGGTAGAAATCGGATCATACACAGATCTAGATGCTTTTTTCAAAAAATCATCAATCACTGAAGTTTCCAAGGTCAGAACCTTGTGTTGGAAGTGCTCTTTAAGTCTTAAATTACGAGAGAAATGATGTTGGTCCCTCTTCCAATTGAAGGTATCATGAAAATAGGTCGGTACAAACGAAAGTCCCTTTTTCAGGACCTGTAACTCCATATCATCCAGGACTCGTTTTGAGAGATTAAGTATTAATGTCTCCTTCTGGGAGGGTTGCTGGGTGGATTTTTTTTTTCCCCTCTTATTCTGCCATCCCCTGCGGGTGGCAGTTCTTCCGTGCATATATTGGTTACAGCTGGAACTTGTCCTAAAGGGACACGTGTTTGTACTGGAGCATCATCGAATTCAGATAACAGAAACTCACTGTCACTATTACTGGTGGCAATGTGATGTTGTTCATGACCATCAGGGTTTCAAGACTGCCAAGGATGCCTTTTGCGTACAGAGGTGCGAAAAAAATTAGTCGCATTACCTCCCGCCAACCACCTATAAACACGATTCTCTTCATAGTCTTGGTCCACTGTGTACTTCTTATTCTTTTTAAATCTAATCAGATCGTTTTTATACTTATCACATTGTTGTTGTAATTTAGTGATCATATGCGAACATTTTTATGTTTGATCAGGAGAATAAGATGTTTTTGGATAGACTGGATGTGAAATGTTACATCCCTGTTTACACTAGATATATAGATGATGTGTTTTTATTGTGGGTGGGTGGTGTTGAATGATTTGTTTCATTGCTTAATGAGATTAATGGCTTGGATTCCTCTATAAAGTTCACATATGTCTATAGTATGTCTATAGTACTCATGTAGCATCTTTTCTAGATGTACAACTTAAGATTGTTAACGGTACGATTATTACGGATGTTTTTTGTAAGGATGTTGATCGTAATACCTTTCTCATGGCCGGTAGTCACCATCCACCTGCTCTTAAGAAAGGCCTTCCACTCTCTCAGATGATGAGAGTGTCTAGGATTGTAAGTGATAGATCTAAGATTTCATCTAAATTATATGAGTTGATTGCTAAATTTATAGTGAGGGGTTATGATTATGACACACTGCAAGAACAGAAAAAGAAGGTGTTATCTATCCCTAGAGATGAATTGTTACAGCCTAAAATTAGGGATAGTGAAAGGATTATTCCGTGGTCAAGTGGCTTTTCTGTGGCTAGTCCAATTATCAGACATGCCACTAAAGCACTTTGGCCTATAGTGTCTTCTGACCCTGAGCTACCTGTGTTCAAGAATGCGAGACCGGTGACTGCCTTTCATAGAGGACGAAATCTTAAGGTCCGACTTATGATTACAGACATAACAGGTAGAGGAGTTCCCTCCCCCCCTAATGTTTATGTGAAACCTCCTGGATGTTACTCTTGATATAACTGCATGACTTGCAGGTATCTGGTGACAGCTTGAAGATTTAAGCATCCTCATCTTGATAAGTACTTTGACATTCGTTATGTGTTAACGTGGGGGTGACAGAATAAAAAAACTTCTTATTTCAGATGCTCGTTGGATCTTTCGGCTTGATACTTTGTGGCCCAGGGGGCTAAATGAAAAAATAACTTGGAATAGTTTGATGTAATCTGCTGTTGATTTATATTTGGATACTTCCTGCTAGGTATTGCTGGTAATTTTGGCTGTCTCTTGTTATCTTGGTTAAACTTTTATTTTTTTCTCTTATTATGTTTTTGTTTCTTTTCCATCTTTTGTATTGATGTATAACTTATATGTAATATGTGTGGGGATTGTTTTGTACCATATATTTGCTCTGACTGGGCTCTCTGTCCGCCCGTGCTGATGTGGTGTGGGGGAGTCTGTTGGCTCCCCAATCTATCTGGGATGCAAGCCTTGTGGTTGCTAGGCAACAGAGGCTTGTAGATCCCGGAAGTAAGGTGACTGAAGACGCTGGTGCACCCATGGCCGGAAGTGAGCAGCGTGAACAGTCAGGCTGGAAGTGGGTATTTATGGTGGGTAAGTTTAGTCTGTGTTTGTCTGTCTTACTGCGAGTGGGTCCTGACGAAGGGGCTAAGGCCCTGAAACGTGACGTAGACCGAATTTATATGCAATAAACTTTGCTTTTTGGATGATTTGATCCTGTGAGTGCCGATCTCTCCCTTTGGATGCTATATATATATATATATATATATATATATATATATATAAAATTTAAATGTTCACAGCCCAATGTGTTTCTTTTTCATTATCATGTTTAGGTTTTGGCAAAAACACCCTCCATTGTTATGGTTTAGTATTTCTTTAAAAAATTATAAAAACAGCAATTTGGACCTTTTTTTGTTCTTTTGTCCTACAGTATTAATAACATAAATAGCATTTCCAAACAATTTTGACCAGTTCAGAACAATTTTGTTTTCCCCAATATTAGCTAAAGCCTGTAGTGAGCTGGTTGGCTAAACTAAGAGACAGTGCAGTTGCCCAAACTCATGGCAGTTCAAAAGAATATAGAACATCTATGAAACATTAGCATAGCAGAGGAAAACAGGATTGCAATGTAATAAACTATATGACACCATAAAATGTTTTCATTAATCAAGAACTGCCTAAAAGTAAAAGCCTTATAGAAAATATAATATATTACCAACATACTTCTCCAAACAGCAAATTGCTGGCGTTAGGCCAGTACAGGTGATTGCTTCCAGCGTTAAGTCTAGCAGAAAATTAGATCATCATCAAACCACAGGCCTGAGGTCAGTACAGCTGATTGAAGGTGGAAAATTTCATGGAAGACAAAGCATTCATTAAAATAATGAAATGTAGATATAAAATATGGAACAAATTACTAAAAAACAAGCTTCCAAATGTAAGTTTTCAAAGGCAAATCACAGGCGTAAGGCCAGTAAAGGTGATTGCTGCCAAAGTAAAGTCTAGAAGAAAACTAGATCACCATCAAACTTACTCCAAACAGCAAATGACAGCATGATGTCAGTAAAGCTGATTCGAGGTATAGTATTTAGTGAAAGGTAAAACATTGAATAATATAAGGAAAAGTACTGTAAGTCTCGAACATAAAACAAATTATTAAAAACCAACATCCCAAATGTTGTTTTCAAGCAGAATTAAATGGAGATGGAGTGACAGGCCAGTACTCTTTACACTAAAGCAACGTGAGTAAAACCCATAACGAAAAGTGGTGCACAATGGAATTATCCTTGGGTCATCCCATATACTCTTATGTTGTATATTTTATAGCACATGCATAATTTAATAAACCAAGCACTTCAGCTACTTTTTTAGCTTGGTTTGGTTGGACCCCCACAAAGAAAATATATTGGTGGTTTGGTTAAATCAATATACCAATTGGCTTAAGGCTAACAGTGTTAATTTTCCTCAAAGTTGAAGAGGTCATCATCCTTATCATCACACTTATTATTTTTTTTTACAAATATATAGCACACTATTAGCTTATCCCCCCTGCAATACAAAGATACAGTCTCTGTTTATAAATGGCACCAGAGATATTCTGATTTTTTTGTAGTTTATTTTGATGACCATTAGTTTTTCAAACATTTTTGGATTTTTTTTAGGCTGTGCTAAACACTATTTCCATGTACAAACTACAAGGTGGTCAGCTTAAGCACACCATAGCTAGTTTGTACAATGGGGATCCTTATTGTCTTCTTTTTCCTCACAGTATTCAAAGAGACTATGTGAAATGTTAATTTGTAAATTATAATTACAGTAATCCTCCACCATTGATGTATTAATTAGAATGAGTCATGGTATAGGTGAAAATATATGTAGGCACATCTTTTAATCCTGATCGGGTTTTACAATGTTTCACTCTGGTGCACTGAGTTGACACAAGATCATCTGTGGTTCTCTTGAAAAAGGTATTTTTTTTCTTGGCAGTAGCATTTGCAGGAGAAACTAAAGCAGTAGACGTCATGTGATGTGCCTCTTGAGCTGACAGGTTGCTTGCAATGAGCTATTTGCATCTCTTAAGACCTGTGTTAGTTGAAAAGAAGGACATAACATATGACATAAAGTTGGGATAAAGCATGGTTGCCAAAATACAGTGAACCAATTGAAGGATGTTGCAAACCCTTTGGTTATGGTGAAGCAGAAAAATAACTTGATCAGCATACTTAGCAGAATCACTTAGTTTTATTTCCTCTAATCACTTAGTTTAGCTTCTCTAGCTGCTTTTACAGTAGTTTAATTAATGATACAGACTGTCAATGTCTGAACTTTATAGGTTACAATTTCAAATGGTTTCAGTAGCTTGCATAAAACTGAAATTATTCTCAAGTGTGCTCCAGTAAGATGCATTCCTTCCTCTCCCTATGTCATGACTTGTTGGAATTCCATGTGGTTATTACCTCTTGATTTAATTGGTGGCATGGCAAACTGCAATGTTCTACATGTGGTTGCTGAATGCCAAAAATGCCTAGAAATATTACAGGCATGGACCTGTAATTATTAAGAAATTCTGAACCACTAAGTTTATTTTGTTTGCAAAACATGGTATGTGTTTTTAAATTCACCTGGTGGTAATACCCATACAATGTTAGATTTGTTATTGAAAATGACAAATCCTGAGAACATTCTTAGTGGGGTAAGTCATTCCTAAGTTTTTCCTATAGATTGACACTGGTATACATCTTAGTGAAGCCAGTGATACAGAAAGTAGTCTGCTTGTTAATGAGCTGGCATTGTGTGTTAGACACTACTGCTGCTGAAGGATATACAACCACCCAGTGGGCAGTCACAGTCATGAAATCTTGGGTTTGACCAGTACCGCTTGTCTACATGTCCGCAAGTAAGTAGATACTCGACACAATGGTATTTTCTGGACCAAGAATAAGTGTTTTTGTTTAACTTCCCATAATAGGTGAGGAATTGCTGTTCTGGCAAAATGGAATCGAAATGGAAAATGGTAGCGATACATGACCTTAATTAACTGTATAAAACCAGATGCATGCTAGAAATTGTCATCATGGCTTCAGTGATAGACTGTGCTACTGGATTGCAGCTTTTATACTTGCTTACTCTTGTAAATGATTGTTTCACAATCAATTATTAATTGAAACTTTTAGTCTTCTTGGTCCTCTACTGTGATGAAGATTCACATCCAGCAGTAGCAGCCCTAGGGCACAATGATTTATCTAGGGAATCCTAGATAGGGGAGAAATCAAATAGCCTCAGCATTTGGATGCATGAGGACTACCTCCGATTATTAATAGGAAGATTGATGATGAAGGTGCTGGGATCTACCCATGCTGCTGACAGCTGCTTCTGGACTGGTTGTAATATTTTTTTTATAGGTTTTTAGGAAATTTATTTTCAAGATCTTTTCCAATATATGAAATTGCTGCAAATACTTTGGTCTCAAAAATGGTACAGAAGGCTTGACAAATGTCAGGATTTGGGTAAAAATAATTCTACACAAAAGAGCTACTATTTTTTGGTCTTATGCCCCGACATGATAATGGCCTTCTTATCACTGATGTCACAAGTCACATATGGATAGTAGATGTGAACCCACACCGTGGGATTGGTGGAGACTCTGTACTGAGGCATGCAGACTAACAACCTCCTGAAATGGTGTTGAAATGCACTGGCATTCCTGCGTTTTGCCATCCACCCCTTGTCACCAACCCCAAATGGTAACTTCCTGTCAATAACTCTGCATAGCTACTGTGATTGCAGTCATGATCGCAGTGGAGTCTTTGTGCACTGCAATGCACATGCAGTTGCAATAGCAAATGATTCGGGCCCTCTGAGCAAGAAAGTGTTGCATGCAAGGTTATAGAACATTAATGCAAGAAGAAGAAAAAGGTATATAAGTATATAGGTCCACATTTATTGTTCATTATTATAAAAACTTGTTTATTGGATATACCTTAAAATGTCCCTATATGGGACAATAGCCAGTGAAATAATGGTAAAAGAATAGAAATAGTGAAAAAGGTAAGAATTGGAAAATGTGTATTAAAATTGAATATAGAGAATCCCTCCTGTGTGTCTTCATTATTAATTTATCATTAAATACATTTCATTAATTATACTGAACTCAGGGTTGTGAGGAGGGTAAGGGTTAGGTTATGATTATATATGATATATGATTATATGCAATCAGACCTTAGTTAATAAGACTTCCAGCAAATTTTGCCAGATACCGTACAGATGTAATATTATTAGTGCATTGGTATATGGATATGATTTCTGATGTTAAGGACAAGGTATAAATATTGCTCATGTTTCACAGTAGCATTATCCAAAGAAACCCACTCCTGAAATTCAAGCCCACTAGGAGCCAACCATGATTGGGCCAAACAGACTTTTGCCAGAGCACATAAATTAATCACATATTGAGTTCTACAATGGTCCAGCTCATCATCTTATCTAGCCCCCAAAGTACAGAATTTAGGTGTGAGTACTGTAATGGGAATACTGGTGTGAAACATAGCAGCCTTTACCTTAGTCCAAAAAATCTAAACCACTGAACATTCCCACAATAAATGCCAAAATGTGCCCTTAAGAATACCACATTTAGGACAGAGATCAGACTGTCTACCTCCAAAATGTTTAATAGGAGGTGGTTTCTGAAATTATTCACCTCAGGGTGCACTCACAAAGACATAAGGACACATATGATACAGTAAAATATTTTATTAAAATTACACAGTATTAACATATAAAACATTTATAAATCAGCATCTAGATTGCCATTCTCGCATATCCTTCATAATACCCCCAAAACATACTAATCTCACAGGGTTAAATATGTTCTATGTAAAATAAATAATTGTATCTGCTGAAAACGTATAGATGCAGTAGCCTTGCATGGAAACCCTAAAGCTGATTTCCACTGCTCATCACTGAAAACACCGACTTCAGATTCCCAACCACTACACAGTTTGGCTAAACCATTCCCATGATGCGATGACATCATATAAGAATATACAATTGACACTGACTTCCGAGGACCTAAAGATAACACAAATTATTTTACTGGAGAATTGGAAATAGTAGGAGGAACATCCTGAAACTGGACAGTTAGGGCATGTCTGAGTTGCAAAAACCTATAGAAATATGTAGCCGGAAGATTAAATTCTTCCTTCAGTTGAGTAAAAGACTTCACAACCCCATTTCAATACAACTGTCCCACTATACCGATACCTCTTTTATCCCAAACCTGTCTAACAGAAAGAGTGTCCAATTCAGAGAAATGACACGAACACCACAAGGGGGTGTCCGGGTCAATCCCATCAAACTGGATTTGTGCATGTACCTCATATTTTAATTGCTTGAACAAGTAGCGAAGGACTACTCCTGGAAATCTTACCACTTAGCAAGGTCTGCATTGGGGTATGTCCCGGCATTGCCCAAGACACTAAGAGAGTAAGTAAGGAGTCAGCATGGCTGTCCTGCAACCAAGACCGAACATGACCCAGCTGTGCAGCATAGTAGTAAAATCGAAAATGTGGAAGAGTCATACCACCATTCACCCTGGATCTAGTGAGAATATCAATTTAAAATCGATCCCTCTTACCTGCCCAAATAAGCATAGAAAGCATACTATTTAATTTCCAAAATATAGATGCAGGAATATATACTGGGTACTATTGTAATATATAGAGAAATTTTGGTTGCAACACCATTTTTATCAGGTTCACTCTGCCCATAATTGTAAGAGGAAGCTTAGTCCAAGAACCAATCTTCTCCCTCAAATAAGTGCACAACTTGCATTAAATTCAAATCTATAAAGTCTCCTGTTCGATTAGATATCCAGACCCCCAAATATTTAAATCTAGAAACCCAACAAAGAGGCAAAGATATCTCAGGAGCAACAGGAGGAGCACCCCTCAATGGTAATATAAAAGATTTACCCCAATTAGTAACAAGGCCTGAATAGCTGCTATACTCTGCAAATATTTTGAGAACCACGGGTATGGCTTTCATATATACTCTTTAAGGAACAAAACGAAATCATCTGCGTATAAAGCTATTATATCAACTCTAGTACCCAGGTATAATCCCACAACATCGGAGGAGCCTGCAGAATAAATGCCAGTGGTTATTTTACTAGGGCAAAAAGGGCAGGAGATAATGGACAACCCTGTCTCGTAACAGGAAATTATGAAAATGGAGGGGAAATAAAACTGTTAACAGATATTCTAGCACTGGGTCTACCATAAATAAGTTGTACCCATTTGAGGAAGACAGGCCCCACCCCCATACACTGCATAACCTCCCACAAATAGGGCCATTCGACTAAGTCAAAAGCTTTTGCCACATCTAATGAGACAACGACTGAAGCTGCTCCCTGGTCATGAGATGCCTGCAAATGAGTGTAAAGATGTATAATGTTTATTGAGGTAGATTTACCCAGCATGAATCTGGTCTGATCCGGATGCACTGTAAAGGCAATAACCTTGTTATGTCTCAGAGACAATATTTGTGCAAGTATTTTGGCATTGGCAGGGATCAGTGATATTGGTCTATAGGCATCAGGGAATCTAGGATCCTTCCCAGGCCTTGGCAAGACAATAATAATACCCTCCAACATAGAGGATGGAAATACACCTTCCTCATAAAATTTGATTAAATAACTGAAACAATCTAGGAATAAATATCCCAGCATGTTTATTATATAAATCAATTGGTATGCTGTCATTACCCGGGGCTTTGCCACCAGGGAAGGACTTAATAGCAACCTCTATCTCCTCCAGGGTGAATGGGGCAACAAGAAAGGCTTGTGCCTCAGGCGACAAGGAAGGTATTCTAATACTAGCCACATAAGACTGCAGTTCAGCCATGGAACAGGACAACCTAGTACTATATATGTCCTTATATAAAGTGAGGAAAAGGTCAGCTATATCCAGAGTAGAAGTATCAACCATACTATCAGGATGCACAAGCTCAGCAACGATCGGAGATGGATGATCAGCGTGTACTAGGTGATCTAGAAAACTCAACGTCCAATCTGCATTCACATAGAATGTATGCAATTTAAATAATAGACTACGTATATTCCTATCTGAGATATGAGCTGTCCACACAGACTGAGCTGCCAACCAATGGATCCTAGACATATCCAATTTGTCCCTCAAATAGACCAGTTCCAATCGACGTGACTCTGATTCAAGTTAAGCTTCTCTCCTTCTATAAAACAGCTTCAGTTCAGCAACATGCTTAATCAGAGTACCTCGCATATATGCCTTAAAGGAGTCCCACACAATTGCCGCTGAGGCAGAGCCAATATTATCCAAAAAATACCCATCCCTCAATGCCTCTAATTCAGAACCAGCTTTCATTTGAATAAGCCAGAAGGCATGTAACTTCCAAAATACTTGACCTGTAGGACTATCTACCTCCGAGGACATCATGAGGGGAGAATGATCAGACACCCCTCTGGCTTTATAAGTAACATGACATATTTTCGGGAGCAGACTGGGGGAAACCAAAGCCAAATCAATTCTAGAAAAAGAATGATAAGTTGTGGAGAAACATGAGAACTGCTGTAAACCTGGATGTTTTTCCCTCCAGGCATCTACCCACCCCAGGCTCTCTATAAAGCTAGCAAAAATCCAATTTCCCTCTAACTAACTGTAAATGAGAGGTAGCATGCCATATGTCCACAAAGGGGTCTAGGAGATTGTTAAAGTCCCCTAAACAAAGTATTGGAGTTCCTGGAGTTGGACCAGCTGCACACTTCAACACCTCATATGAAAAAGGAGGGGGTATATATACAGCTAATATATATAAAGGCATGGAATATATCTTACATTCAAGAAACACATATCTTCCATATGGATCTGACTTAACTGAATTTAACACAAAAGAGAAATATTTTTTAATTAAAATTGAGACCCCCCTGGACAATGACGTGTGGGAGGTGTGGTATTCCCAGCCCACCCATGGCCGTCAAAGAGAGAGGAGTCTACTACCAACTAAATGGGTCTCTGTTAGACAAATAATATCAGCATTATATTGTTTAAGCATCTTCTGTACCAGAGAGCATTTAACTCTATTATTGATTCCACGGACATTACATGTAAGAAAATTTACCTTAGCCATAGCACAACAGAGAGATCATAACTGCAAATTTCACAACATTTCTCCCTCAAACCCAGCATAAAGAAACACTGAAAAATAACATGTAATATAATACCAGATATAAAAATAATAAAAAAAAATTAAAAAAACAAAAACTCCCAAAACACCCAATCCTCCCCTAACCCCACCCCGTATACCACCCCCAACATCAGCAAACCTATATCCCAAACACCCACAAATTATAAAATTAAACTGATTTCAAACCCACAAGGGAGCAATAGACTGTAGCAGCTACCAATACAAGGGAGCACCCCAGCAATAATAAAAAACAGCGCAATTGACACATATAATTAAATCTATACCACACACATCAATATTAGAAAAGTAAAATATAGAATTTTGGTAACTATAGAACCTGCATCTTCAAAAAAACACAGAACTTTTTAAATAACAGCAATGAATATGTAGAAGTTCAGGTTGGAGCTAAATGGAGGTTCCCCAGAGAGTAACGATCCAGCCACACAGCCGCCTCCTGTGGAGTTGAAAAAAATGAGATTCCCCATCTGCCACAATCCGGAGTTTGGTCTCTGTGTCTACGCTTAATAGGAAGGAATTGGGCCCTATCTTTTTGGACCTCCATTGCAAAATCTGGGAAAGTAGAACTCTTCATGCCATTCCTAGACAGAGGAACTTTAATGCATCAATCCGTAACACTGCATCCTGGTCTTTATAATTTAGCGATTTTGCAATAAAGGTACGAGGGGCAGCAACAGGTGGAGGGTGGCGAGCAGGAACACGGTGTGCCCTTTCCACAACAAATTGTAAGGTAAAAGAGTCTCTGCCATAGGATTCAATAAGCCATGTTTCCAGAAATGATTCAGGAGAGAAGCCCTCTTCAACCTCTGGCAGCTCAACTATTTGGACATCGTTCCGGTGTAGGCGACCCTCCATATCCAGCAATTTGTTTTGAATAGTGGCCATTTGTTGACTCATAGAAGATACCTTATCTTTCAGGGGACCATGCAAATCCTCTAGGTTAGATATGCGAGTTTCCATCTCACTCACCCATTCCCTGACTTGCTGCACATCCTGCCGCAAAAGAGAGGTTGCATTGCACTTTTTCAATTTTATCTGAACAACGTTTATCACTAACCGCAATAGCCTCCAGTACTTGCTGCAGAGTAACCAGAGGTGAAGCCCCACTACACAATCCCTGTGAGTCACCCGCATCTTCAGGGTTAGAGGATTCTTTGTACTGGAGGAGGCGGAACCTGAGAGGGATGCTGGCAAGCAAACTTTTCCAGCTTAGCTGCTGCAGCAGCAGCCTGCCCAGATTTTCCCATTATAGCAATTCTGCTGTGTGAATATATAATTTGTAGACAGGGAGGGGTGAAAAAGGAGCCAGTCATGATCCACAATATTATATAATATATTAGCAACACTCAGTCCCACAAAGAGCCAGTTAGGAGCTGTGACAATATAATATGCAGGCAGGGAGACCTGAAAGAGTAGAAATCCAGTCAAAAACTGTGAAGTTAAATATAAGCAGCACTCAGGGCCTGATTCAGAGCCGCTCGTAAGCGGCCGCTCATTCGCTCCGAGCGATGTTCACACAACTGCGCATGCATATGGGTCATAATACGCATGCGCCAACCAGTCAGTGCGGTCGGAAATTGTGTGTTCGCAAAATAGCAAGTGCCTGCTAATTTGAGTGACAGGATGAGGCGTTTGTGGGTGGTAACAGGGGAAGGTGCTTGAAAACGGGGAGTGGAGATCCAAACGCAGGCGTGCCAAATGGTCAAAATGGGCGTTTTATGGGTGTGCATAATTAACAAAGCAGCGTCATCGACCACGTCACTTGGTTGTTTCTTAGCCTGAACTGTTCGCATGATTGCAGTAGGAAAATCCAACCACAAGCACTGCGAGCAGTTCAGACGCCTTTCGATGTACTCGATTAATCTAATAAATAGCGGAGATGATGAAGGATGCGAGCGGCTAGGGGGCATCTTTACAAAATAGCGAGCGCATGTTTCGTTCGCTCGCTCAGACATAGAGGCGTCAACAGACCGCAAAGAGTGAGCACTCAATTTAAATAACCAGCCTCTTTTTCTGAACGAGCGAGCCCAAATAGTGTCCGGTTCTGAATCAGGCCCTCAGTCCCAGAGGGAGCCAGGCAGGAACTGTGGAGACACACTATATAGGCAGGAATGCCTGTAAGGAGACAGAGCCAGTCAGGTAGTGTAATATCCTACTATATGACAGCACCACACAGGTCTCCAAGCAGGAACTGCAGTGGCACACAGCACTTACACAGCACCCAGAGCTAGGCAGCAGTTGTGGCACCAACTGACTGGGCAAAATGGAGGTGGAAGGGAAGATGGCCACCAGACCCAAGAAGCCATGCCCACCTCTTGATCTCTACAGTGAACTGAAAATATGGGCAGCAGAGATAAGGTAGGCTAGGTGAAAATAGGGCAGGGCACCCCTGGAGACCCCCGCTGACTAAACCCAAGTGTGCGGATGTACAGGCTCCAGCCACGCCCAGGACAACACAGACTCAGGTGCTCAGTGTAGAAGAGGAGCAGAATCACAGCAGAGCAGCGGCTCACAGCGGAAGTGGCAGCGATGACCTGGACCCGTAATGCTTCCTCAGGTGCCTTGTACTCTTAGAGGTCTAATATGACCTAAATACAGCTGGTCTACTGAGCAGGATTGAAAAATCGAATCTTAAGCTGGGGAGCTCTCCGGACTCACACCTCACTCCTCTGCCACTGTAGCCACGCCCCCTGCCATCGTGATACTTAATAAAATAATAATTATTTAAATTCAATTGTGTTCATGTGTAATGAACAAAATCCTAAGTGAAAAGATGATGTGAATTTATACGTGTTACATTTTAACTTTGATTAGAAGTGATTTTGTTAATCATATTATGTGTTTATTCAAGGGTGTTGATATGTGACATAGAAAGTGAGTACTGTGTAAAAATCAAGTGAATAAATATACGTGTATTAAAGATTAGTGAATTGATATAAAACAAATAACTCAGTGAATTTAGGGCTACGTCAAAAAAATGTACATTAAATAATGGACATATACTCATTATATACCTAAATTAATCTGACAAATACATTATAATAAATTCATTGAATTATAATATAAAACCACTCTTGTCAGTATGTTATTATTCATTATTCAAGGATGGTGCCTTCTTTATTATTGCACATCCATTATTTAATTCAGATAATCAAATCTTAGGTATATTATACAAGTATAAGGCATGTTTGAAATATGTTTCATTTTCTCATATGTTAGATTTTGAGGATCCAATATGCCTAATTTATATTAATTTCTAAATATATTGTAAAGGCATGTGTATATTTAATTATCCTTTTAAACAAGTAGTATAATACTACCAAGTAAAAAAGACCACTTTTGTCATTTCAAGAAGAATAAATAAAAAGTGAAAACATGGTTTATCTTAGGATTCAGAGGAATGGGGTATAGCTGTTGTTTTCATTGTGGTCCTTAGGGTTTAAAGTGTCCATAAGGAAAATATTTTTTGTCTCCACTTTAAGGAGCTCTTCATCTAAGTTTCTACCACAAATCCCCATCTGAATGTGTCTCATTCCAAAGGCGTTTAAAGTATTCAGATTACTATTGTGGTGTTTATAGAAATGCCTGGCAACTGATGTAAGGATTTTGAAGTTAGCCATGTCTTTACTAGCATTATACTGTATATTGTTCAAGCATGTTCTAGGATCCTTATTTTTAGGGGTCTTGAAGTTTTCCCTATATAACATTTGCCACAGGGACATTCTAGATGGTATACAATGCCCACTGTTGTACATGTGATATAATTTTGTATAGTTAATTTTTTTGTTTTATTTATTTAAAACCATTGTCTTGGAACTGTACAATATATATCTACAGGCTTTACATTGTCCACATCCATAAGATCCCTTCTTGTTATAGATAGGTGTCTTGATAGTAGCAAAATGTCTGTGGACCAGTCTATCTTTGATGTTGTGTGATCTTCTCCAGCTGCTTTTAATTCTGGGAGGTAAAAATGAGGCAAGATCTGTGTCTGATTGAAGGATTGGTCAGTGTCTGAAGAATATCATTGATACTTTCGCAATGTGTGATGAAGGTCCCTATGTATCTAATCATCTCTTCCTCATTGTGTTTTACTTTAGGTCTCAATGGTGTTTCTCTTGGATATTGGTCAATCTCCCTGATTGATTTCCTAATTAGTCTTTGACTATATCCTCTGTCTTGGAGTTTTTCTCTCAGTTGTTTCTGCCTGATTTTTAACTATTCTGTAGTAAAACAATTTATTTTAGTGTGTATCAATTCTCCCTTTGGTATTGCTCTGATGGTTGCAGGTAAATGGGCACTGGATGAATGTAAAATGCTATTCATGGCTGTATTCTTTCTGAAGAAGTCAGTTGTAATTTGACCTTCTTTACCAATCCTTATTGTCAGATCTAAGAAATCAATTTATCCTTGACTCATGACATGTGTTAACCTTAGATTGAGTTCATTCATATTCAGAATTGAAATTAATTCTTCCAGCTCCCCTCTATCACCTACCCACAGTATGAGAATGTTGTCAATGTAGTGAAGGTATATTAAAACATGCTCAGTGTATTTTCATGACATTCATTGAAGACCACCTCTTTCTCCCACCACCCCAGGTAGAGGTTAGCATACATGGGGGCACAAGCTGTCCCCATCACTGTCCCTCTAACCTGGAGGTAGTGGTGTTCATTACAGAGAAAGTCATTTTTAGTCAATACAAATTTTAGGAAAGTGATAAAAGAATCGTTTAAGTCATTTGGTGTTCCCATATCTAAAAAATACTTCACAGCTTGGACTCCATTCTGGTGGTTTATGCTCATGTACAGGCTCTCTACGTCTCATGTTACCAACCATACACCTGGATTCACACTCAAATCCTGAAGTTTCATAAACACGTCCATCATATCTCTCACATGCAATGTTAAAGTGAGTACATGCTTACGTAGGTGTTGATTTATAAATACACTGGCCTTTTCTAATAAATTACCTACACCCAACACTATAGGTCAACCGTGAGGTCTTTTTTGTTTTTGTGTATTTTTGGGAAAAGATACAATGTTTACATTTTAGGTTTGACAACTGTCAGAAGTTCAAAGTCATTTTTGTGAATGACTCCATTGTTATAAGCTTATTATAATTATTATGTTATAATTAAGTTGCTATATTCTTTAAGGAAGCTTGAAGTTGGATTGAATATGAGTGGTTTGTAACAGCTGTTGTCATTCACCTGTTTATTCAATTCTTCAAAGTACATCTCTCTTGGCCATAATACTATGTTGCCTCCCCTTATCGGAGGGCTTTATGATAACATATTGCCATTTGGAAATTTGTTCCAGTGCCTTCCTTTCCACATTTGTGATGTTATCCCTATATGTTTTTTTGGGGGAAAACATTTTATCTAAATCTTTAGAGAACAAATCTTGATACATTTGGATTGCTGGACATATTTTGTTATCCGGGGAGAAAGTTGACTTTCTCTTTAATTTTCAGCCATCAAAGGGTATTTGGTTTTTAGATTGTGGTAAATAATTTTCTTGTTCCAGATCCTCCAATGTCAAGATTACAGAACATGCCTGACTGTGTTTGGCCCCGGGATCTGCAATAGGCATTCTAGGACATGAAACAACAATAGCAGGATGACCACTCACAAAGAAAGGCTATGGTCTGAGCCTTTCCTTGCCACCACATGTGATGTATGGCATGCTGGCAATTGTACATTTTTCAGTAGTAAATTTAGCACTAGTACTGCTTTGCTGCTCCTGCTCTTATATTAACTGATTCATGGTCGGTTATATATTTGACACCAGACAAAAAACATTTTTTTACACTTGAGAACTATTTTGGGGGGCAAGATGATGGAGAGACACTACCGCACACACTGTCAGTTACACTGGAAAGATAACACACTATGCATTTTTTTGCACTTATGGCAGTGGTTCCCAAACTTGGTCCTCAGGGCACCTTAACAGTCCAGATTTTCAGGATATCCCTACTTAAGCACAAGTAAATTAATTAGTACCAAAGTCAATTTGCACAAGCATGGATATCCTTAACACCTGAACTGTTAGGGTGCCTTGAGGACCAAGTTTTGGAACCTCTGACTTTTGGCATTGCTTTTTAGATACAGACAAAACTGGCAATTGTTTTCATGCACTTGATTTGGGGTGGAGACAATGGGGGATACCACCGCACATAGAACAGTAATAGAATCTGCATCACTCATCTGAACACACACTTCTTAAAATACACAATAGAATTTTCAATTAGAAAAGACTGCAGTTTTTTTTTTTTTCGACAACAGGAAAAAAAATATTTTTTAACATTTTGTATATATCTGTGACAAAATACTCAAAACAAATGCAGGTTCTTGGGGTGCAGTGGTCTCAGACACATTAGAGGATTTTTTTGGACAGAAAAGCAATATACTGTATATCATATAATATTATTCTGCAAAATAAAAAGGTGCAGGTTTACCTTAACAAACAAAAATAAAACAATCAGCAATGCCACACACAGTTCTTCTACCAGCTGGCAGATAGCCCAGGACACCTCCGTCTGTTCATCGCTTCAGACCGGAAGTGACTGACCCACGTGCGTTCCACCGCACTCGGAAGTCCTGCGTTCCAATCAACAGCGGATGTTACACTCAGACCTCCATATGCTCAATTCCTTAAAACCGGAAGTAACTCATCTCTGTGCGTTCCACTGCACCAGGAAGTCCTGCGTTCCATCCAATAATATTACAATCCTCTTAGATAAGGAATTCCAAGTGAATGGAATTATTCATGAGCATAGGCACTGACATAGTCCTCATAATAGGGTTTATAACCATCCATGCCACATAAAAAACAAATAATACATGAATAAAATATTTAACATTAAATATGATAAAAAATACCAGATAATACTCATACAAATGGGTCAAACAATATAAGGAGAGATAGCAGCAAAATAGAAATATATAGAAAAAAGATTCACATATAGCAGCAAGTATGTTAAACAACAGACACTTTTCTTATGTTAAGAAACATTTGAGTTTGAACTCCCCATTTAACCCCTTGAGTACAAGTGTTTTTCATTGGTAGATCCATCTCATTTCAGCTTGTGAAAGCCTCTAATCTACGTCTCTAAATTTTCCATTTAGAATCTGTTGTATGCCTAAAAACTGTTTAATATGGCACTCTTTGCTATTATGTTTTATCTTAAAATGAGTGGAAACAGTATGTGTAGTTAGACTAGGGATGTGCAGGCTCGGTTCTACTCGGTTTCGTTCGTTTTTTTTTACCGAATCTTATTGGCTATCCAAAACTCGTGACAGCTGAAACCCAATAAGATTCGGTAAAAAAAACCTAACGGAACCGAGTAGAACCGAGCCTGCACATCCCTAAGTTAGACCTTTACGAATATTATAAATATGCTCAGATAGTCTAATCTTTAGGTTCTACTAGTTTTACCTATATAAAATAAATTACATGCACACTCAAGGAGGTACACCACATTCCTGGAGTTGCATGTAATAAATTCTCTTATTGGGTATTTGATCCCTGTACCTCAAACTCTGTTACCTTATGATCATTTGATCTAACTGTCTTACACATTAAACAATCCCTGCATCGATAAAAGCCTTTAGATCTTATACTTTGTCTAATTTCAGTATCTAAACTACATCTAACGAGTTTATCTTTCAAGGCAGGTGCCTTCCTATATATAAACTGGGGTTTCTCAGGTACAAATGTACCTATAACAGAATCCTGTTGTAATAATTTCCAATTCCTCTTAAATACTTTTTCTATCTTATTAAAAGATCTATTATACTGAGTAATAAATGCCCACTTGAATTTTTCATCAGTACTATTATTTTTTATTTTAGTTTTCAATAAATCAGAGCGGTCAATTCTAGAAGCTTTTTCTTTGCTTTTAATAAAACTTCATTAGAATATCCCTTTACACGTAAACGATCTGCTGTCTCATTAATTTGTTTCTCACAGATCTCTGGTTCTGTACAATTTCTTTTTATCCTAAGAAACTGACTAAAGGGAATCCCATCCAACCAATTAGAATGATGTTGGCTAGTTCTATCTATAAAACTATTGGAATCAGTTTGTTTCCTAAAAGTTTTAGTGTTAATAATACCATTCTTGATATATAAATGCAGATCCAGAAATGACACCTCCTTGGTACTACAATTGAAGGTCAAGTGGATATTATAAATATTAACATTAAGATCATTACAAAAACTTAACAGCTGGTCCTCTCCTCTGCGCCATATAAACAAAATATCATCTATAAAATGTTGCCAGGACACTAGGCCCGCCCCCAGAACACCATCCTGCCAAATATGATGTTCTTCCCAATACGCCATAAATAGATTTGCGTAACTGGGGGCAAACCTAGTGCCCATAGCAGTACCCACTAACTGTAGATAAAATGACCCATCGAAGTAAAAGTAATTATTAATCAAAAAAAATGTAATACTTTCAAGAATAAAATTTTTTAAAAGGACAGTAAAATCATTAAGATTTAAAAAATAAGAAACCGCAGCTATGCGCACATCTAATTCAATGATTGTGTACAGAGTACTAACATCAGCTGTACAGATAATGTCTCCCTCTTGCCACTTATAATCTGAAATTTTATTAAGTACATGACCAGTATCTTTCAAGTATGCTTTGGTGGTCTGAACAATCGGCTGTAAATAAAAATCGACCATTGCTGAAAGATTACTGGTTATACTGTTACATCCAGCAACTATAGGCCACCTTGGTGGGTGGAGGGGATCCTTATGGATTTTAGGGAGTACATAGATAGAAGGAACTGAAGGATTTGAAATATTTATAAAATCAAATTTATTTTTTGTAATTACATTGTTCTCCAATGCTTTTTGAGACAGATCTCTTAGTTCCTTACTAATCCTTAATGTGGGATCATTTTTTTATTTTTTATATGTGATCCCATTATTAAGTTGTTTATAAATCTCCATAATATAATTCTCCCTTTTCATCAAAACAACCCCACCACCCTTATCGGCTGGCTTTATTACTATATCTTTATCTTCTCTTAAAGACTTTACTGCTTCAAATTCTTTTTTACTTAAATTAAGCTTAGTTTTTGAATTGGATTTAGTTGTAATCTTATCCACCTCTTGACAGACAATTTTATTAAAACAATCTATACAACTCCCTTTAGATTGTGAGGGATAAAAGGTAGATGGCGGTTTAAAATTTGTTTTGGGTAATTGTTGTACTACTGAACTTTCATCATTATCTTTATTCGGAAAAAAAAGTTTTACCGTTAATTTTCTTATAAATTTTTGAATATCCACAAAAACATTAAATGGATTTGGTTTATTGGATGGTGCAAATTTTAATCCTTTTAAGAGGACATTTTCCTCATCCTGTGTTAAGATCCTATCAGTAAGATTGAAAATTTGACCTTGATCATTATTTATACTGTTCGTCTTTTCCATAGCTTGATTCTTATGATATATACCAATTACTTTAATATATTTCTTCTTTATTCCAGCTCTTTTCCCTCTCCGTGTTTTTCTTTTCCTTTTTTCTTCTTCTAAAATTGGTTCTTTCTGGGAGTTCTGGGATCCCACTCTAAAAAAGACCTCTCAAATGAAGAGGGACCTTCCTCAGAGTCTTCATCCAACACTGAAAATCTATTTGTAAGGACAACATTATGCTTATAAGTAGGCTTCATATTTCTCCTGCCACTATTCCAATTTCTCTTAGGCCTTATATTAGATTCCAGATTGAAATCCTTCCTTTGTTTCTGATTATTGGGAGGTCTATATGCATCAACAAACTTAAAACCCCTGTTCCTATCTGCTCCTCTATAAGAGAATTTTTGTCTCCAAAAGGGAGTAGTTCTAGATCTTTCATGATCAATCTTCTCTTTTTCTACTATTTGTAAAGTGGGCACCTGCAATGACTCTGAGGATTTTAACCAATTTTTATCTCTAGCATATTTTTTCTTTTTTTCTGTCTCAAATCATTTGTATTTTTTTCCATTTTAAACTGTAAATCCCTCTCAAAAGTTTTAAACTCTTCCAAATCATTAAAGGGGTGTATCATTATTTGAAGTTCATTAATTGCACCGTTAAGTTTGATTAAACTAGCCTTGCGCTGCTTAAGGATTACATTTATTAAAGAAAATGAACATACATCCAAAATGGAATCCCATTCTTTTTTAAAACTCATATCAGATGATTCAAATGATGCTGGTTTGATAATTCTCAAGCCTTTAGGAATAATCTCAGCTGCTTGATATTGTTCAAGAGTAACAACCTCCCACCACAGCTTATTCTCTTTGATCATCACTTGTTCTAATTTTTTAAAAACTGACCCTAGATCTTCATCACATATATCTATGTTATCATTATTTTGGAAGAATGTATCTTTGATCAAATCTTTTCTAGAGTCCCTGTATGTAAACATGTTTGCTGCAATATTACCAGTAGGGTGAACAAATGACAATAATAAAAAGAGGAAATATTTGCGCAATAATAGAGTGCCGCTAGGTAAATGCACAGGAGTATACACCCAAATCGATACTCAATAGTGAACATACAAAAAAATTGTGCAAAATAACCTATTAGCGCTCCCCACTATACACGTACATATAGGACACCAATGTGTTTTACACAAGGTTATAGTCAATAATCACCAAAATAAATTGGTTTTGAAACTTCCAATAACTGGATACCACTGATGTTTTTAAGAGGTATTGTTGGATCTCCCTCCTTGCAACGTCATAACCATGGGGGAATAAAAAAGAAGTAGAATAATAGTGCAGTAGCCTTGACAATCGATGATTTTAATAACAGATGTACACTTACAAGAAGCAGATGAATAAAAAGCATGTAGTAAAACAAGTGGTGAGACCGCACCCAGCGTCCCCGTCAATGTGTAGACATCAGTCCCAGATGTACAAGAGAATAGTGAGATTGTCACTCCGGAATATGACAATCCACGCAGATGGAATACACATATAACGGTGTTTAGTGCCGCAGCCAGTCCACAAAGTCAGCTCCACTTATCGCGTTTCAGACAATAACGAGGTCCTTCGTCAGAAGCGTACTTCGCTCACCCAGTTCCTCCTTTAAATACCCTATAGGTGATTATCTCACCTGATCTAATCTTCTACCAGCTGGCAGATAGCACAGGACACCTCCGTCTGTTCATCGCAGGAGACAGGAAGTGACTGACCCGCGTGCGTTCCACCGTACCCAGAAGTCCTGCATTCCATTCAATAATATTACAATCCTCTTAGATAAGGAATTCCAAGTGAATGGAATTATTCATAAGCATAGGCACTGACATAGTCCTCATAATAGGGTTTATAGCCATATTTAATGTTAAATATTTTATTCATGTATTCTTTGTTTTTTGTTTTTTATGTGGCATGGATGGTTATAAACCTTATTATGTGGACTATTTCAGTGCCTATGCTCATGAATAATTCCATTCACTTGGAATTCCTTATCTAAGATAATTGTAATATTATTGGATGGAACGCAGGACTTCCTGGTGCGGTGGAACGCACAGAGATAAATTACTTCCGGTTTTAAGGAATTGAGCATATGTAGGTCTTCCGGGTGCAGTGGAATGCAAGCGGGTCAGTCACTTCTGGTCTCCAGCGATGAACAGACGGAGGTGTCCTGGGCTATCTGCCAGCTGGTAGAAGATTAGATCAGGTGAGATAATCACCTATAGGGTATTTAAAGGAGGAACTGGGTGAGCGAAGTACGCTTCTGACGAAGGACATCGTTATTGTCTGAAACGCGTTAAGTGGAGCTGACTTTGTGGACTGACTGCGGCACTAAACACCGTTATATGTGTATTCCATCTGCGTGGATTGTCATATTCCGGAGTGACGATCTTACTATTATCTGGTACATCTGGGACTGATGTCTACACATTGACGGGGACGCTGGGTGCGGTCTCACCACTTGTTTTACTACATGCTTTTTATTCATCTGCTTCTTGTAAGTGTACATCTGTTATTAAAATCATCGATTGTCAAGGCTACTGCACTATTATTCTACTTCTTTTTTATTCCCCCATGGTTATGACGTTGCAGGAGGGAGATCCAACAATACCTCTAAAAAACATCAGTGGTATCCAGTTATTGGAAGTTTCAAGACCTATTTATTTTGGTGATTATTGACTATAACCTTGTGTAAAACACATTGGTGTCCTATATGTACATGTATAGTGGGGAGCGCTAAAAGGTTATTTTGCACAATTTTTATGTATGTAACATCATATGGAACGGGCATGGCCTGCACCGGGCACTGGGAGCACTATCTACAGCACTACCACTTTGACCTAATCTTACACAGACTCCTACTCCAGTCCTAATGGTGCCTTTATTGCACCCTAACAGCATCCTAATGGTGTATTTTTTTTAGATTACAGTGTTCCAGCTCACAGTCCCACACCATCTGCTCTAGATCTGGCAGCCAATCATGAGGGAGTGACTTTTATATGCAATCCAAAACACCCCTGATCTGTCTCCAGGAAGATGACATTTTGCCTCATTTTGGGATGCAAACTTGGCTGGATCCACTTTTACATTTGGGTGTAATCAGTTGCAAGGGAAACCGAACCACTCATACATAATATATATAGTTGCAGTGAAACATTTTAATGTTCATGTCTATTTAAGTGTTGAACACCAAATAGATATATATTTGTTTTTTTTATTGTTCAGTGTGGAATCCACAAGATTTGCCATCACCCCCCTCACACATTTTAGATTGCATATCCATTCTTTTTACATTTTGTGTTTACTCAGAATTCATTCAAGTTTGAGGATAAATTGTACTCTCAGCATTCAAGGATAGTCCTGAATTTTAGCTATGGAATATGTGAAAATCAAATTACTTGAAGTTCTAATTTGTAAGAATTGAAAAAAATAAAATGTATGGGAAGGAGTGAATAGCATTAGGTTAACAAAACCCAATAAAAGTAATTTGTATAAACTAGCATTTTATTATAAACATGCATAATATATAAACTGAAAGTATAGACAAAAATTTATTTTTTCATTCTTAATAATTACAATTTATGTAGGTGGACTGTGGTACAAAACTTTGAAGCAAAAATGACCTTAACGTGTATAGGTCAGATGTTGTAATACATCATAACCCTTTCCAAAGTGAAAGCATATTGTACAATATGAGCTTAAAAGGTTTCAATTCAATGCATTATTGATTTTGTTTGCAATTTAAACTATACTCTATATAAATGTGAGGCTTTCTTTCAGCACCTGGGACTATAAATGTCAACAGTGATGGAATTAGAGTCAGAGCTTTGTAATAGATCATATTTTTCATTCCTATTGGGATTTTATAAATTGGATCTGTATAACTAGTTTGTGCAAAAGATGGTTGGTTAACCACAAAGTCTTTTGATTTAGTTTATTGACATGGTACAATACAGAGTTTACTTGCTACACCTCATCAGTCAGACACCCAAACATCACTTTCTATTAACATCAATATCCCTCTCTAAATATGGTAGTCTAAATGGTAACTACACAGTATTATCAGTTTAATGAGTGTAATCATGAACTGCAAATGACTGTTAAGTAGGTAATGTAATGCTTAACTAATATTGAAGTATCACAAATTGCAACTTTAAGCTAATAGAACATTTGTTTAGAAGAAAATGGTCTTTCTTTTTTCTTTTTCTAAATAAAATGTCTTGGCAGATTAGTTTTATATAATATTGTTAACCTTTAATACTGCACCAACTTTAAAATAAAATATTACTGTATGCTCAAATTAATGCAATTTTATTTTCGAACTGTAGAAAAAAGACGTACTACATTAAAATGACAGTTTGTGTAAAATGCAGTTTTTTTGGTATCTGTAGTAAAAATAGAAACCGTTAGGCACATTTACATGTTATAATGCCATACACTTTTTCTTGCACTGTTTTATGTAAAGATACAGTAAACAAAACATGCCATTTCAGAGATTGATTGTTGTCTACAGCTTGGCATATAATGTGACAACCACATCAAAGTGAAGAGCTGTGTACACTCTGCTGTTTTCTGTTTTAGTGTTAAAAGCATTTATTTTTGCAAATGACTAGCATTGCTCTTGTTTAAGTAATGTTATTATTTTATATATTAACTAGCTGTTGGTCATGGCTTTGCCCACAATGAAATTGCTTCTGCCAACTTTTTTTATTTGAAGTGCTTTAGCTGTATTGCTTTGCATAGGGGACTTGTTGGTGGAAGTGGCCCACGTGACCAGCAGCGCTATATAGACTGGTGGCAGCAGGGCATTCACCTACCACTCACACCAATTTTACCGTGTGCCCTGTGCACAGACTGCCATGTATCCTAAACTAGTCAAGTGAACACAGGCCCAAAGCACCTCTTATCCACATCTTACCAGCCACATGCATGATCTCTTACATTGATGATGTCAATAAATGGTTTTTGTTATTGCACAGCTTTAACTTAACAGATCAAGATGAAACAACATTCAGATTATTTCAATTAGTTTCCACTACAAAATGATGCAGTTTTCTGATGTATAGTAGTGTTTTGAACATGCAAGTGTTAGTGTGTCTGTAGTCTGTTTCTAACTTGGATTTGGAATTGCATTTGACTACTGCCTACCTCTAACCTTAATTGTCAATATGTCCCTACCACTTAAAGCTGGATATCCTTGGGACATTCATGTAGCAGTAAGCAAATACCACTCTACATGAATGGAAGCTTGCTATAAATAAATCATTGTGAAGTGGTTCTTACTGTATTGCCCTAACAGCAAGTCAGAGATACAAAACTGAATGTTTTGGCAGATTATATTTGGTAGATGATTTTTTAAATATATTTGCAAGAACAAAGGGTTTAAAAATAAACTTGCATTATTTTATCTAACAAAATAAAAATGTTTTTATATCAAATGTTGTATTTAATTTTTTTTAATTGATAATTTACTATTTATAAAACATACTCATTTACTCACCTATGCTTCTCCCTTTAGTAAACAAGCCTCTTATGTAGTCATACAGCATAACTATTTGATACTAAATTGGCAAAACTATGTACCATTCTCTTTCAATTTTAGATGTAGTGTAGCTTACAGGGCTTGTGTATATAAAACACATGTTCACAAGTGATGGAAAACAATAATAATTTTACATATAACGGCCAATTCCCTTCCATATGCACACTGTTTGGAATGATGATCTTTAGAAAGCATTTATGCGGACAAGTACTTTACTGGGGTGTGATAGAATGTTGACAATCACCAAATTGATTTCATAATGACAACATGGTCTGAATGTCGACATTCAGTATGTCAATATGGACAGGCTGACATTTCAAAAGTTGACATTCATAATGTTAACATAGTACATACCTTGTGAGTGTTGCCATTTGGCATGTTGACAATGCGGATTTGTGTAGAATAGCCTCAACTGTATGCATGAAAGATGTATCAAACACTTTTGCAATACATATACTTACATAACAAAGCCTTTACCCAATCTTACCTCATCTCCCTTTACACTTCCGTCCGTTCACTTTGGTCAGCAAATGCATGTCAACTGATTACTTCCTCCCACTCCTGCCTCCAAGATTTTGCCTGTGCTGCTCCATAGCTCTGGAACTCTCTCCCTATCAGACTCTCCACCTCTCTACAATTCTTCATATGGACTCTTAAGACTCACTACTTTATCATGGTCTTCTAGGTCTCATCCGAAACGGCTACTACACGCTCTTTCCTCCCTGTCTACCCCATCTGTGTCACACCTGTTTGTCTATCCTTCCCCTTTAGAATGTAAGCTCTCTCAAGCAGGGCCCTCTTCCCTCATGTGCTTCTCCTTACTTAAATTTTCATCTAGTCCTTACCCCTCAAAAGAGCACCTTACACTTTTCTGGTGACTCCTTGCTGCTTATTTTGAGTGTTATAATCGATAATGCAGCAATGTGTATAAATCATGTCCTTGTTCTGCATTGTATTATACTGTAAGTTACTGGTTTCTTGTTCATTTATTTGTTTATGTACGTTATAAGGCACTGCAGAACACTAGTTGTGCCATATAAATAAAAGATAATAATAATAATAATAATAATAATAATAATAATAATAATAATAATAATAATAATAATAATAAATGCAGCAGGTGTAATTATATTTTGGATATAAACTGAAAGAAAAGCTGGCAAATATATTTGTAATAATTTATGTCCTGTGCAGTCATCTTGTAGGTTATTGTAATGTGCATATCTATTAGAAATGTTTATAATTATATTTGTTAAAACTGAAATAGCTAAGACATAATAGCCACAATTGTGATTTCATATATATTTTTCTATATTGAATTAGCCTAACCTTATGGTTTTCTTATATTTTGGTGCTGACCAAGTTCACAATACAATTCCTCATGTTCCACATGAGGTGTGAGGTGCATGTGAGGTGCAAATTTTTTCCATCTATTTTTACTCACATACATAGGGAAAAAGGGGGGCTGGCCTGCACATCCTAATTTAAACATAATAAGAGGTGATACCATGCTGAGACCTGTAGTTCTAATGCAGAAAATTTTTTAAAATCTGATGCACACTCTAAAAACTAAGAATACTTTGGGCTCGATTCTATTCAGCGCAATGTAAATAGCTCCGGGAGTGAGCTCCCGGAGCTATTCAATACACCGCGCTGACAAGTCCAACTAATGATTTCTTCTCTCAACCCTCCGGGGATGAGAGAAGAAATCCGACAAAAGTCCCAGCGCGAGGCTGTTTTCTGCCCTTAGCGCCGGGAAAACAGCCTCGTTCCGGCAAGTTAGGTTGGGGAATGCCCGTTATCACACCTAAACACCCTGTTTAAGGCGCAATAACGAGCCTTCCCCGACCTAACAGCGCGATGAATTGAATAGCTCCGGGAGCTATCTCCCAGCGCTATTTACATCGCGCTGAATTGAAACGTGTCCTATGAATCACAATTATTAGTGCTAAGAGTGTATATCTGCATTTTGCCCCTTGTTGCATCTATCTTTACTGTCTATTTTTTTACAATTGATAATTATTAAAACTGAAGAATATTTAAAATTCTTACAGTACAGAACTGTATTTTCATACTCATTAAATATGACATGATTGTTTGCTCCAAATCCCAACACCATAATTGCTCTGTAGCAAAGTGTCTTACCTATATTTAAAATATCAAAAGAAAAAATAAAATGTTACTAATTTTGGCAAAATAAATATTTTGTAGCACTGAGTACAGGGAAATACCCAAACACAATAAAAAAAAATAAAACACAAATAAAGCACAAATGGACATATTTTATTAAGAGCATGCCTTTCAAGTATCTGTGCTTCTCATTATGAATTAACACTTCTTACTGCAATTGAGCATAATTAGTTAATTGTATGAACAAGTGTTTTACTCCTCATTCTTCCTATAAATATTTTTTGGAAAAATGTAGTATGACTAGGGGCTCCCCTCCCTTTTCTGTTAAAGGCAGCAGCCTGTGTCTCTCCAGCCAAGTATGCATGGTGGGTCGATGGGGGCTGCTGCTGACCACACTGAGGGGCACACATCTCTTCCCGCACAGAAAATACTATTGTTTATATATTTTTTATAAATAAGTGTGGCCTCTATCATTAGTCTCTGCCATCAAATGTACCTGGATCCAGCATAGCTCTCTATAGCCCTGAGTATGACTGCATTGCTACTTTGTAATGTTAGTATTCAGATGCTTATATGATAACATCTTGGCATAGCACTTGCCACTAAAGGGGGGTATCCACTAGACGATAAAGTTGAACGATTGAACGATAATGATAAAATTGTTCGATTATCGTTCAAACATCGTTTGAACATCGTTTGCAAATCATGCAGTAATTGTTTCTAACGATGTACGATGCGCACTCCCGCTGGTCGTTTGATCGTCTCCTCCATCGACTGAACATGCAGGTCAATTTCACTTGATTGCCTACAAATCGTTTACACATCGTTTACACATCGTTTACACATCGTTCACGCTGAATGATCAAACGATGAACCACTGTCTGCCCACTATAGCTGAAAGCTCTCAATCACAACATAGTTTATTGTTAGATCTTTTGCAAATCGTTTGCAAATCTTTTGCAAATCGTTTGCAAATCTTTTGCAAATCTTTTGCAAATTGTTCAGAGTTGAAGATTATATTTCAAGGGAAACTTCAAGGGAAAATCGTTAAGAGGTTGGACAGGGATAAAATCGTCTAGTGGATGCCCCCCATTATAGTTTCTACAGGAAATCACATAGTTGAAATAAGTTGTGCTCCTTTCAACATTATAATATGGTAATTGCTCAAATGTGTTCCATATTTTGAAGAATAAAGAGGTGACCATAGTTACATTAAGTGACCTAATAAATAAACATTAGCCTTTTTTTAATTAACTCTAACTCTGTTTGTAGTATTCCCTTCTGATATTAGTTACTTCAAACAGATTATAAAAATTTGTTTCAAATGTTTAACAAACTACATAATCCAGATAAAAGTTAGTCTTTTATATAGTCACCTAGCTCAATTATGTACTGCAGGACCCCAAATGTCACTGCAGAAAAGTTTTCAAGTTGAAAAAATGCCAGGTTATAGTCTAGAAGTATTTAATACAGTGCAGAATTGTGTATAAGTAAATGGCTTTAGAGACGAGACATAGTAAATGGGTATATCCACAGAAAGCCATAAGAAATTTTCATCTGATTTATAATTGTCCAGTGAGAAAATAAACAGTGCACCAGAATAGATTTGACAACTTTTGTGTAGGTGTGAAGACGAGTATTGCTGTATTGTATAGTATAAGGGATGCAGTCACATGTAGTATAATGTGTGGGGTATTTTGGGATATAACTTGCTTGTAAATACAGTATTTTATATAATAAAATACTATTAGAATTTGGATGAAGCACAGTTCAGCAGCTCCTATTGAGGTTAGGTCTATTGGCTTTAATTATTCTCCTTCGGGGCTGTCTTGATTGCTACAGCTGAGGTCAAAATCTTGCTGGTTTCTGTACCTGTTATGAGTGGGTATTCAAACATTTTAGGGATTTCCCTCAGACACTCTTTTGTGGGTTGTAATCAGTCTGATCCTGTCAGTCCTGGCATTTACTTGGAAACCTGCTCTATGCTGTTTTGTGGAGTTTGTTTATCTTTGTTATTTGGAAGATCTATAAGGCATTTCTTTACAGTGCAATAAATCCAGGTTATTTTCTAGATATTGGGCAGTATTCAATTTGGCTGCAAAAAGCCGATGACATCATTTTCGCCTATTATAATTATCCCCGTATTCAATTTCAAAGACTTTTCGCCGGTGCAAAAAGTCTTTGTAAAAAAACGGGGATAAGTTTTCACCATGTCTTACATGGCGAAAAAAAGTGCAGAATTGGGGTTTACGGGTGCAGGTTTTAAAAAAATAGCCTGCACCCCTGGGAATGTCCCCTAAAAAAGATCTGTGTTAAAAAAAAGTTTTGGGGTACAAAAATGGGGTACAAACTTCTAACCTACCAAAATTAATTTCAGAGGGGTTCCCAAGTATGCGGCAGGTGTTTTACAGTATGCAGGTAGTAGCGGTAGGTGCATTATTGAAGACTTTTGAAAAATAACTTTAGGGACTTAAAAATATGCTTGCAACCATTTTCATGTACCCAAAATTTTATGGAAATAGTTTTAAAAAAAAATTTAAGTGCTATTCTTCACCCCTTCTTCAATGTCTATTATAAACCCCGACTTCCTAAAGCAGGCAAACATGGGGGTACCCATAGTGATCCCCATAGTCTAGACATTTTAGGGGGGTCCCAGGAACAATTCCCAAAAATTCCAGTTTTTTTGTGTTACTTACCTTTCTGCCGGCTCACGTTTTTGCTGATTCCTAATTGAAAACGGGGATAAAGTGGGCATGCACCCAATACTTTATCCCCATCATACCTCTGATGTGGAGCAAAAAGTTCAGCATGGACTTTTTGCTCTGAATTGAAACCCCCCCATAGTGTATCTTACTGTATAAATCAAATATGCTATATGGAAGATATATCTACATTTCTCCACAGTGCAATCAATCTGGGTTTTTCAGAAGTTCTGCACAGTGTCTCCTACAGTGTAAATTATTTGGTAAATTTGGAAGAACTATCAGCATTTCTTCTCAGTGCAATCAATCTGGGTTAGTCAGTATATCTGCCCAGTGTATATCTAAAGTTTAATCATCTGCTTTATTTAGGAGTCAGTATATCTCTATAGTGCAACTAAATTGGGATATTTAGAAGATTTTCCCAACTTCTCTTTACATTGTTAATTTTCTGTGCTATTTGGAAAATCTGCCCAATAGTTATCTACAGTAGAATTATCTGTACCAAACAAATAATCTGCTACATGCTAGCATTTCTCTACTATGTAAATTACTTGTGCTACTTGAGAGATCTGTTCAGCATTTCTTTACTGTGTAAATTAATAGTTCTAATTGGAAGAGCTGGCAAGTTTTTCTCTATAAAGTAGTGCAAATATCTGTGTTTTGCAGATAACCTGTTACCAAATTACTTGTGCTACTTGTAAAGATCTGCCCAGCATTTTCCTGCAGTGCAATTATCTGTGCTATTCAGAAAACCTGATAGCATTCTGGATAATTAGTTAATTGTTTTATATATTAATATAGTCAAATATTATCTAGTTATTCCTATTTAGTTGGCAAATTTAGCTAGTGCATTTAGTTCCTGGTGCCATCAAATTAATTTGTTAATTAAGCTAGTGCTTTTAGTTTCTTATGCTATTTAGTCATGTTAGAAGTGTCATGTTTCATTTGAATATATATGTGTCTGTGATCTTGTGCCTGTGCTACTAAGAGTTTAAGTTCTGGTTGTAGCCAACGGTGAACAAAAGCAGTTCCCGGAAAGCCACCGGTGAATAAAAGTAGTTCCCAGAAAGGAGTTCTCATAGATGAAGTACTGTGCATTTTTTCTGCAGGCTCAAGATCATGGTATTACAATCCACCCACAATGTGACTCTATGGAGCCCCATGAATTTAGTTTTTCTCAAGGGTTGACTAATCAAGTTCAGACAATGACTTAGGTTGTTTATGAGCTTTCTTAAGCTGCCCACACACATAGCGATATTTTACCTGATTTGGCCGATTTTGATGAATTGCGACAAAAAATTGTGTAAAATATGGCCAAATCGTAAGTGTCAACTCACGATCATGATGCCGATGCACATCCCTGCTCATCATGCATTGCATACTCAGATCTGCCATGCTGTAGGGCAGATTTGCCAATCTGGGACACAATGCACTGGATGCACTATAGATCTTAAATGAGTTTGGACATTTTTTACTCCAAATTGTGAGTAGGACTGCTGGGGAGCTGCTGGGGGAGATTGTTTGCAGATCGCTATGTGTGTGGGCACATTCAGAGGATAACTTTTCCAGAATAAGATGCTTCTGTTTTGTTGTAAGCTGGAATTCAATTTCAGAGCTCAAGCTAAATCTGACAGATTGGTTTTCTGGAGGCTGCAGTTTGTTTGGATATTTTAAGGAGAGCTGCAAGTTGTATTTTCATCTTCAACCATTTTCTTCAGAAGAACAGCAAGTGGGTATTATAATCTAATTGTTGCAAGATTATTCACAAACATAGCCATTTGGTTTGAAATCAGGCTTTTATGCCTCCTTTATGATGATCCAGATAATGTGGCATCAACAGAGTCACAGTTGCTGTCATTAAAACAAGGATACTATTTTGTGGAAGAATAAGCTATTAAGTTTCATAAATGGTCCATGGGTTCCATCTGGAAATATTCAGCCCCGAGAAGCCAGTTTACTGTAGATTGGAGCTATCTCATGCCATTCTATATGTCCTCTTACAGTATTCTGTGGCAGAGTCATGGAATGTATTGATAGGACTGTCTATTAAGATTGATCAATGTTTTAGAGAATATAGGCCTCATTCAGAGACGGTCGCAAGAAGCGAGCGCTCGCTCTGAATGAGGTCGGCCGCTTCACTTTTCAAGTGCAGCCTCCTGGTCGCTAGCTAAGCTGTGGGTTACCACCCACAGCTTTAGCGACTGACCAGGTTGATGGTCACGTTGGGCAAGACCATCACGACCATTGGGGCTTGCGACGAAACCCTAAGGTTGGGTCTTGGCAACTGCAAGCCCCAGGGAGCTTCCTGCTTTGATCGAGCAAGAAGCTCCCCACTGACATCACTGCTGATGTTTGTGCGGCTGCCCACAAAATGGCAGGTGTTCCTTATGGAACACCTCCATTTGTGAAACCACCCCCCCACCTCGCCTACAAAAAGGGTCGAGCTGTCGATCAACATCGACAGCCACCCCTTTTGTAGTGAGCTCTAGAGAGAGAGAATTCTCTCTCACTCTGGGGCTTGTGCACGCGCAGTGCAGCCGCTACACATGCACAGGGCCTAAACATCAAACCAGTTGCGAGCACTCAGTGCTTGCTACCAGGTCTAAATGAGGTCCATAGTTTGGAAAGGAAGTTGGTAGGTGATTTGTCAACCTCAACCCTATTAATGTTCTCTAAGGATCAGAAGTAATCCATGCAGATTGTAGTAGCAAAATTACCTGTGGAGAAGAGAAAGAGATGACATTCAGAACTCTGTTTCTGTTGTGAAGTTAAAGGTCATTAAGTGGATAAGTGTCCTAAGAATGATGGGAAATGTCAATGCCTAGGTCCTGGTGGAGAGTGCTTCCTAGTATCTTAGATTAATTATTTGGTAAACTCTCTCAAGGATGCAGTCGTATTGTATACATATAACATATCAGCTTTCTTGGATGGTTTAATTGACATTGATTGACTGTGAAGCAGCATGGAATTTTATTGACCAACAAGTGGATCAAGACTTAAATCTGGTGGTCCAACCTATGGAAACACTAGTCTCTATTACTGGACTGGATGGACATCTGCTGTCAGAAAGAACTATTAACTCTGACAGTCCAGGTTCAAAAGGCTGTGTGATGTCTACATGAAGAGCAATTTAAGATTGACTCTCTATTTTTTCCATTAATTTTGAGGTAACCTTGGCTTCATACATGTAACCATATGATTGATTGGGAAACAGGACAGATCTCTCAATGGAGTTCTAATTATAGGGAGTTTTGTTTGACACTTTCTACTGGAGTATTATCATCCAATGTTACATAACTAATTTAAAGATATGTTCAGTAGAAAAACTGCTGATGTTCTGTCTGACTATGGAATAGATCTATTACCCAGGAGTCAATTACCCAAGGGGCATTTGTTTAATGTATCTGTTTCTGAAAGAACAGCAGTTGAAGTCTACAGTATGGTACTTAGAATCTGGAAAGGAGGTTTATCAGACCACTGGGATGATGACTCTTTTTATGGCAAAAAAAGATGGAGCTCTTAGGCCTTGTGTGAACTGCAGAGGTGTGAACAAGATATTGGTTTAAAATAGGTATCCATTCCCCATTTTTCCAAAGTTGTTTGATCAGTTGAAAGGTGCATCTATTTTTACAATCACATCTGTGATGGTGATGAGTGGAGGCCTGTGTTTGTTACACACAAAGGACATTATGAACACCTGGTAATGCATTTTGGTTTGAGAAAAGCCTCAGTGATTTTTCAAGATTTTTTCAAAATTTAATTTTTAGGGAACTTTGTAGTCGTGTATTTGGATGAATAATCAAAAGACTCAGGTATAACTACTGAGTGGAATAGCCAGTTAATATTATGTATTATTTCTATATTAGCAGCTCTTACAATAGGGGTTAATCCCAAAACATCCCAATGATTTTATACACTGAGAAGGTGGAAATAGGTATATTGCTATATGGCTGGAAATTATGTGACTAATCATGTCACAATAGCTAATCCACAAAGGAGCGCTGAGCATGGAGATAACAAAATAATATCCAAACAACAAATTGCAGCAGGTGTTTCTAAATCAATCTAAAAAATAGTAAAAAAAAGTCCACTGTAGGGGTAGGGCTGGATTAAGGCTTGTGGGGGCCCTGGGTCAACTAAATTGTGGGGGCCCCACCAAGCCACATGGAGCCTACTACGCCCGCACCACCCACCACATGGAGTCTAATCCTACTCCCCTCATATGTGTGTTAAACAAGCACACACACACATATATATTTAATATATATGTAGCAAACATATATATATATATATATATATATATATAAAACATACTAACACACACATATAGTATAAGCACATACAAACACACATATGCTTACCCAGTATACACACACTAACACATACATACACATTAACACATGCATACACATATATACACACATACTGAATTTGCAATAGCACATACACATAAACACAGTACACAGACAAATACTTGTATCCAGCAGCTGCAGTTTGCTAATGGGGGCAGGCACCTCACATCATTAGGCTCCACCCCTTTGCAGCATAATGCCACAATTCATGGGTAATATGGGGGCAGGGCTTGTCGTATTGGCTCCAGCCTTATTGTGGCCGGTGAAGAGGGTATCTGGTCCATCAGGTGGGGTTTATAGGTACTCAGAAACCCCCCCTGTGTGCTCACGTGTGCAGGCACCTCTGTGTGTGGGGCCCCGGGATGACAGACCCTGTCGCCCCCCCCCCCTTAGTCCGGCCCTGGTAGGGTTAGCACATGAGATGCAATACATAGTCACTATTAATTAGTTATCTCTAGGATGAATCCATGTAGAGCTAAAATGGTGCAAATATAATGCAAATCTAAAGTACTATAACAATGTGACAATAGTTAAGTATTTGGGTAGGAGAGAGCACAACTGCTCAGTCAGTATACTGTGGATTGCACAGGAAAACTTGAGTGGTGAAAATATTCCTCTATATTGAAATGCTGCAGTAGTAAGTAAGTCACTGATCCCCACAGGAGCACAGTATATACACTTTTAAATGAAATATATATTGTGTGATAAAAGTGCCAAAAGTATCAAACTTTACAGTTGTCATTAATTTCCAGATACCATATATTGCATGGATACAGCCCCCTCAATGCTTGTTGAAAATAGAATCAATAAACAATGTTACTCTTTGAGTCCAGAGACTGTACATCCAAATACACTTCAATAAATGCAGTACAGCCACAGTTAACAGTTTGTTTTCCAGTAATTGCAGTGCCCAGAGTAGATCAGCTGTTAGAATCAATGCTAACAGCTACAAGATTACAAACAGCCAATTCAACTGTGTGCTGTGGACAACAGTAGTGACGAGGTGCTTCTCACTAGTGACCATACACTTATCAGGAGACAGACATTCAGCTCCTGCTGGATTTGATCTAGAGAATTCCTTTATGCATTTATCTTCTATAATTGCCAGCAGTTTTGTCAGAGAGATAAGTCAATGTTGTTCATGTAGGTTCTTTTAAACATAAGTCAATCTATCAGGCATTGCTCACAGTCCTACGGAATATTAATTAATGAATTGGCATTTGCAATTTGTGTGTTCATTACAACTTAGATAAGTAATCATATACAGTACATAGTTTGATATTAAAACTATTATTTTATAATGGACACTACATAGATTGATAAATAATAACTAAGATATCAATATAATAATAGCAATATTTGATAGTTAAAAATAAAAAACATCTTTCAGAGTGGAAAAAAAAACAGATAAAAGAATAAACAGATAAAAGTTGCTTTCCAAGGTAAAACTGTATCTGTGGCTCAGCAACAGAGAACATACCTACCAAACATTACAGTCCAGGTTCAAATTCAACCAGCAATTTAAAATAACAGATATATTTAAATTTAAGAAAAGACTCATAGCTATAATATAACAGTACAACTCTGATATAAACTAAGAAGCCTGTTCATGGTTTCTTCTAATTCTTCCAGTTCAAGTTATATTAAAAATAAATATACTTTGTCTCTTGGGTAGAGTAAATATACTTTATTTCTTGGGTAGAGTAATGTTTTAAGACTCATCAACAGAACAGCATCCATAAAACACTACAATCATAATGAGACCACAACCCAGTGGCTCAATAAATACAAATAGCTATAACCTATAATTATTTACTTGAAGAAAGACAGTCAATTAAAAAAAATATAATGTAGGCTAATACACTAAAGCAAAGGCTCCCAAACTCGGTTATCAAGGCACCCTAACAGTACAGATTTTAAGGATAACCATGCTTGGGCACAGGTAAGTTAATTAGTACTTTAATCTTTTGACCATCTGTACTCAACCATGGATATCCTTAAAACCTGGACAACTAGGGTGCCTTAAAAAATGAGTTTGGGAACCTCTGCACTAAAGGATCTAAATTGATCTATAAATCTCTCAATTACAGAATTCATTGAGCTCAATGGAATCATTCAGTCCTTGGGGAACCAAGGTCCCCAATGCAAATATCCAAAAGATTCACAGTTACATAATATCATATATCTTTTTCCCCCTTGGTGTCACTGGATCATGTTCAATTAAGAAAACCTATATCCCCATTATGCTCTTTCCACACATAACTAGACCAACTATGAGTAATATTACCCCTTCTACCATTTCTTCTATGTTCACGGAATTTGGTGTGCATATTTTGTGTGGTTCTGCCATCATATTTTATTCTACAAGTACATGATATTAAGTAAATCATATAGTCTGATGAACAGTTGTTAACATGCTTAATTTTGAACAAATTTAAAATCTCCTGTGTCCTATATATGAACATGTTATACTGTGGTAATTTCCCCATTTGGAAAACCTCTTGGATCTAGAGGGTAACCAAGTAAAACCAGAAATACCAGATCCTGTGTTAGTAATTTTATTCTCCATAGTTTCACTGTATTGAAAAAAGCTTTGTCCTAAATTGTTCCCAAGATTGTTTGGGCTCAATCCAATTCCACGCAAAGAAAGTGAGTTGCCACTGCAACGGCATTAAAAACCAGCAATGGCACTGCATCAGACACCCATCACTGCAGGCATTGAGCCCAAATACTCCTAATTTAGCTCAGAGCCTTATGGGACTGTGTACACTTTTATGCAAATTCGGACTGCTGACAAGCGAGCCCGTTGTTGCGATGCCTGCACCTGCAAGTACATTGCATGTAATTGTATTAGCCCCTTAGTCTTCTTAAAGACCATCTCCTAAACAGGGCAACAGAACTCATATATTATATTTAAAATATATACAAATATTGTATATTGGAATATAGCTACATTTATTTAACAATAGAATTATATAGATATAAGTTATTCAGACTTAGAAATGTCGAAGTAAGATATTTTTCAGCTATGTGCTCCTTCTTTGAAACATGTTATGTATCAATTAATTTGAAAAAATATATACATATACACAGTACACACACACATATACACAGTGTATATATATATATATATATATACACATACACTGTGTATATGTGTGTGTGTACTGTGTATATGTATATATTTTTTCACTTATATATATATATATATATATATTTATATAAATGGGTACTACACACTGTCCAAAAAATACAATATAGGAATTCTTCCACGAATACACTTCCCACATTTTGGTGGCAGCTTAATGTTCTCCAAAGAGACTGTCGTTGTACTGTCCCAAGCATTTTTATGTAAGACAAAAAGTTAGAACACAGAGCCTCATACTGTAATAATTTCATGTTTATGTGGAAAATCAAATATAGTAATTAAGTGCCGGTACCATATAGGTTATATGTCAATGCATATAACCAACCTCTCCTGAAACTCCACACCAGGATTCATCCACATCCTGCTGCTTTCAGGGTATGAACACTTCTATTTATTGCCCATCAGGGTTACCAATTCACCATATATTCAGAATTCAGAGGGAACATAAACAGAAAGAAATACGCACATGGTGCAGTATATACACATTTATTACATACACCCCTCAAAACACCTGGATAAAATCACTATAACATTAAAAATTCTTTCAAAATCACTTATCTTATGGGCCTCAGCCCTGCTGGATAGAGTGCTTGTGTCATAGTTACAACCCAAATGAGCACTTTGTGGAAGAATTGATGAGGATGTTAGTTGAAGTTCTACGTAAAGATATAATAACAAAGGAAAAATACCAATTTTTGATTAAAAATTACCCAGTTATTCTAACTTTCTACTGTGTGCCTAAAATACATAAACAGCTCATTAATCCACCTGGAAGACCCATTGTGGCAGGAAAAGATTCTATAACCTCTAATTGCTCCAAATATGTAGACAAATTCCTGAACAATTATGTGAAAGAATTAAATTCTTTTGTGGAAAATGCAACCACAATCCTACAAATACTGGATTACATTGAGTGGAAAAATGAATATAGGTGGGCAACAATAGGCATTCAGTCATTGTATACATCAATTCCACATGCTGAAGGTATACAAAGCTGCCAAGAATTCCTCAATGAGGATCAGTAAATGGATGAACAACATAAATATTTTATATGTGCATTGATGGGGTTTATTCTGAGCCATAACTACTTTAAATTTTTGGACCAGTACCTTATACAAATTGAAGGAATCACAATGGGCACTGTTTTCGCTCCCACTTTTGCCAATATTCATATGGGAAGCTGGGAACAGAAATATATCTATGGTAACCATCCCTATGCAGAAAAATAATATTATATGCAAGATATATCAATGATATATTGATGGTATGGGATGGGTCAGAAGAGGATTTTGTGAGATTTGTGGAGTACATTAAATAAATGAGTATAACTTATCTTTTACATATAAAAAACAGTAAAGAAAATGAATATCTGGATCTGGTGGCACAAAGTGAAAATGGAAAGGTAATCACCCAGAATTAAGGTATGTCAAAAATGTGGAAACCAATAGTTATGTTCATTTTGAGAGTGGGCATGCAACCAGCTGGAAAACCAATATACCATATTCCCAGTTTTGCCGTATAAGAAGAAATTGCAGCTCTGACCATATACAGTCAGGTCCATAAATATTGGGACATTGACAGAATTTTCATATTTTGGCCTCTATTCACCACCACAATGGTTTTGAAATGAAACAAACAAGATGTGCTTTAATTGCAGACTTTCAGATTTAATTTGAGGGTAATTACATCCAAATCGGGTGAACGGTGTAGGAATTACAACAGTTTCAATATGTGCCTCCCACTTTTTAAGGGGCCAAAAGTAATGGGACTATCAACTCTAAAGCTATTTCATGGACAGGTGTGGGCTATTCCCTCGTTATTTCATTATCAATTAAGCAGGCAAAAGGTCTGGAGTTGATTCTAGGTGTGACATTTGCATTTGGAACCAGTTGCTGTCAACTCTCAATATGAGATCCAAAGAGCTGTCACTATCAGTGAAGCAAGCCATCATTAGGCTGAAAAATCAAAACAAACCCATCAGAGAGATAGCAAAAACATTAGGTGTTGCCAAATCAACTGTTTGGGACATTCTTAAAAAGAAAGAACGCACCGGAGAGCTCAGCAACACCAAAAGACCCGGAAGACAACGGAAAGCAACTATGGTGGATGACAAAAGAATTATTTCCGTGGTGAAGAAAAACCCCTTCACATCAGTTGGCCAAATCAAGAACACTCTCCAGGAGGTATATGTATATGTGTCAAAGTCAACAATCAAGAGAAGACTTCACAAGAGTGAATATAGAGTGTTCACCACAAGATGTAAACCATTGGTGAGCCACAAAAACAGGAAGACCAGATTAGAGTTTGCCAAACAACATCAAAAAAAGCCATTACAGTTCTGGAACAACATCCTATTGACAGATGAGACAAAGATCAACTTGTACCAGAGTGATGGGAAGAGAAGAGAAGGAAAGGAACTGCTCATGATTCAAATCATACCACCTCATCAGTGAAGCATGGTAGTGTCGTGGCGTGGGCATGTATGGCTGCCAATGGAACTGGTTCCCTTGTATTTATTGATGATGTGACTGCTGACAAAAACAGCAGAATGAATTCTGAAGTGTTTCGGGCAATATTATATGCTCATATTCAGTCAAATACTTCAGAACTCATTGGACGGCGCTTCACAGTGCAGATGGACAATGACCCGAAGCATACTGCAAAAGCAACCAAAGAGTTTTTTAAAGCTAAAAAGTGGAATGTTATGCAATGGCCAAGTCAATCCCCTGACCTGAATCCGATTGAGCATGCATTTCACTTGATGAAGACAAAACTGAAGGGAAAAAGCCCCAATAACAAGCAGGAACTGAAGACATTTTCAGTAGAGGCCTGGCAGAGCATCACCAGGGATGAAATCCAACGTCTGGTGATGTCTATACGTTCCAGACTTCAGGCTGTAATTGCCTGCAAAGGATTTGCAACAAAGTATTAAAAAGTGAAAGTTAGATTTAGGATTGTTTAGTTTGTCCCATTACTTTTGGCCCCTTAAAAAGTGGGAGGCACATATAGAAACCGTTGTAATTCCTACACCGTTCACCTGATTTGGATGTAATTACCCTCAAATTAAATCTGAAAGTCTGCAGTTAAATCACATCTTGTTTGTTTCATTTCAAATCCATTGTGGTGGTGAATAGAGGCCAAAATATGAAAATTCTGTCAATGTCCCAATATTTATGGACCTGACTGTATGTAAAGAACAAATAGACATATATGCAGAGAGATTCAGGGAGTGGATGTACCTTGAGGATGTGATAAGAAAGGCGTCAAGCAGAGCGAATGAAAGAAGAAAAGATGAACCTCTACTATATAAAACATAGGTAGAAGGGAATAGTAATATTATTTTTGTGACTATTTACAGTAGTAAGGATAAGGAGATCAGAAGAGAATTTAAAAAGCATTGGGATGTTCTTAAATCAGATCATGTTTTAAATTCCATTTTACCAGACAAACCATATATAATGTTTAGAAAAAGTGAAAGATCTGAAAGACCAATTGGCTTCCAGCCTTTTAAGACCATTGGGTGATAATATGAAACCATGACTACAAAGTACAGAAGTGCAATATCTGTAATATATGCACATTTTCAAGTAAAATAACAAGTAGGTTTTATAATTTTAATGATTCCAAATTTTCTAAAATAAAGAATTTAATGAATTGTTTAACATCATGGGTCATATGCCAACTTGAGTTCCGCTGTCACTTAAAATATATAGGTAAAACGTGGAGAAATCTTAAAATAAGAATACAGGAGCACGTTTGTAGCATTAAAAACAAGTTGTATAACCATTCAGTACCTAAGTACTTTACAAAGTACCATAATTTTGATCCTACAAGTTTAACTTTTAAAGCAATTGAATTGGTACATTTGGGAGAAAGGGGAGGAGATAGAGAGAGAAAACTGTTGCAAAGGGAGAAGTTTTGGATTTATACACTAAACACTATCAGGGGTGTTCAATTTGGAGCGAAAAGTTTGGAATGGGCGATAAATTAAAGCCGATGACATCATTTTCGCCGATTTCATTTATCCCCATATTCAATTTCAAAGACTTTTCACAGGTGCGAAAAGTCTTTGAAAAAAAACTGGGATAACTTTTCTCCATGTTTTACATGGCAAAATAAAGTGCAGAATTGGAGTTTAGGGGTGCAGGCTTAAAAAAAATAGCCTGCACCCCTGGGAATGACATTTAAAAAATAACTGTGTCAAAAATAAGTTTTTTTAAAAAAAATAGGGACACCCCAAAAAATTAATAAAAAAATTTGGGGTGAAAAAAAGGTAAAAAAGTGTTTAAAAATATGGAAATAGGTTCAGGGCTATTCTGCAAATATGCGGCAGGTGTTTTTTAGAATAGATTATTAGCACCAGGTGCATTTTTGCAGAATTAAAAAAAAACACTTTAGGGACTTAAAAATATGCTAGTACCCATTTTCATGTACCCCAAATTTGATGGGACCACTTAAAAAATGAAAAAAATAACCTAAGTGCTCTTCTGCATCACTTCTTCAATGTCAGGAAAAAACACCTGCCGCAGCTATTTAAAACCCCAACTTACTTTTGCCGGCTTAAATGGGGGCATCCATAGTGATCCCCCATATCTGGACTGCTTTATGGGGGTTCGCCAATCATGTTTCGCCGGCTTCTGTTTTCGTAACTTTTTAATTGAATACGGGAATAAAACGGGCCAGCGCCCCATACTTTATCCCCAGAAAATCTCCAATGTGGAGCGAAAAGTCCGGCACAGACTTTACACTCCAAATTGAATACGGCTGTTTAACTCTGTATGGACTAAATGAATCCTTTGAAATTACAGCTTTTCTATAATCAGTGTATTAATAATCCCTATATACATTAGGAATATTTATATTATTAACTGTAACATTATTGAAATGGTCTTTTAGGATTTTTTAAGTATTTAACTATATTTATGTGCACATTTACATTGCAATTTGATATTGTATAGGTATTTATATAATTATGTTATTGATTAGTAATGATTGCACTTTGGAATGTGTCTTAATAGTAATTTGTTTTATCTGTACAGTAATATAAACTCTAGGTTTTATGTCAACATTAACAAATATCCCTGAATGAAAGACTAAAGATGTGTGTGTCACTAATATGAGATATATTAAAAATCCATGCAAAAATGGTGGACCATAAGGATAAAACGGTCCACTCGAAAATTGCCACTGCAACAAGTCATGTGACTTTGTTTATATATAGACACGGAGTGAGCGCCAGAAGATCCCTTTTTTAAGACCGATTAGATCAGAGTGCGGTCAAGCACTGTTAGAAATAGGCGGGTGGTAGAGGGAGACAAAGCAGCGCCGGTTGTTGGTTATGCAACCCCGGCAGGCAAAAGAGTATTAGGGCAGAGACCTGTGAGCACCAATAATCAAAATGGTGAGACCCGGATCCCGGTAAAACATTGTGGGAATTGGATCTTGTACATGCCCAGTGCATGCAATAATGGCACCGCCAGAAATGACACTTATGGTCAGTACAATTAACATTTGAGGGGTATATGTAGGAGACAGGACTAGCTAGGGATATCCTCCTGATGAAGTCCAGCCTGTAGAGCATAAGGGACGAAACGCGTTGAGGATGGTGTGACGTGTGGCGCAAGCACTTTTGAAAGAATTTTTAATGTAATAGTGATTTTATCCAGATGTTTTGAGGGTTGTATGTAATAAATTTGTTTATACTGCACCATCAGAATATTTCTTTCTGTTTATGTTCCCTCTAAATTCTGAATATATGGTGAATTGGTGACCCTGATGGGCAATAAATAGAAGTGTTCATACCCTGAAACCAGCGGGGCATGGAGGAATCCTGGTGTGGAGTTTCAGGAGATTTTTTATATGCATTGACATATAACCTATATGGTACGGGCACTTAATTACTATATTTGCATTTCCACATAAACATAAAATCATTACACTATAAGGCACTGTCCTCTCACATTTTGCTCTATATATATATATATATATATATATATATATAGTGTAATGGTATGGTATGGAACTGATGCTGTATTTTTTTTTTAGCTGAATAGCCATTAATATACTGTAAACTCTCATGTATATTAGGTAGTTTATTAAACTCCACAAGTTATTTGCACAATGTTGAGTCAAATGTAATTAGCTCACTTGGGATATTCTCTCTAGTATTTGAGATATTGCAGAGCCCATTAATTTAAGGTTAAATTAATCATTGTTTTGTCTTATTTTATGTTTTGTGTTTGTAAACATGGCATCATTTATTTCAACTTTTGATAAGCTAGTAATAATTTTATATACATTGTTTATGAAGTTGAAGGAAATGTATATATGTAAATTAGTATCTAAGTATCACTACCAGTCCCCTGAAGAGCAGTCCTCAGCATAGATGCTGCCTGTGTACTTTTGTATAGAGAATCACTGTATCTAGTGTCAGACAGTATTCCTATGTTATAACAATGTAGATAGATTGTTGATGTAAATTTTTCAGACTCACTACATTAGAGGATTTGTTGTTATTATACACAGTTTAAAACAAGGTCATGATTCTTCTGGATAATATAAACTGATATCATTACTCTTGTTGCATAGTAACAGACAAAAGAAAACTCTGATATTATTGCAATATCACAGTGCTCGATCAGTTTATTCTCTGCTTCAGTTTTAGAACATTAGAATAAAGACTTCTTTTAAATCAGAGCTTCTGATTAAGGTGTTTATATAGTTACAGAGCTTAGAGAGTTGTTCAGATATCTCATTTAAAACAGTGTCCAATTGAATATAATCTACAGTATGCAGCACTGTTTACATATTTGCCAAAACTCCGCTCAGTGTGATATAAGCAGAGCAGTTCGAATAGTGGTAATGAGTTCTTTAATATCAAACAATACAATTGTAATCTGAGAACAGAGCTCTACATAGTTACATGTCTTAAAGATTTGTTCAGGTTTCAGTGATATGAAACAGCATTTAATTGAGTATAATCCCTACAATGCTGTTTAGATAATGATATTTCCGCTTAGTATGATATCTGAAGTACTATACAGATAGTGGTATTAGTGAATTGAACTCTGCTTAGTGTGATAACTTCAGCATTTGAACTAGTTTAGAATAACACTGTAGAAAAAACACATAATCTGTTTGATTTACACACACATGTTAATTTAAATTAAGAGACCGTGGAACATAGCTCAATCAACAATGTTAATTTCCCTGGATAGTTTCAATGAGGCAAACCACATCCACATCTTTTGGGGTGTGTTTTATTGTTCAGGATTACTGTTGTAGACTTCATGTAGTATGCTATGTATGCTATGTACCCATAAGCTGTAAGGGGAAATATTTATTGATATAATTTAACTGTTGTTATGGACTAGTTATAATGATCAATATCTTTTCATGTATTAGTTATAAAATATGTTGAATGGCAGTCAAATATATATTTTGATGTGATTCACTGTGAGTACGGACAATACTGGGATTTATATCTCTTTATATATGTTTAGAAAGACAATTTTCAATCACTTCAATAAATGTGATACAGGTTGTATAAAATATATTTTAATATAGGTGAAATTATTATGTGGATTCTAATAAAAACTATGTATAGCATGTGGTACATTTAATTAATTTAAAATGTGTTATTATATATTGTTTTAAATTAAATTGAATTAAATCCCCTAACTGTATTCCCATTTTGTAATTTATGTGATATTCAGTAACTGCGTATAGTTATTTGTGTTGGTCATGAGGAAATGTACACTTTTAAATATACAGCCATTGCCAAAAGTTTTGAGCATGACACAAGTATTGATTTTCACCAAAGTTTGCTGCTTCTGTGTTTTTGGACCTTTTTGGAAGATGTTACTATGGTATACTGAAGTAAAATTACAAGCATTTCAAAAATGTCAAAGGCTTTTAATGACAATTACACTAAGTTTATGAAAAGAGTCAATACTTGCAGTGTTGAGCCTTCTTTTTCAAGACCTCTGCAAATCACCCTGGCATGCTGTCAATCAACTTCTGGGCCACATACTGACTTATGGCTGCCCATTCTTGCCTAATCAATGCTTGGAGTTTGCCAGAATTTGTGTGTTTTTGTTTGTCCACCCGCCTCTTGAGGATTGACCACAAGTTCTCAATGGGATTAAGGTCTGGGGAATTTCCTGGCCATAGACCAAAAATTTTTATGTTTTGATCCCCAAGCAACTTAGTTTTTACTTTTGACTTATGGTAAGGTGCTCCATCATGCTGGAAAAGGCATTGCTTGTCACCAGACTGTTCTTGGATGGTTGGGAGAAGTTGCTCTTTGAGGATGTTTTGGTACCATTCTTTATTCATGGCTTTGTTCTTAGGTAAAATATTGAGCGAGCCCACTCCCTTGGCTGAGAAGCAAGTCCCACACATGAATGATCTCAGGATGCTTTACTGTTTGCATGACACAGGACGAAGACTTTTGGGGGATGGCCGGGTCTCAAGAAGGGCAGCAAAGAAGCCACCTCTCCAGCAAAAACATCAGGGACAGACTGATTTTCTTCAAAAGGTACAGGGATTGGAATGCTGAGGACTGGGATAATGTTATTTTCTCTGATGAATCCCCTTTCAGATTGTTTGTGGAATCTGATAAAACACTTGTCCAGAGAAGGAAAGGTGAGTGCTACCATCAGTCCTGGTGTGTCCTAGCCACATTGCATTGTGATTTAGATGCATTTTTGGCAAAAAAAGACACCCAGCGCTAGCATAGTGTCACTGGGCCTGGAGCCCCAAGACATTTTAGCATGACTGCAGCAAAGATGTGTAATGACAAATCTGTATAAGTCTTCTAGTAACAATGTTTTTGAAAAAAGATTTTTGGAACACGTTTGAATCACATCTTTAGTAAAAATTAAACTTATGACAATTAGAAATAATTAAAATAAACTTAGTAAATTCAGTCTTAATGAGATCACTCATGGCTGTCATCAAGGCAGGTGCTGACCCAGGTGGGGTATGAGATGCCCACATGCACTTTACGCACATGAACTTACTGTACTAGTGCTTGCCGCACTAAACTGACATCACTATGCAAATTGGCAATGTTGCAACTCCAGCTACGTGAAATGTCAACTTGCACACATTATTTTAAAAAAAATATAGGAGTCTAAATCTATGTCACACCCCACGTAGTTCACCAAATGTAAAATGAGAAAAACTATGCTTTCCAATAGTCAATATTCAGCATTACAAGTTTTGCTAAATGAATTCAATATGATTGACATCAGCATTTCAAGTTCCACACTAAATTCAACAAAATGTTTTTTGATGCACTTTGGGGTATTGACATGTTGAAATAGGAAGGGCCTTCCCAAATTTGTTGCCACAAGGTTGGATGCTCACACTCCTTTAGAATGTCAGTATGTAGCATCGCATTTGCAATTCCCTTTAGTGGAACTAAATGGCCCAGGACAAACAATGAAATCAGCCCTGGGGTATTTTTCCTACTTTAACAGATGACAGTAGGCATGAAGAATTTCCCTGACATCCACCAAACTAAGATTCATCTGTCAATCTGCCACTCAAAGTGGGCTTTTAACAATGAAAATGTGAGTGTGCAACAAACTGTAGCCCGGCTTTTTGTCAAGGCCAGACATAATTTATCCACATTGAAATGCCATATGATAGATAATGTCCCCCTACTATGTAGAGGAGGGAAGATGAGAGGCTTTTTGGATCCATAAATTGGAGACAATTATTCCATAAGGTCTAAATAAATCGCTGACTTTTGCTTGCTTCTACTAACTATGCAATTTTGGCTCATTATTAAAGTTAGTGTGTTTCTATATAGTTTAAAATAATTATGATCACCTTGGGAATTGATGTGCTTATTTATGTGTATATTTTTTTCTGATGCTGATGGATTAATCTCTAACATGCAAGCACCACTATGCTTATATGGAGGATGAGAAGCATTTTGCTCAATGTTAATCAGACTATTTGTAATGATTTATCTATTTATTATGTAATTTGTCCATTTTGTTCCTAGTTGTATTGTATACCCAGTTGCTATGGAGAGGGGATGCACAGTACTGAATCACGCTGACCAACTGTTGCTTGGACATGATGACATAATTGGACCTGTGCCGTAGGGCGGGTGCTGGGTCACCCTTGAGGTACTGTGGTCTTTTCACATGAGTGTGTTCCTGTATAGGGTAGGAAATATACTGTAATCTTTATATCATGATGAAAGTGATAAAACACTGAAACATTGATAATTACTCTGCTGGGGTCATGATTTGCTGAGTGCCACACCTCTGTATACATTCTCTGAAACTGTGATTCTTAGGACTTGTGAAGGCAATCAACTTTAAAATGTTCTTTAAATGTTAATGCATATAGCAAAAAAATCCAATGTAGTAGTGGTGAAGCTAGGCTTTCTGTAAGCTCAGTCCCCCACCCTTAATATATTGTAGTCATTATTGGCTTGCTAAAATAAAGACATCAACATTGTAAGACTGATACTGTACAGTATGTGTGTGAGGTGAGGGCAAAACCTATGTTTAGTCCTGTTGCATTAAAATGACAGCATCTGCTGTATTTTTCTCTTTTTTTTCTGTGTGTATTCACTCTTAAATGGAAAATGCCTTAAAGACTCATAGAGAAGTATTACGCAAACACTACCTCACCTACCACAGTTAATCATTGTTGAAACCATAAAATATATAGAGCATCACAGTAACCTCCATATAATGCAGAGAACATCACACTGATTGCCTTATAATGCAGAACACATCACAGTGACTATAATATAATGCAAATATATTTTAAGTGATCATACACAATGCAGAGGTCATCAGTTACTGCCATATAATACAGAGATCATGAAAGTGACTGCCATATAATCCAAATAACACCAAAGTAACTACTGATTAATGCAGCAAACATCACGGTAACCACCATATAATACAGAGAGCACCGGTGACTACCAAATAAAGGTAGAAAGCATCAGCAACTGCCATACAATTGAAGAGTAGTTGTGACTACCATTGAGCATCAGTGACCACCATATAATGCAGAAAGCATCAGTAATTTCAATATAATACAGAGATCATCAGTGACTGCTATACAATCTAGAAAGCATTAGTGAATGCCATACAAAGCAAAGATGATTGGTGACCACCACACAATACAGAGAGCATCTGTGACCACCATATGATACAGAGAGCATAAGTGAATATATACAATACATAGAGCATAAGAGACCATTATATAATACAGAAAGCATAAGAGACTGCTATACAATAGTGAAAGTAGTTGATACCACCATATAATACAGAGATTATTGTGTTGCCTTACATTTATTACCTTCATAATCTCCATTATGAATTAGCCCTAACATCATCAAATAATTTAATTTTTGTATGAATATATTAACTTCCTTACTTCCTCCCTTAGTTTCATTAAAAAAATCTTCTGAATTAATTTCAGTATACAGCAGCATTAACCCCTTTCTCCTATTTTCTTAATTATATCTTTTATAAACTATATCCATAACCCCCTACAGCCTAACTTATCTGTTGGTGATCTTATCTGTTTCCATCATTGCAGCCTCAGCAGCAATCAGGAAGCGCCCATCCAGACAGGTCTCACCAATACTGAGAGTGAGGGAGAGTAACTATTAGCTGGAAGACAAGGACCGCAAAGCCTTTTTCTGCAGCACAAAGTAGAAGATAACTACAGTAAATGCAGCTGACTGTCCGCTTCATTCTCTGCTCACCCAAATACTACTGGGGATATACAGTATACCTTACTTGCCCTTCTAGAACCTCCCCAGCAATGGACTAAACAAAGCATGTTTCCTTAGGGTACCCTGTCAAAATAGCTGGTTAAGGACAGAGTGGTATACAGTGGTGCACACTGGTATACAAAGTTGGACATGTATTGCCAATCTTTAAAAATAACTTTATGCTGTCAATTTAAAGCAAGGTTTCCCAAGGAAATATTTTCTGAAACTCTTCCTGTAACCAATAATTTTAATTACAGCAGGAACTTAGGTTTGAGTAATTGTTTTAGGATGGAGAGCTGATCTGATTTGTTTGTTAAATACATGCTCTACATTAATAAACACATAGCAATCTATTTTATTTTAAGGTTCTTGTACAATATTTAGTATAGGGATATACTGGACATACAATATTTCTTCCATTTTACATATCATTTCTAATCATGCACCAAAGAGTAGTGTTTTAAGGGGTCTGATTCAGCTTGTGTCACAGGTCTACGTTTGCATGCACCAGGTCGATGTTTGCTTTCTATGCATGCATATGTAATGCAGTGCATGTGCGAGAACCAGCTGCTGAAATCGCAAATGTGAACGCAGCGGATATGCAGAGACACAAGGACAAGAGTGAAAGCAAGTGTTGTTTGGGGGTGGAGATGGGGGTGGTCATAGGAAAGCGGTGGTTTGAAAACCATTACAGGGGTATGCATAATTAAGCCCCAGCGACAACATACACAGCCAAAGCTTGACATGGGACAGGAAACTTTGAGGGTTGTGAAGCATGTCAGGCTCAACCACAACTCTGCATATGGGTCCGATGTTACTCAATCTTACCAATGTTTTCACTGACAGATGTATGTAATGGGAAGTGGGGGGCTTAATAAGCGGGGGGCATCTAGGTATAGTGCTGCAATCGCATTGCAATCACATTCATTTGCATATTTTCACAGTGAGCAGGTGCGTGTGATTGCAGACTTGCAATCTGTGCTGAATCAGGCCCTAAATCCACATATTATGTCAGAATTATGCAGTATATTCCTTAGTATAGTTGACATATGGGCAAAATGAAATAGACTGCTAGCCCGCAATCCAACAGGAATACATGCAAGTGTGTCTGTATTTTTAAAGCAGTAAGCATGTTAATGGCTAAACCAGCTTGATTTAGCCTTTGATATGCTTGCCGATATAAAAATACTGGCATACTCGCATGTATTCCCACAGCAGCACCAGCTCGCAGTCAATTACATTTACCCTATGATGTTGACAGATGGTTGATTAACCTACATTTTACTGTAATTTCCTTTAGAAATGATGACCCTGCAATTAAGATAAAATGAATATTTATTGAATCTTTGCAAATGTTAAGATATTTTACTAGACTTTTTTAATCTAAAATGGTAATTGACCTCAATGTTTTTCTTTTTTATAGTTTACATGTTGACAGTTCTTATATGTACAGATTTTTAATGTTAGTTACAAGCCTTGAATTCAATTATTAAAACAATATACTGTATAATGCATGGTTCAGCCTTTGGAATTGTAATTACCTAGTAAAGAGCAAATTATGGATAATGAACAATAAAGTAGACAATTAAAAAAATTTTCATACTGTTAAAATAGACAAGTTGTAAGGAATGGTTAAGGATGTTTTTAATGTTATGTGGTAGTTTTTTGTATGGTGGCAAATCTTTAACTATATAATTTAAAATGTAAAGTTTCATGTTTACATTTTCAGCAAAGTTTTGCTGATTTGATTTCAAGTACAAAAGAGGACACATATAAAGTCCTATACCAGAAAAATTATGCACAAAGTGCTGCCTAAAACATATCACGCATGTATCATTGAAAATGCAACTGTTTCTTTTTCCTTTGTAACAGGTGGGACTTACTGTTTGGATGTGTCCTGTTACATCTCTGCTCCATACGCCATGTAGCGCGCCATGCTAGTTGTGCCCTGTTGTTTCACTGCTTGGTGCTCTAAGTCACATCATGCTGCAGTAAGGCGCAACATAAAGAACTGAAGTGCTGCAAAGGCCAGAGCGAGTAATAGAACCTTCTGTCCACCAGATGTCACCTTTCATAAACTGTACAGCACATGCATCAAATAGCCAATTAAGCTTTTGTAGCGCTGTCTGTTGATTTTACTGATGGAACCTGTCATTCACAACACTATACAGTAGTACTGACCTGCGTTTTGTCATAATAATGAATTTAATAATTTGGTGTGTAAGTTAAATATCAGCATTGGCCAGAAAATGCATGCCCCATATTAAATAACGACAGAGCAATTCAAGTTCAATATTCTTAAGGAACTCTGCCGAAATCAATACATTGATCTCAACTTCCCACCAACTGTCATTTCTATGCTACAGTATGCCACCCTGATGCATTTGATGCTAAACTGCTATAGACATTGTATTGTGCATGTTACATGGCCCTCTCTACTGCACAATAAACTGTTATGACATGATGTAAAAAGATGCATGGGAAGTTTATCATAAATACAGATAATTTCAGGTTCAATACTCTTAAAACACTCTGATGTCTGTCACCCAGCTGCATTACACTCCAAACCGCTATTGACCTTGTATTGTACACATTACCTGGTGAAAAGTCACACACTTAATATCACATACACAACAGGTGTGACCACTGATACAGCTAGCGTGAGTGGGTGTGTGGGTAAGTTGAGCACCTTGCACAGAACCACCACCTCGCGTTCAAGGCCCAGAAAGAAACAATCTTGTTTTCTACATCAGTATTTTTTTTTAATCTTCAATATAGGATTACATAAAAAAATGCAATCATTTGATGTGTGAGTTACATATCAGCATTGGCCAGAAGACGCATGCCCAGCATTGCCCAGTAATACATAAAGACAGATCAATTTAAGTTCAATATTCTAAAGGAACACAGCCTACTGTAACTCAATACAACCCAGCTGCATTTTACACTAAACCACTATTGTACACATTACATGGCCATCTATACTGCACAGTAAACTGTCTTTACATGATATAAAAGCTGCAAAGGAAGTTTATCATAAAAACAGATCATTTCAGATACAATACTCTTAATACACTCATCTGTATGTCACTCAGCTACATTACACTCTAAACCACTATTGACATTGTATCATATACTTTACCTGGTGTAAAGTTGCACACTTCACATCACATACACAACAAGTATGACCGCTGATATGGCTGGCATGTGTGGCAGAGAGGGTAAGGAACAATGTTGTTTTCTACATCAGTATTTTTTAACTCTTTGTTATTCTTCAATACAGGATTTTAATTGTTTTTTTACTATACATATTTTTTTACTATTTTTGGTTTTCCTACTCTTAAGTGACATTATACTGTTCAACATGTTTTATGAACTTTATTTTGCTGATCAATACACCAATTCACTACATTACTGTACCTACATATTATTTGTGTTGGGTCGTATACAGTACTGTAAATTTTGTTAGTGGGCAACACCTCTTCACCATTATACTGTAGTAAAAATACTGTATGTGGTCCAATAGAAATGCTATTAAATGTAAAGTAATCTAGAGTACAGTATACAGGGTTTGATTCTGACTTGGGAATAGAGTGAGATATCTATCTCAACTGATCATCTTGGTGAAACCATGCTGCACTGCAGGTGGGACAGATTTAAAATGTGCAGAGAGCTTTAGATTTGGGAGGAGTGTGTCCAAACTGACATCTAAATTGTAGAGTAATAATAAAGCTGTGCAGTATTTGTGGGCAACACGCAAAATCAGCCAGTATTTACCCCACATGTAAAAAAAAATATGTATTCATACCCCTTGCATTGCAATATGGTTTGTTCAGGTTCACAGTTGAGAGAGATATCTCACTCTAATCCCAAGTCTGAATCAGGCCCACAGTATGGTACTCTTCAATTCCAGTACTATAAAGTAACAATGTACTGCAGCTTTCTGACTACTGTACAGTGTTTAATGTACAGTCAAAGTTATTTGTATTAATCTGCTAAGCTCAAAATATACCAGTGTACAGCAGAAAAGAAGAAAAATATTAAACAATATTTTTTTTATAATTACACTAAATTGATTTTTTTGCAATTTGGGGACAAAAATAACCCTTAAAAAACAAAGCTGGAGGTTTCCAAAATGTTCACTCTTTTGTGAGCTTGACAGTGCTGGCTCTTTATAGAATGGTGGTGTATCAGGTGTACAGGGTTTACCGTTAATAAACTTTATGATTCAGAGATCCATACTATATACAGATTGGGATACTTTTGCCAATGGACAGTGCACAATGGCAACTGGAATAAGAAAACAATAAAGGTTATTGTTAGGTCAGATGACATACTGTCCATTAAAATGACATACAGTACAGTACTATTGTTTATTGTAGACTGTATAAATCTTTATTAAACTACTGTATTTTACTTTGACATTAGCATGCAGTGAAATTAAATTACTTACATTTACTGTATACATTATTTATAATCACCTACTGTACAGTATTGTTAAAAAGTACCAAGCTGTACAGTACTACAAACTTCCAATCTTCAATGCATCTACTGAATAACAGTTACTCTTCCTTCTCCAGCCCAACAAGATGCACCTTATAGTCTGGTTGTTCAAAGATTCAGTGCATGGTGGGAAACAAATAAAATAAATTGCTACATGTACAATTCACAACTGTTCACAACATTTGTTCTACCATTAACAGGTTTTCTGTAGGCTACTGTACCTGATATTAAAATACTGTACAACAAAGTACTGTACAATGAGTAATATTCAGTGCATAATGTACTGTGACATACCATATCCACTCGCCCATGAAAGCCAGACATAGAGCCGTTTACAATATGAACCGAGCCAAGATACTTTTTCGTGGCCCGGACTTTCTGCCTACTTCGCTTGTTTTGCAGGCAGAAAAGTATTGCGGCCATGCCTGCTTTACCCCGTATTCAATATGGAAGTACGCGAAAATGAGACCCGGCAAAACTGAAACAGGTGGAAAGTACTGTTAGTTTTGGGGAAATCAGCCTGACACCCCCCAAAAGATGCTCTGACATGGGGCTTCCCTATGGTACCCCCCGATTTGGCTTGCTGAAGGTATTTAGTATTTTTAAACGGGCTCAATAGCTGCTAAATAACATTTTTCTATATGTGATGCAGAATAGTATTTAGGAGTTTTTTTTTAAAGAAAATAAATTATCCCAGCAAATTTTTGGTACTTGAAAAAGGGGGTCAGCATATTTAAAAGTTGCTAAAGTGAAGTTGAAAATATTGTGAAAAATCCACCTGTTGGAAACACCTGCAATCAAAAAAACACTTGGGGCATACTTGGGAACCCCGCCAGAGTCAATTTAGCTAGTTTTTAGTTTTTTTTCGCCCCCTTTTTCAAAATAATTTTTTTAAGTGTTTTTAAAAAAAATTTTGACACAGATTACCTTTGGGGACTGTCTGAAGGCTGCACTGGGGTTTTCGCAATGTTGTACCCCAAAACCCCAATTCTGCACTTTTTTTTTCTGCCTCCCATTCATAGGCAAAAATTTTCCGCCTATTACATTGCATTGAATTACATTTCAAATTGAATATGGGGTAAAAGTCAAACAGGCGAAAATGACGGCATCGGCAAAAGGTTTCTGCCAAAAACATGCGGAAACGGACTTTTCGCCTAAAATTGAATACAGACCATAGTCGCTGTACCACCTATTGTGTATATCATGTTAAGCATGTTTAGAGTTTAAGCAGCTTGGTGGCATAACATAGAGATGAAGGGATGTGGAAAGTGCCCAATAGTATACACTACAGATGGCCTGTAATGAGCACAATATACAGTAATGTTCACAGTGTAGCGGTTTAGTGTTGACACAAAGTGATCATGTCAAGCAGCGCTCCTGGAGGCCATATCTCTCTTTATGCAAAACTGGTCATGGGTCTTTAAACAAGGCTTCTTTACACCTTGTAGTGACAGTATACATTATGGATGGCCTGTAACTGAGTACATTACAATATCTATAGAAGTTTAGAGTAAAATGCAGCTGTGTGGCGCAACATAGAAATGAAAGGCCTAGGGAAATAGTTGTGAGCACAGCTGTCACTGTCTGTCACTGTGGGCTAGGGGGTTAGTAGCGGTCAGGTGGCAATAGAAGGTGCCGGGCTGGCCCCCCAAGTGCTCGGGCCTGGGACTCATCTCCAGGCAGTCCCCTCCTGATGGCAGCCCTGTGGATGACTTGTATTGAGTACAATACAATGGCTATAGTGGTTTAGAGTAAAATGCAGCTTAATGGCATAACATAGAAATGGAAGGTGGTGGCAAGTCCAGAGCAATGTTTTACGTCTGGCAGAGTACCTTAATCATATTAAACTTGACTTCCTCTTTCTTAATGAAGACTTGTGCATGCATCTTCACACCAACATAGTAAGAATACTAAGTATTCTTATAAAACACAGGACTCACACACCAAATGATTTAATACACTTAATTTAACCTGTATAATAGATAAAAAAAATAATAATAAAAAATACTGATTTACAACAATTATATTGTACTTTTCTGGGCCTCAAACCTGAGGTGCAATCTATGGAAAGCACTCATCTTACCCAGTTGCCTATGCAAACCAGCCATAGCAGATGTGACACCTATAGTGCATGTCATGTCTAGAGTGCATCTTTACACCAACATGTACAATATGATGTCAATAGTGGTTTATAGTATAATAAAGCTGTGTGTCATAACATGGAGATGAAGGGATGTGGAAAGTACAGATCAATGCATAAAGTACACCTGAAATTATCTCTCTTTATAAAAAACTACACGTGTGTTTTTAGGTCAGGCGTCATTACACCATGGAGCGACAGTATACAGTACGGATGGCCCGTAATGAGTATAATGTCCACAGTGGTGTGGTCTTTTACACAAAGTGATAATTTCAAGCACCTGGATGAGTGACTATTTACACTGCCTGAATGAGATTGGCAGCCTCTCATGGAACACCTTCCACTGCTACATTATTGTATTCAGTACTGTAGTTTTCATCCATGGAGAATTTGCCACCCAGCGGTTAAACTTTGTACTGCTTGGCATGCAGTCTTTTGCAACATGCAGTATGCAATGCCATAACACATATTCACATGCCGCAGCAGGCAGTACAGAATACTGCTCTTTGAGCAAAGATGTAGCAGGACACATTTGTATTTGAAAACATAATAAGGTGTGTCTTGGGTGTGACTTCACAGTGTCTGAGATTGGAAAAAATATAACATAACATTTTTGTAACATTTATGACATCAGTATACTGTAGTTGTGGCATAAGCCAGAAGGCCTTTATGCAGATGGAATGAACACATTGATAAAAACTTGACATTTCGGTGTACATTTACTAAAGTGCAGGTTTTTAGAAGTTGTTGCCCCTAGCAACTATTTAGCTTCTAGCTTTTATCTTCTAGAATGTGCTAAATAAATGATACGTATAATCTGATTGGTTGCTATGGGTAACAACTCCACTTCTAAAAACTTTAATTTTAGTAAATATACCAATTCTAGTTAAGTAGAGCATGTAAAACGTACAATTTTCTAAATAAAGGGAACCTTCTTGCCTTTAATAAGGGGTCTAGACTATGATTTGTTTTACTTGTTGAATCTAAATACATTTGTACCAGCAAAAATTGATTTTTTTATGTTTTTGTACACAAACTGTAGACAAACTTTTTTGCTACCTGTTTAAATATGTAAATGCCTAGAGACTTGACTTATTATTACAAATATTTTCAAAATACAATTCGTTTTTAGGTGTAATTAGTCATAGTGCCCTAGTTTCACTCTCATCTGTAATTTAAATATTTTAAGGTGTTAACTCCAAAAAATTATATAGTATATTGTATGTATTATATTTAAATTATAATATAATTAAGTACTTCACCAATATATTTTCTTCTGTTGATGAATAAAGTGAATGTATTGCTTTATATAGATTTTATAACAAAGGTAACTTGCATTAATCATAAAAAGTACAGTAGTTTTAATGGAAATAAAAAAATAAAAAGTGATATCAAAAGAAACTTTGTATTTCTTTCATCACTTGGTAACTCAATTGGCATTAAAAGGAACCCATGCAACTATTATAGTTCCCCAAAGGTTACATTCTGAAAATGAATACAGCTGATGAAATCAAGGATCAACAATAGATGAAACTAAATAGAAAAAAAGTCTTTAATGTCAACTAAAGTAAGTTTCACAAAATTAACTATAATGGCAGTTAATAGAGTGAGTCTTTGATCTTCTTTAATAAAATGTGTTTCAAGCAATACACATGGAAATTAATTCAAAGTGCATCTAAGGTTCATTTTCCAGACAGACGGATAGGTAGTCATTTGGACAGGGTTATTTACATGTGAACATGATAAGTGTGATTTAGACCACAAAATGAAGTACTGTATAATTTTATTTAGATTTTGGAAAATAAGGCAAAATTTTTATTAGTAGCTGTAATACATGTACAATACAGAAATCCTAGCATTGTGTATAACTTTTACAGTGGTTCAGATCATTACACGGTAACTAGAAGAAATGGTAAAACAGGACCTGCTCTATTTTACTGTATATCTTTCATATCCTACAGTACATAACTATATATATATATATATATATATATATATAAATATATATATATATATATATATATATATATATATGGAAGCACTCTTAAAAGAAAGATTTGTAGATTTTCTCAAATCCAGCAATTTGCAGGATCCCAAACAGCATGGATTTACTAGGGGGAGATCTTGTCAAACAAATCGTATTGACTTTTTTGGCTGGGTGACTAAGGAAATAGATAAAGGGGGGCCATAGATATAGCTTATCTAGACTTTAGTTAGGCTTTGGACACTGTTCCACATCGCAGACTGTTAAATAAACTGGAAAGCATGGGAATGGATACAAAGATAGTTGAATGGATAAGATCATGCCTGCATGATAGGAAACAGAGAGTTGTAGTAAACGGAGTGCAGTCTCAAGAGAGAAATGTGGAGTACCTCAGGGATCTGTACTTGGACTTTATTTGTGACATTGCAAATGTTATTGAAGGAAAACTATGCCTTTTTGCAGATGACACAAAGGTATGCAACAGGGTAGACACACCAGGAGGGGTAAAACAAATGACTAATGATCTAGGTAGACTAGAGGAATGGTCAAGAACGTGGCAACTACAGTTTAATGCCAAAAGATGCAAGATCATTCACTTGGGTCTCAAAAATCCAAAGGCTAAATATAGTATTAATTGCACTATACTGGAAACTACTGAAGAGGAACGGGATCTAGGAATCACTATTTCAGGTGACTTAAAGGCAAGCAAACATTGTAACAAAGCAATGAGGAAGGCAAGTCAGATGCTTGGTTGCATAGGGAGAGGAATCAGTATTAGAAAGAAAGAAGTGATAATACCACTGTATAGGTCATTGGTACGTCCTCATCTCGAATACTGTGTTCAGTTCTGGAGGCCATATCTCCAGAAGGATATTAATACATTAGAGACTGTTTAAAGAAGGGCATCTAAAATGGTGCAAGGTCTACATCACAAAACATACCAGGAAAGACTAAAATATATTTATATGTATAGTTTGGAGCAAAGAAGGGAAAGGGGGGACATGACAGAAATGTTCAAATATATAAAGGGTTTTAACAAGGTAAAGGAAGGAGACATTCATCAAAGAAAGAGAAGTATTAGAACAACAGGACATGTTCTGAAACTGGAGGGTGGTAGGTTCAGGGGAAATTTGAGGAAAAATTACTTCACAGAAAGGGTAGTGGACAAGTGGAATAGCCTCCCATCAGAGGTGGTAGAGTCTAGGACAATAGAGCAATTTAAACATGCATGGGATAGACATAAAGATATCCTTCAGAAGAAGTTAGGATCAATAAGGGTTGAGGTAACAATATGTTTAAAAATGGGGCAGACTAGATGGGCCAAGTGGTTCTTATCTGCCGTCAAATTCTATGTTTCTGTCTCTCTCTCTCTCTCTCTCTCTCTCTCTCTCTCTATATATATATATATATATATATATATACTGTATATATATATTTTTTTTTGTTTGTTTGTTTGTTTTGTTTAAATACAACATACAAAACATAAAATAAATAAAATTGAAGTGAATTACTTGGATACACAGGGTAATGTTGCACCTCCAGAAAAGATAAGGAGATGCTGGATTCTTTTATACTAACCCTGGCCATCAAATAGTATAATCATCAGGTAAACTCGTGGAAAAGTGGTGAAATTGACACATAGAAAGATCTTTGTTTGCCCAAGTAAATTTTGTCACATTTCTAATTAAAAAATGTGGTAGCTCCCAGCAGCTGACTTAGCACCAAATTTAATATGGGGGTTCACATTTATTTTGCTGTTGCTGTTGAATGAAGTAACAAGAACCACTTACTATGCAAAGTGACCCTATTCAGTAGATCTGCAGCTGATGAGGTTTGTTCTCTAAAGTATATCTGTGCTACTGTATACAGTATGTGTGATCAGCCACCTTATCCATTGTCCTACAGTAGTTTTCACTGCTGGATATTTGGTTTAAGCTCCATATCTTTCTTCACTACTCTGACTTTGCATTTGTCCCTAGACATATTATCACTACATAGTTTCTATTATTGTGTGCTGCACTACTATAGGCTACTTAACTGGACTGCCACATATGAACATCACTTAACACATGTAATGAGAGTGTTCTTGGCTTCTAGTCTCATGTTACCTTAGGTTATGGGGAAATTTGTTTATACACCTATTCCTTCCAAGATGGGCATATATAGGTCTAACACAGCAACACCCCATCCATGCCTGAGTTCCCCTGTGTTGACAGACTGCACCTCAGAGACTTCTGATTCCTTTCATACTCCTCCATCCCAACCCTTCCAGCTGTCTGCTGGTGCTCCAGACTCTGGGCAGGTAATTAATTCTCTATAAAAATATATTGATGGTATTTAGGTTTTAATTAACAGCGTTCTCTCTCACTTGGAATCTAACACCAATGAATCATTGAATTAGAACTACATCTTACTGACTCTAGTAGGTTTGATACTTGCTATGCAGAATATTATAGGTCAACTTCCACTAATGAAACAACCTATGGTAACTGGGATTCCTAATAAGGTTTTGATCTTCTTGACCCCTTACAATGGGCATTACTCATTATCTCAATGTTTCACCTACATCTGACTCTGTGGCTGATTCAGTAGAGGATGCAGATTGGGGTTTTCATGCAGATACCCAATTATTGGGAATCTGCGCATTCAAAGAACTCTTTCTGAACATGTGCAGAGTGGGCCTGCGAGATCGCACACAGGCCTTCCTATGCCTTACTGACATGCAGAGGTATTTGTGGGGTGGTGCGGGAGCAGCGATGGCCTGCATTCCTGGAAACAGGGTCATGTTGCCTCTGTTTTCCATGAGGGACGATTCCAGGGTCATCATCCATTTTAAAGCTTACTCAGCTGGCCGGTGCTGCACAACCAGTGGTCGTGATGGTGATAGGTTGCAGCTCTGGGATCGCAGATGCTGACAGGAGGCATCTTTTAACTTCAGATACCTCCATTAGTATTATAGCTTTAGCAGGGTGGAATTGCAAAGAACCTTGTGTGTGGCTTTGGAATTCCATCCATTGTTGAAGGAGCCCCTCGGTCACTGTTAAACAAGAACACAACATTGATCTGGGTAAATATGGTTCTAATAAACCACCTCTATCCAAACTCGTTCAAAATTTTTGGACTATAGGGAATATAAACTTACTATTTTTTGGTGGCTGGGGGGTAAGGGGAAAGTGAAAGAAAAGAATGTGGATATAGGGACATATTGGACTAGGGGGAAGTCAAGGATAAGTGCTCTGTGGTTAACAATGTATGATGTCTTCTAATAGGAATTCTAATGCTTTGACTAATGTAATCCTATAAGAAAGAATCTCTAAATCTGAAATTTTATAAGGATCATATGTAGCTGTTGCTTAACAGTGCAGGGGGGCAATAACTGTAGGCTGGTACTTGTGGTATGTGTGTGGTTATGACAGTCTTTAAACAGGTGGGAAAGAAATTTTGGCTGGATCTTGAAAAAATGTAAATATTCATTACATTAATACAGTCATGTGTGATGTGAATAGTCTTGTCTCTGGTGGGCAAAAACTTTAGGCAGATTGTTCATAAATTATTGAAGGTAGCTCAATCTGCTTGTTGAGTCACCTCTGCACCTCCAGTTCCACTTCAAACTTCTCACAATGTTAATGGGTAAATGTGATGTCCCCAATTTTGATACCTCAGAAATAGTTAGAGGGCAGTATCAGGGTGGGTGGACAACAATAGTGACATCACACATGACTGTATTAATTTAAGCAATATGTACAGTCTTTCTTCCTCCATCTGTACCACTCTGTCCCCCCAATCAAAGCACTCTGTCTACCCCCACCCGCACTATTCTGTCTTCCCCCCATCTGCATCAATCTGTCTTCCCCAATACCTACTGATGTGCATTCTCCCATTGTGCTAGTTTGTATTCCCTCATTCTTACCAATCTGTCTTTTCCCATCTGCACTGCTCTGTCTTCCATTGTCCATGCCTCTCTGTACCCCCCATCCATGTTGCTCCGTTTTTCCAAACCGTGCCACTCTGTCTCCCCTGCATCTGCACCATGGTTTTCCACCCATCTGCTTTACTTTGTCCCCCCATCTGCACCACTATTTTCCACCCATCTGCATCACTTTGGCTCCCCCATCTGTGCTGCTTAATCGCCCTCTTCTCCATGCCTTTCTGTTTCACCCAACCACATCACTCTGTCTCTACCCAATCTACCCCACTCTAATCCCATCTGAGCAGCTCTATCTTTTGCTCAGACCTCAGTTGCATAGAGTGCATGTGTGTATTCCATTGAGCACACAATTCTGTGAATTAGCAGCTCCAACATTTTGTGAGTGACAGCAATCTCACTCTGTGAGAGTGCTGAATCCGCAGTTTACCACAGGGTGTGATGGCTTTCCATATCTGTAGAATAGGGATGCATAAGACTGGAGCCAATTTCCCTTTTGGATCCAATGTTAGATTCAGACATGCAGCTTGGTACAGCTGGAGCTTTTCAACAATACCCATCAGAAGACAGTTAGAGAGAGATAAAAGGTGGTTCTAGCGCTTTCTATTCCAAGTTTAAAGATATGTAAAAAAATTAAATAACAATATAGTATAATACCATTGAGACTTTTTCTTTTTTAAAAGTTGAAATACACTCACCTTATATTGCTGAGTGATAAGCATTGGACACGATTTTCACTATGGTCCTATGGTGGTTACTAAAAGTAACATGGAACTGGATGTCTTTGAGTCACTCCAAATTGATATGGATCAGTGGGGGGAAACAAATGAGACAAGCTTCCATCATACAGATCAATAAACCCAATACAAGGTGCTACAAAGTTAGGTAGTATACTCACCTTGAAAGGGATATAATAAATTCTATGGGCATTTAATTATAAAAATTGATGTCCATCGGCTTAGTGAAGATGGTGTGGTCCTACATGTTTATCTTGTCAGGAACCAGGCTGCTGGATCACAGCAGAGGGTCCGGACAGTCACACTCTGGCTAACCAAGTCCTGGCTTACTGCACTGCATTGTCCGCCCTCCCAGCAGTTGTAAGCAGCATCTTCCGCATGCAGCTTTCTAGCTCTGATTGGAAGGTTATCTATGAGCTCCATTGATACCCACTGGACATGCTTCATTCTCCTGATGTTGTCTGCATGGCATGTTGTTGCTTCACTGTGTCCTTACTGGCTTCTCCGGCCCCTTGGCCTAGCCATCTTGGATTTGTCACCTGATTCTTCATTGGCCAATCCTGCTCTGCTCTTGGATCATCTATGAGTAAGTGTACAACCAGCAGCAGACACTTGGTATATAAACCCTTTCTGGACTCTCAGTCAGTGTAACGTCTCCCTTAGTTCCATTTTTGGCTCCTGTAGGATCTACATTTGTTCCTGACCAGGAGAACAGTTGCTATCATGTTACACAGAGCTCAGCTCAGTACTCTTAAGCAAGCTTAAAAGCCATTGTTTACTGAGCACTGCTCAGCACAATATTCAAGAACTTAGTAGTTTATTCTAAGGATTCTGACTATCAGTGACCTGGGCTCAACCCAGTGTATCAGCATGAAGTCTTCAGTCATTACTGAGCCTCAAGAACTCCTTTCCTCATCCTTCCAGATACAGATCTTAGTTTTGCTTTTGCTCCTCTGTATGAGGTTCAGAATTCCTATTACTAAAAGTCTTCTATCAACTTATGATCAAATAAAGTTTTGTGCTTTATTTTAATCATTATTTTCCTAGTTCCTGCTGCACTATTGTCTACCTTTGTCTACTTTCCCTTTTTTCAAATTTCCTAAGCCTGGTGCTATTCTATGAGGAAGACATATCTTAGACTTCCTCAGTTCCTGCTGCCAGTATCCCAGCCAGCAGAGCCTGTTCCATCTCAGGAGGTCAATTTCCCTAGAGTCATGACAGTATGCACAGACCAGATAAATTCTGAACAGGATCAGGCTTCTTTAGCTCTTGTCTTGCAAAACCTGGTGGCCAGACTAGTGACACAGGAGAATACACAGACTCAAGTGCTTCAATGTCTGCAGGATCTTTATACTCATCTGGATCATTCGCCAGCAGCTATGTCTTCCATGGTCACTGTGGCAAGCCCTATAAGGTTTTCTGAATCTCAACTATGTCTTCCGACTACTTGTCATTTTGACGGTAACTCCAAAAATTGTCGTGGATTCCTCAATCAGTGCGAGGTCCACTTTGAACTCCTCCCACAGAACTTCCCATCTCCCAGAGCTAAAGTGGCATATATCATCTCTTTTATAGCTGGTTCTGTGTTGGACTGGGTGTCTCTACTGTGGGAGAGGAATCATTGTGGTTTCCAATTATCAAAAGTTTATCCAGTCTTTCAAGACAATCTATTTTGAACTGGGCAGGTCAGTTGTGGCTTCTTTTGACATTCTACAGTTAAAGCATGGCTCTGGTCCAGTAGGACAATATGTTGTCCAGTTCCAAATTGTGGCAGCCAAATTCCAGTGGAATAATGAAGCCGTGAAAGCCACCTTTTGGAATGGCCTCTCAGATAAACTCAAGGATGAATTAGTCACATGGGATTTTCCAGAAAACCTCGTGATCTTATATCTCAGCATCAAGATTGATCTTTGGATGCATGAATGTGGAATTGAAAACAATCGCAGTAACCATTGTAATACTCGTCCTCTACCACAGCCTCACATCACCCATTTGGTAGCTGACGAACCTATACAAATTAATCAATCCAAGTTGATGGTGGAGGAAAAGCAGCACAGAAGACAACAGAATTTATGTAATTATTGTGCGTTTTTGAAGCACTTCTTGAGTAAATGTCCTTTGAAACCGGGAAATGGATGTACCTAGTCTGCAAAGGAGAAGTCAGACTAGGGGTTCTTGAATCATCTTACCCAAATCAAGATGGTCTGATTTCTGTTCTTATTGAAAGTGTTGACTCACAGTATCGAGAGTTTTCTGCTTTGATCGATTCTGGTGCAGCCAGTAAGTTCATTTCCTCATCAATAGTTCAGCAAGTAGCTGTGCTGATATGCCTCTTGCCTCTTCCTGTTACTCTCACTGTTGTAAATGGAAGTCGAATAGAGAAAAGAACAGTCACCCATGTTACCAAAGCTCTCCAAGGTGAATATCTGAGTTTTACATGAAGAACAAGTAGAGTTTTTGGTGGTTCCAGCTATTACTCATGAAATTGTCCTGGGGATGCCGTGGCTGCATCGACATAATCCTCACAATGATTGGGCTAATGCTCAGATTCTTTCTTGGAGTACCTATTGTCAACAGCACTGCTACACTCAGGTTGTTCAACTTGCGGACACCAAGACTCATTCCTTGGATACACTTCCTCAACCATATCAAGAATTTGCTGACATCTTTTCTGATCAGGCAGCTGACCAGCTTCCACCCCATTATCCTTGGGCCTGCCCAATTGATCTGATATCTGGAAAAGTTACCCCCAGAGGTCACATTTACCCCTTTCTATTCTTGAAACTTAGTCTATGACTGAATTTATATGAGAAATCTACAGAAAGGTATAATTCGACCCTCTTCGTCCCCTGCTGATGCTGTTTTTTTTTAAGAAAAAAGACAGTGGACTCCACCCTTGTATAGATTTTTGGGGCTTAAATGGTATAACCATCAAGAACAAGTACCCATTGCCTCTCATCACTGAGCTCTTTGATAAGGTTAGAGGAGCAAACATCTTCATCAAACTAGATACTAGAGGCACTTATACTTTATTCATAATCAGAGAAGGGGACGAATGGAAAACCATGTTTAATATGCGTGATGGACATTATAAAAATATTGTGATGCCCTTCGGTCTATGTAATGCTCCAGCAGTGTTCCAGGAATTTGTGAATTAAATTTTCCGTGACATCTTGTATCAATATGTCAATGTTTACCTGGATGATATTCTTATTTTTTCATGTGATCTCAACAGTCATTGCCAACATGTTAAAGAAGTCTTGCTCCATTTACATGCTAATCAGCTTTATGGGTAAATATCAAAATGTGTCTTTGAAGTTCCTACTATATCTTTTCTTGGATATGTGATCACTGGCTCTGAATTACTCATGGATCCTGAAAAACTCAAGGCCATTTAAGAGTGCATCCTACCTACATTTTTGAATGCTATCCAAAGATTTCTGGGCTTCTCAAATTATTACAGAAAATTCATATAGTCATTTTCTACCATTGTGGCACCCATCTTGGCTATGACTAGGAAAGAAGCCTTTCCTGCTTATTGGTCTTCGGAAGCCCTCTCTGCCTTCCACACCCTTAAGCAAGACTTCTCTTCTGCACCTATTCTATTGCAACCCGATCTTAAAAAAAACATTTGTGCTGGAGGTTGTTGCTTCAGTTTACGGAGTGAGAGCAGTCTTGTTGCTGACATCCTCCGATGGGAGACTCATATCCTGTGGTTTCTGTTCCCATAGGGTTTCTCCGGCTGAGAAAAACGATTCCATCGGGAATCAGGAACTATTAGCCATCAAACTGGCTCTGGAGGAAGGGCAATATTTATTAGAAAGAGCAAAACATCCCATAACCATTTATACTGATCACAAAAATCTTTGGATTTGAAATTCGCTCATTGCCAAAATCGTCGACAGGCCTGTTGGGCACTTTTTTTTCTCATTTTGATTTTGTTCTCAAGTATCGAACTGGATCTTTGAATTGTAAAGCTGATGCTCTTTCCAGACCAATGTCTGAAGAGGATGAACAAGCATCTATGCTGTAGTATCCAATCATCAATTTTCTGGCTTTTTCCGTTACTTCTACATCTCCAAGCCCTCCTTGAGGTGAAACCTTTATTGCACCAGATTCTTGAAACAAGTTATTATCCTGGGCACATGATTCTCTTTTTTCTGGCCACTCTGATGTTCATAAGGCTTTTCTTCAATGCAGTAACTGGTGGCCTTCCATGAAGAAAGATGTACAATAATTCATATGTTACTGTTCCAAGTATGAACAGCATAAGTCTCCTGCAGGCCTGCTTCATCCTGTGTCGATTCATGGTCCCATCTTTCTATGGATTTCATTTCAGCTCTTCCAAAGGTTTTACAGTTATCTGGGTTGTAGAAGACCATGTCATAAAAATTGACAATTTTTTTCCTTTATCACGACTACCTTCGGCTGTCAAATTAGCACAGATTTTTATACAAGAGATTTTTAGCCTGCATGGACTTCCTCAAGAGATAGTATCAGATCGGGGGGGGGGGTCCATTTCTAGCCCACTTTTGGAGAGCCCTGTGTTCAGCTATGCAGATAAAATTGCATTTTTCATCTGCGTACCATCCTCAGTCTAATGGCCAATCAAGACATTTGTCAGAATATATTTATCTTCATCCCAGGACAACTGGGCAGATATTTTGCCATGGGTGGAATTCACTCATAACTTTCACTACCACTCAGCTACAGAAGAAATTCCATTATTTGCCAACTTCGGATTGCCTCCATGCATTTCATTATTTCAGTCCATTGCTACCTGCTGGACATGCTTCATTCTCTTGATGTTGTCTGCGTGGCATGACGCTGCTACACTGTGTCCATACTGGCTTCTCTGGACAATGGGCGCAGTCACCTTGGCTTGGTCACCAGATTTTGTATTGGCCAATCCTGCTCTGCTCTCAGGTTAGCTGTGTGTAAGTCTCCAACCAACAGCAGAAACTGGGTATATAAACCCTTCCTGGAATCTCAGTCAGTATCCGTGCAACATCTCCCTTAGTTACATTTTTGGCTCCTGTTGGATCTATGGCCCTCATTCAGAGCCACTCGCAAACAGCAGTACGCTCGTTGTGTTCCGATGTTGAATAACCGCGCATGCGTCGGTGTAACAGTGCGCATGTGCGTACGGCAGATTGTGAGCTTTTTTGGTCTCGTTCGTCAAATAGCGTACAGGAAGTGACATGTCAAATGTGATTGACAGAACAGGGCATTTTTGGGTGTTGACGGGGGTGGAGATGGAAAAACGCAGGCGTGGTGAGGCGTTTTTGGGGCATACATACATTAGCAAATGCGAGCGTAAAATGTGTTCGGACCGACTCATACGTCACTGGATGATCCTCTTTCCCTTCAAAATGCTTGCACAGCTTAGGGTCTGGATTACTCGACCACATTGGCGATGGCCTTCTCCTCCGTCCTGGGACTCCACGATATTGTTGCGATTAATCGCCGGAGGGCTGAAAAGCAATTAGTGTTGGATTGGAAACCGGCTTGGTATGTGTTTTGAAATCAGTTTTTTGGGATAGCACAAAACCGTACGCAGGTGGAACTCAGAGCTGCTAATGTCAGGATGACACAATCAATTTGCGTACATTTGTGGGGGTTTATTTTGCCCTCAATTTGGTGGTTAGGGCCTATTGTAACAATAATGTCATCATGTTTTAATTTTCGCACCATTTTATTTTTGCCTCTTGAATTTGCCTCGTTATATGATTTTTTAAACGTTCCTTAAAGAGCCCATTTTTTTTTTTTTTCCCCAGTTTTTGCCTTTTGGTCCAGGATTAAATGTAACCCATTTGTACAATAATTTCACAATCCAATGTCAGATTTTTTGTTTAAATTTATTGCTCAAACAAAAAAAAAATAAAATTTGGGAACATCTTTTTTTGCCAAAGATATGTCCCAAAATCAAACAAATTGGCCCAACATAACTGTTGACATAAACATACAAAAAAAAATTAAAAACATTTCACAAGAAAGGAGAGGGAAGTTTTGACCAGAAAGGAATATGAGCCAAGCACAGAAGGATTGTGGGAAAAGTCACCATTGCTGTCACCATTTTTTCACCGGTTTGGATGGGGGAGGGAGGGCGCCAGACCGGGTCCGGGATGTCATCGGGCTGGCCTGTCCAGAGGCAGATGTTGTGGCCTCTGGACTAGGCACAGGGCTAGGCACATTTGGAGGATTGGCTGATGTTGTGCCAGAGGTGGAGGATCCTGATGTTCCGCCAGGAAGGGAGGTCGGCTCCACCGTGTGCTGGCGAACGAGCTGCTCCAGGGCATTGGCGATGCGGATGTTGGCCCTGGTATTTTCCACCAGGGCCTGACCAATGGTCACATTGGCCGCAGCATTTTGCTCCAGGGCCTCAGCCACCCGTAGCAGACTGGCGTCCATCCTCTGCAGAATCTCCGTATGGAAATCCGATTTGAAATTGAGTTCTGTGAGGAGTGCCACTGCCTGCGAGGGGGATTGCCCTGGACTGGCTTCTGCAGGGTCCTCAGCCGGATGTACTGGTTCCTCCCCTGCCGAGCCAGCAGAAATTCGGCGGCCAAGGCTCCCCTCTGGAGCAGACTCATCCGCCTGTGTCTCTGTTAGGAAAAAAGAGAAAAGCCTCACATTAGAATCTACATATTGGCACAATAACATTTCAGAGTTGATGACATCCAAAGATTTACCTGGGACAACATGAGGAGCCGCAAAGTCTGGCATGTCCGTATCCATGTTGGACACGCCACACACCTCCACAGGCTGCACACACCCCTGTGCCAGCTCTTCTAAATTGGTCAACTCCAATGACACAGGGGTGGGACCCCAACTTGTCCCCCTTGCATGCCTAGCCCTGCCCGCGAGTTTTTGCTTTAGGCGATATTTGAAGTCGCCCCATCTGTGGGAAAAAATGGAAGCCATTATCCATTTGTTTAAAATGGTGTTTGTTTTTAGGGGGGGCAAGTGTTTACTTACCGCCGTTTGACATCCCGGGCTAGACGGACATAATCACCCACCCTATTGACAGCAACGGCTACCTCTTCCCACATTCTCCCCTTCTGGCTTAGACTCATATTCCTGCCTGCCTGTGGCAGGATGTCCACACACTTCTGTATCAAAACCTCCATCTCCTTTCTTGTGAAATGTGGCTGCCTTTTTTTTTTGGCAGCTTTGGCCGGAATACTGGGCCCAGCAGCCTCTTCCATGTCATCCTCCTCACCTATTTGTGTAAATATTCAGATTTCACAAAATCACAACTTGCCCAATCTTATGTTTCAAATTAATCATTGATACAAAATGCATGAAAGACTTACCGCCTGACTCTTGGGCATTGTTTCCCTGGTCTGTCGCCATGTCTGAGGTCCAAACAAGAAATACACCAGAATTTTAATGTGTTTTCGTGACGTATTTATACATGCGTCCTTATTTTGCGGCCGCATCATTGATTGTGCGTTCCTATGATCCCTCCTTAATTTGTGCAGGAAACAAAACACTATTTATGGCTTGGTGTGTCTCGAGTCGAGGTGGCGTTTTTGGATTGTTGGAGGTTACCTTGGCTGGAGTTTATTGTTTGCGTATAAAGGAGTTGGCGGTTGGAGATTATTTTGTTTGGTATATTTGCGTTTTTATTTTCCGTTCTCTTTTTTGTTTTTTATTTTTTTTACCTCATTTCTTGATTTGGTAAGTTTTGTGAAGTCTAACTTTTAATCAATTGTTGTTTCATTGTGTTTCTTCATTTTTGTATATTTTGGTTCCATAATTTCATATATTTTAGCTTTTGATTAATTTCAGACCCAAAGACCTTTTGATTTTGACTCTTATATATTTGCTCTTGGTAAGTCCATTTTTTATCTTGTATTTGTGAACTAATTAGCGCATTTTTCACAGTTTGTATAGTGACTTGTATTTGCAAACTAATTAGCGCATTTTTACTACTTACTATTGTGACTAGTATTTGCGAAATAATTAGCGCATTTTTACTACTTACTATTGTGACTTGTATTTGCGAACTAATTAGCGCATTTTTACTACTTAGTATTGTGACTTGTATTTGCGAACTAATTAGCGCATTTTTAAATGCTTATTAATCATTTTAATTTTTTTGAGTTTGCCCTTTCGCTTTTTGGGCAAACATTTCAACCCATTTTAATGTACTGTGTGCAATGTCGTTTTGCTCTTTTGCCAAATGTGTGTTTCGCATATTTTAAGTTTGGTCTAGTACAAAATTTAGAAACAAAAATGCACAGAGTGAAATTTTTCAAATAATTTTTGTGATTAATTTCAGTTTGGGCGTATCATGACAATACCTCGGCATGTAAGCAGCAATGGATGGTATCATCAAGCTAAGTTGTTTTGAATTTTCTTTTGGGGTGGGTCCAAAGCCTTACATTACAATCTTGCCATTTCAGGTTGATGTAGGGCGGATTGTTCTGGCCATGCTCCCAGAAGCCGACCAACCTCAATCTCGTCCCAGGCATAGGCATCGTAGGCGTGCAAGGCCCCAGATATTTCAAACACGTGTCACCCTTTTTGGAATGCCTGATGATGAGGTTTTAAGACGCTACCGTCTTCCTCCCAAAATCATCATAGACACTCTCTCATTAATAGAGAGTGATCTTGAGCGGCAAATTGACAGTCCTACAGCAATACCACCACTTACGCAATTTATGGCGGTGTTACATTTCTGTGCCTCAGGATCATTTCAAATAACGGTGGGAATAGTGGCAGGCATCTCACAATCCTCCTTTTCCCGGATCCTGAGGGCAGTGATGGAGGCACTTTTCAAGCACCTCCATCATTTTATTCAAATGCCTTTGGATATGTGTGCCCTTAGTGTGGCCTAGGCCAATTTTTACCAAATAGCTGGCTTCCCACACATCATAGGGGTTGTGGATGGTACTCACATACCACTTCAGCCTCCAGCATGGCTGGAGGCCATATTTCAAAACAGGAAACACTATCACTCCCTGAATGTAATGGTGGTATGTGATGCCTCCCTCCAGATCCTGTCCCTGAATGCAAAATTACCAGGAAGTGCACATGACTCCTTCGTCATCCGGCAATCAGGGATATGGCACAAATTAAACAACCTACAAGCTGGTGATGCGTGGCTTCTGGGTAAGTGTAGACCTTTAGTACATAACAATGTTAAGCTTGATACACAGTGATCCTGATGTTGTCTATTCTTTTTCACAGGAGACAGTGGATACCCTTGCATGCCCTGGCTGCTCACTCCTTACTTGGCTCCCACACCAGGTCCACAAAGTGAGTTTAATACCGCACTTACAGCCACCAGGCAAGTGGTGGAGCGCTGTATCAGCCTTTTAAAAGGCCGATTCAGATGCCTCCACCACTCTGGTGGCGAGCTCATGTATTTGCCGGATATGGTTTCGAAAATTGTGGTCCTGTGTGGGATCTTTCACAACATCGCCATAAGGAGTGGTGTTCCAATGCAGCCAGAGGATGCCTTACCTGAGGATGGCCCCCCCGAGGTTGGTCGGAGGTCAGTATGTGGGGGGGCCATACGCGATGATGTGGTGGCCCGATATTTTAGGTAATTATTGATCAAACAACAGTGTGTCTACCCAATGTGTTACGGTTTTTTAACGTTCATCTTTTTTATATTAATTCTTGCACCATCTTCTGTTTGTTTGCATAATTTTTGGCACTCCCACGATGACTACTTCCTGCTACCCTTCAAAAACCTTTCTGTGGAAACTTCGGGAATATATTCTGACACCAATATTGCAACGCCATATTTGTGAAATCATGTGGGCATGGACCTTCATCAACCAGTTCTTGATTTGTTGTGTGTTTGTTTAGTGTTTTTGGTATGTGGAGTTTTTCTGATTATCACTGTGTGTTTTGTTTGTGAGTGACCACTTTGTATTTTGATTTCTGTTGTGAATAAATATTTGGAGAGTGTAATTTGTTTCCTTTTTGGACACGTTAGAAGCAAGTGTAAACAAAATCCCAAACGTTAATTTTACCTAAGGGGTAACCCAGTTATGAAGCAAGTGGAGCTAAAATGTAATATGTTTTCGGGGTACTAACCAACACAACAAGGAATCGTGTACAATCAGTTGCCTTCGTAAGATTGTCCTAAGCAGTTTGGCCACCAAATAGGAACCTGAAAAATGGTGTAAACTATCATGTTGACCACCACAAAAAAGAAAAATGACATTGGTACTGGGAGGTGTTTCTTGTGCCTGTTTGCATTCAAAATACAACACACAATCTGTAGTGAGTTTCTGGGGCAAACCTTGCTTGAAGAGTCTACTTATGTCAGTGTAAAGAATCTTGGATTTACTCCAAACGCATGAGACAGAGCTTGATTTTAAACAGATTTATTAAGAAACAATTTGTAAAAAAATAATAAAAAAAACTAATTCCTAAGGAGGACCAACAGATGGTCAAGGCCCTGCATTAGCCCGGTGACCTGCTCCCGCATACGGCCCACACAATTCACAATCTGTTCCCGACGCCTCTGTTCCTCTGTGGGTGACAAAAGTTTGGGGATTAATAAATCGATAATGAAGCAACATTGTAAAAAAACAAAAAACAAGCAAACACAAACTTACAAGCTTGTGGGCCAAAAATAAATTACACGGATAAAACCCAGAACCCCATAATGTCGTATGCCAAAAATACAATGGCCTTAAAAAAAGGCACACAGGTGTGATATGTGTATGGTGACATCAGCAGGAACAGGTAAAGACAACCCCCAAAAATACCCTAAGGCGAAAAAAAGACAAAAAAAATGGGGACGACACATGATTACATACAAACAGTTTGTGGTGTCCAAAATAAACTTTAAAAACATACCGTTCTCCAAAATGAGAGAGCCAGAAGCCACTCCCTGGACCACCTTGGAGGTAGCTACAACCCGAGGGGCAAGGTGTTTTCGCCATCCTGGGAGGGGGTATTTGGAGGAGGGACGGATGGAGGAGAGGGGGAATTGGGCTGGAGGGGAAGTAGGCCAGAAATTTCGGCCACAGGGTCTCGGGAGGAGGGGGGAATAGAGGAATTGGGGGTTGGCGAGAGGGGCCGGGACCGGCGTCTTGTGTGGCGATGCCACCGTAGTGTTTGCTGTGCCCCTAAAAAATGACCAAAAAATTGTTGTTAGTTTCAACAGGAAACAAACAAAAAAAAAAAACACAATAGGACAGACATGAAAACATGCACATGCAGATATGACTACAATGACTCAATAGGACAAACATGAAAACATGCACATGCAGATATGACTACAATGACTCAATTGGACAGACATGAAAACATGCACATGCAGATATGAGTACAATGACTAAATAGGACAGACATGAAAATATGCACATGCAGATATGACTACAATGACTCAATAGGACAGACATGAAAACATGCACATGCAGATATGACTACAATGACTCAATAGGACAGACATGAAAACATGCACATGCAGATATGACTACAATGACTCAATAGGACAGACATGAAAACATGCACATGCAGATATGAGTACAATAACTAAATAGGACAGACATGAAAACATGCACATGCAGATATGACTACAATGACTCAATAGGACAGACATGAAAACATGCACATGCAAATATGACTACAATGACTCAATAGGACAGACATGAAAACATGCACATGCAGATATGACTACAATGACTCAATAGGACAGACATGAAAACATGCGCATGCAGATATGACTACAATGACTAAATAGGACAGACATGAAAATATGCACATGCAGATATGACTACAATGACTCAATAGGACAGACATGAAAACATGCACATGCAGATATGACTACAATGACTCAATAGGACAGACATGAAAACATGCACACGCTGTTAGGGCCCACAAGATAAACTTGAAAACCACAGTCCAGAACACTTACTTTCCGCAATCTGCATGCGAAAGCATGCCAGCAAGCGGGGCGTCCGCCGGTGCAGGTCCGACCACCTGCGCTGCAGCTGGCCAATATGTCGGCGTGAGCCGAAGGAGCGCAGGCGTCGACGTACCTCCGCATATGCGGAACGCTTGCGCCTATTGGAGATGGGTGGAGGCTGACTGGTGATCCTCCTGTCCATCACCTCCGTCAGCACCAGCAGTTCGCACCTGGTGAATGCGGCGGATCTCATGATGGCAATGGTGTTTTTTTGACAAAATATTTTTAATAAAACACCCCAAAAAAATTTGATTGGCTAATGTATTTGGGAAATTAACAGGACAAATTCTATTGGTTAGTGTATGAGTCATGTGTTCGACAGGGCCACAAATCTCTTGAGAGTTATGATAGGCTTGATGCAGTGACATGGGTAAGCAAATTTAAATAAATAAATGAACCACAGAAAAATTGTGGGGAGACAAACAAATAGAACAATTGTTTAATTTGGGCTAACATGTCTTTGGAACAATAAAAGCGAAGGTTTCAGCCGTACGTATTCTGCGAGCAAATACAAACACGGACAAGATTAAAGTTTATTGCATTGTGTTGAAAAAAAAAAAACAATTAAGCTAATTGATACATTGATTGGCATGATACGATGAGGGAGGTAGGGCGAAAAAACGAGCAGGTAATCGGAATCTGACAGTCCCACTTCCGGTTTGTACTTGTGCGTGCGTTCCCTTCAAGCCATTTCGGGGATGTACGCTCGCTATTTGGCACGCTCGTTATTCAGAGGAGAGGTCGCCTGAGTTTGGGGCGGATTTTTAGCTGCGTAGGAAAAAACGAGCGAGTGCTAGACAGTAGTTTGTTCTAAGGATTTTGACTATCAGTGACCTGGGCTCAACCCAGTGTATCAGCATGAAGTCTTCAATCATTACCAAGCCTCAAGAACTCATTTACCCGTCCTTTGAGATACAGCTCTTAGTTTTGCTTTTGTTCCTCTGTATGAGGTTCAGAATTCCTATTACTAAAAGTTTTCTATCAACTTATGATCAAATAAAGTTCCATGCTTTATTTTAATTATCATGTTCCTAGTTCCTGCTTCACTACTGTCTGCCTTTGTCTACTTTCCCTGTTTTCCAATTACCTAAGCCTGGTGCCATCCTATGAGGAAGATGTAATTTAGACCTCCTCAGTTCTTGCTCCAGTATCCTAACCCGCAGAGCCTGTTCCATCACAGGAGGTCAATTTCCCTAGAGTCATGACACATCTCCAGATTGAAAAAAATGCCAAATTGACGAATGTATTTAATAAAACCCAGTATTTTGTATTTTATTAATCTATAATAGTGGTGTTATATTATACCACAAAAAAAAATCCATTTTATGATGAGACGTATTGTGATACAAACAGTATACAGTGCAAAAAATTGTTTAAAATTTAGAAGATGAAAGATATAATATATAAAAAAATAATAAAAAAAAGAAAAATAATAAAATACTTTGCACAAATAATTAAAAAATTAAAGAGTAGAGATAACCAAAAATGTGGGTACCTAGCAATGTATTCCACATAGCCAATGCCTGCTTCCTCAGGCAAGTTCATTGGAGGCTCTCCTCTCTCAGCCAAAGAGCGCTCCGCACCGGGAGTGAAATCCCACTGTGGAGTTGTCATTCGGGTAGTACTGTCCTAGGAGGGCACTACTAAGTTAGTGGGTCCTGGTATTTGCATTTCGTTTTTTTTTATAAGCCCGTGATGCTTACATGGAATGAAGAGGGCATGATCCATGCATAGGAGGATGTGAGTATGGATTATTTATTACAGGTACCCTATTGATTCCTACTGGACAAGTGGACATGATAGCTTCAGGGATACTAGGTGAGTGTGTGCATGCATGTTATAATACAATTTTACTTTCAATGGTGTGTGTGTCTTGTGTTTATTTTATTATTTATTTTCTGTAGAACTACAGGTATTAGTGGGCCCATAATGCCCCGCATGCTGGTACTTGTGGTTCTTCAAGTTCCAGCATGCCAAGGAGGCTTTCTAGGTCTTAGACTTCCACAGCAAAAGACAATATTTTTACTATCAACAAATGCACCACACTACACAATCAACCTGGCATCCACCACCCTGGAGTGCAAGAGATAGCCCTTGGTTATCAGCCTTGGCCTGGGGTGCCCTGAAGAGGGTGGCTTCCTTTATTAGGGGTCCTCATGGATCCCTGGCTTAGGATGACTAGTGGGCAGGGGTGATGCATTCGCTGTGGACTCAGTGTAAAAGCTCCCCTGGCTGTGATATTTCCCCCCATTAGAAAGGGTCCGGTGCTAGTTTTGGTAATAAAGGGGAACCCTACACATTTTTTCCCTGTATTTCCAGAACCAGCTTAGGGCCCAGTGCTGGTTGCGCACTGGGCCCTTGTGTCGTTTGTCTCCTGTATTTTGGCAACCAGAACTGGTTCTGAAAAGCCTGGTACTGGTTGTGCTTCATATGGGGGACCCCTACATTGTTTGTCCTTTTTATTTAGCACAACCAGTACTGGGACTCCAATGCCCGGGGTTGGTTGTTTTTTTTGGGGGGGTGGGCACATGTTTTCTTTTTTACACAGGTTTAACTTGCATAGATGAATCTCACTGATCCTGTCCGTGCTTCTGTGTTTTATTTAAACACAAATGCAGGCATCACATATCTTTCTTATCCGAGCCTGCATCTGTCTGCTGCTAATGCCCGCTACCTCCCCTAGGTCCTGCAGCCCACACAACCGGTGCTAATGCCTGCACTGCTCTGCTAATGCCAACTACTTCCCCCGGGTCCAGCAGCCAACACCACTGCAGCTAAAGCCTGCTACTTTCCCCAGGTCCCTGCTGCAGCTAACGCCTGCTTCCTTCCCCTGAGTCCAACCACTGCTACCACCTGCAAATGACAGCCTTCTTGGTGCACCCAAGTGAAGCCAATTTGAGTGCACCCCTCTGCTGGAGGCCCCTACTGAAGCTGCACCACAAGTCAAAGATTCCTATCTGTATAATGGCACATTTTTGAGGTAATAGTTTAAAAACTGTAACCTTCTCATTTACCTGAACCCTCAAATACCTACCCTGGAACAATAGCTACCTAATAAAACAAACCCCAAGTGTAAATTTGCCCTGTAACCCGACTTATGGCTTCCCAAAAATCCCTTATAGATAACAGCAGAAAAGTGGTCCTGAGAGTGACAGAAAAATCTGACAGTTGGAAATTTAGATTACTCCCAAATCCTCATTTTTTTGCCCTGAAATTTGGCATGCAGCACCGTGAAACAGTTCTACCTGTCCATGCTAAATGTAATATTGTTAACTCCATTATCATTTGAGGTGTAGCCCCGTAAACATCATGACCCCCCTGGGAGTACTCTATGTGAGAATGCCGTTTTTTTCTCAAGTCAGCCTTAATATAAGGGCACAACTGTGCCCTTATAATATATATATATATATATATATATATATATATATATATATATAATGAAATAGAAAATAACTCAATTTGTCTTGATCAGATGAAATAGCATAGCTTGTTTATTCACATGCATGTGGGTGTCTCAGCTCAAAGGTGGCTGTAGAGACAACTTGGTGAAGGAATACAACAGGCTTAAATAGACCTTGTCCAAACCACATATGGTCACAGATGCAAGCATAGATAATTACAAGTCATTCCCTAATAAGACAAATGGCTTACATGCAGAACACACAACTATTTATAATTAGACATGGTGGACTTCATGTTCAGTCATACAAGGTTCATATGTCAAAAGAGAGACATTATCCATCATTTCTACCATTCATGACCTTTCCAAAGACCCCCTTTTGGTTTAAACTTAGATTGGAGATTTAGCATTTGTTCTTGTCCCATGTAAGTAATACCATGTCTAGAGGGTGAGGGTAAAGATAAAGGAGTCAATTACAGGTCTATGCAACACAGCAAAAATAATTAACCCTTACACATTCAGCTTTGCTTCCATCTTGATCCATATTTCCCTGACAATTCCTCCCTCTGACAAATTCCTTTGTCACACATTATTGCCTACTCTCTCATATACTTCTGCTTGACCTCCCTCTGGACCTGGGGCGAAGGTCACTACAGAATGTACATATAGTGGAGGAGCCATGTTGGGCAGGAAAATTGGTCTGTGGGGCATTACCCCTCGATACATTGGGACATAGTCAGATGGCTGAGTTGTGAAGGAAGATGGATCAGCTTCCAATTTAAAATCTTTCTGACACATCCTACCAATGAACACATTTGATACATATATGGATGATTAGTACTATTACAATGAAAATGATTGTATATTGTAGGATTCCTGCTAGCAGTGCGGATATCCATTTCCCTAGAAATCCGAATGGATTCCAACCTGCCCCTCCTATCTGGCTTATTTCTTTCTGCATCTTTTCTACTTCTCGAATATGTCCCTCAACTGCATCTTCATTATCTGTGATGAAGGTACAACATTCCTGTCCAATCAATGCACAGGTTCCTCCCTCTGAGGCTAACACTTGGTCTAAAGCAAACCTGTTCTGTAGAGCTACCTTGCGTAACTGGGCTAGTTCTTCATTCATATCCCTTATGGCATGGCTTGTCTCGTTTGCTATTTTATCCATGTACTGAGTGTAGGCTTCTAGCCTTTCTGATAGAATGCCTACCCCTACTTGTGGTAAAAGTGAATAGAAAAACTGTTCCCATCTGTTAGTGTATACAACCCCTCTTGCTACTCTGTAGAATACCTGTCTACCATCTACGTTTCGTGGGCTCCCATAAAGATTCTTTGTGATTCTTACCATCGGAGCTAGTTTGGAAAGGACGCAGTTACCTAATCCTCCTATGGCTAACCAGGAATAAGCATTTCTTCCACAAAACCAATAAAATCCTCGTGGGAGTGCTACACTTGCTATAAATGTATTGACAAGTAGTGTGTTCAGGAAGGCTTGCATTTTATTACCTTCTTTACTATATGGGTTGGTACCATGTATGTCCCTAGCCTCATTTTTTATATTTTTCAAGGAATCATTTATACTTCCATACCGATCCCTAAATGCACACCTTACCCCATTGAAGCTATTTATGACCAGAAATCCCTGGGGGCATTCAGTGTCCCCCATTTGTTCTCTGTTTGTTATACTTAGGTATTTTCCCTTCCCTGCTTCAGGAATTGGTACAGCTTGGGCAGTAGAATCATTGTGTTTTACACATGTGGATGGGGTACCTATCCTGGCTACCACTTCTAGAGGTGGTGAGTTTATCCTTCTCTGGGCTGATCTTTTCACTTAGTTTAGTTAATAGGAAATTCTCCTGCCAATATTCCCAATCAAATGTCATTGCTTCGTCCCAAGTTACAGAAACTGCTATTAATGGTATTCCTGATTCAGAGGTCATTGGTAAATGAGTGCACACCCAACAATTGGTCTCATTGTTAGACTTTGCAAGAGCCTTATGAATAGTCAATATCGCATTCTTTCCTTTGATCTCATGTCCATAGTCTGTAATATGTGGGTCTAGTATTACTGGTGTAAACAAGGTGACTAGTATCCACAACATCTTCTTTTCTTCACGGGTCGAGGAGCTTTGCTCCTTTCCGACTTAGGTGGTAACACAAAACCAGGGGAGGTTATTATGTCCCTCCTGGCGGTTACAGATCCGGGCGTAGGACAAGCGAGGTTGTCAGTAGAATATCCTCAGGTTCTTCTCCCGGTGGAACAGAATGGACCTTTTTGCAATGTGATGCGTGAATTCAGGTAGACTTTTCTCTGACCTTTACTGCTGTGGGAGTTGTCAGCAACACCTGGTACGGTCCTTCCCACCAATCTGATAAGCAAATGGAATGCAAAAAGTTTTTAATCATCACAAAGTCACCAGGCATTAAATCATGACAGCCGCAGGGTTACTAGGCTGCCGTGAAACTATAGCTTCATGTATCTTCTTGATCTGTTTGCTCATGGTGATTAGATATTTAATTGTGACATCTTGTGCTGTAGATATGTCTGGAGCAGGGACCATCATAAGGTTAGGTAATTTTCCAAATAAAATCTCATAAGGTGAGATGTGCAAGGGTCCTCTGGGTGTGGTTCAGATTGAGTGTAAGACCAGTGGCAAGGCTTCAGGCCAAAGTAGTCCAGTCTGTTTCATACATTTTTGTAACTTAGTCTTTATGGTCTGATTAACCCTTTCAATCTTGCCACTGGACTGTGGATGGTACGGCACGTGAAGATTTTGCTTTATGCCAATCATTGTGCACATTTCTCTGAATACCTTTCCTGTAAAATGTGTACCTTGGCCAGAAGATATGACATGTGGTAGCCCATACCTACACACTAACTCCTGTACTATTTTCTTAGCTGTTACACAGGCTGTTGCAGTAGCCACTGGCCAAGCTTCGACCCACCCACTAAATAAATCAACACATGTCAACACATATTGCAGTTGTCTTACCTTTGGAAGCTGAATGTAATCAATTTGTACCACCTGAAATGGTCCCTCTGTGGCAGGAAGGTGTGGTGATATTGTAGGCACTGTTCTCCCTATTTTGTTTTGTAGACAAAATAGAGAGCTCTGCCAAAATTTAGAAGCCAAAGTGGAGAACCCAGGAGTGTACCAGTAGGCCTTGACTAAATTAGTCATAGCAGTTTTAGACGCATGGGTCAGACCATGAGTGACCTCGGCCAATGCAGGTAAAAGTGACTTAGGTGCTACCGGCTTGCCCTCTTTACTGCGCCACAAACCATCAGCATCCCTCTGGCATCTTTCCCGCTCCCAGGTGGAGTTTTCCTGTGGACAAGAAGCTGATTGCAGAGACATTAGTGTTTGTGCATCAGGTATACAAATTACAGACATTAAATTCATTCGTTCTTTTGACATTGCTGTTTGTTTAGCCATTTTATCTGCTCTGGCATTTCTTTTAGTAATTTCATCTTTACCAGTGGTATGTGCTTGACACTTAATTATAGCTATTTGCTTAGGTTTCATTACTGCATTCAAAAGTTTCTATACCGCTTCATCATGTGCAATAGGTGTACCATTAGCTGTTAGGAAATTTCTCATTTTCCACAAAGTTCCAAAATCTTGTACTACCCCAAAAGCAAAACGGGAATCAGTATAAATGTTTACACTTTTACCATGGGCCAGTTCACAGGCTCTGGTTAAAGCTACAAGTTCTGCTGCTTGAGCTGAGTGAGAGGCAGGCAGGGCTCTGGCTTCCAGAGTGTCATTTGTTGTGCATACAGCGTATGCAGACCCAAGACTGCCATCCTCCCATCTCAGACAGCTGCCGTCCACAAACAAAACTAAGGCCCTCACTCAGAGCCACTCGTTAACAGCAGTACGCTCGTTGCGTTCCGATGTTGAATAACCGCGCATGCGTCGGTGTAACACTGCGCATGTGCGTACTGCAGATTGCGAGTTTTTTGGGACTCATTCCTAAAATAGCGTACAGGAAGTGACATGTCAAATGTGATTGACAGAACAGGGCGTTTTAGGGTGTTGACGAGGGTGGAGATGGAAAAACGCAGGCGTGGCGAGGCGTTTTTGGGGCGTACATACATTAGCAGATGCGAGCGTAAAATGTGTACGGACCGACTCCTACGTCACTGGATGATACTCTTTCCCTTCCAAATGCTCGCACAGCTTAGGGTCTGGATTACTCGACCACATTGGCGATGGCCTTCTCCTCCGTCCCTGGACTCCACGATGTTGTTGCGATTAATCGTGGGTGGGCAGAAAAGCAATTAGTGTTGGATTGAGAACCGGCTTGGTATGTGTTTTGAAATCAGTTTTTTGGGATAGCACAAAACGTACGCAGGTGGAACTCAGAGCTGCTAATGTCAGGATGACACAGTCAATTTGCGTACATTTGGGGGGGTTTATTTGGGCAGCAATTTGGTGGTTAGGGCCTATTGTAACAATAATTTCATCATGTTTTCAGTTTCGCACCATTTTATTTGTGCCTCTTGAATTTGCCGAATTATATGAATTTTTAAACGTTCCTTAAAGAGCCCTTTTTTTTTTTTTTGGCCGAGTTTTTGCCTTTTGGCCCAGGATTAAATGTAACCCATTTGTACAATAATTTCACAATCCAATGTCATTGTTTAATTTACAATTTATTGCTCAAACAAAAAAACTTATTTTAAAAATTTTGGGGACATCTTTTTTGGTCAAAGATATGTTCCCAAATCAAACAAATTGGCCCAACATAACTGTTGACATAAACATACATCAAAAAAATAAAAACATTTCACAAGAAAGGAGAGGGAAGTTTTGACCCGAAAGGAATATGAGCCAAGCACAGAAGGATTGTGGGAAAAGTCACCATTGCTGTCACCGTTTTTTCACCGGTTTGGATGGGGGAGGGAGGGAGCCAGACCGGGTCCGGGATGTCATCGGGCTGGCCTGTCCAGAGGCAGATGTTGTGGCCTCTGGACTAGGCACAGGGCTAGGCACATTTGGAGGATTGGCTGTTGTTGTGCCAGAGGTGGAGGATCCTGATGTTCCGGCAGGAAGGGAGGTTGGCTCCACCATGTGCTGGCGAACGAGCTGCTCCAGGGCATTGGCGATGCGGATGTTGGCCCTGGTATTTTCCGCCAGGGCCTGACCAATGGTCTCGTTGGCCGCAGCATTTTGCTCCAGGGCCTCAGCCACCCGTAGCCGACTGGCGTCCATCCTCTGCAGAATCTCCGTATGGGAATCCAATTTGAAATTGAGTTCTGTGAGGAGGGCCACTGCCTGCGAGGGGGATTTGTCCTGGACTGGCTTCTGCAGGGTCCTCAGCCGGATGTACTGGTTCCTCCCCTGCAGAGCCAGCAGAAATTCGGCGGCCAAGGCTCCCCTCTGGAGCAGACTCATCCGCCTGTTTCTCTGTTAGGAAAAAAGAGAAAAGCCTCACATTAGAATCTACATATTGGCACAATAACATTTCAGAGTTGATGACATCCAAAGATTTACCTGGGACAACATGAGGAGCCGCAAAGTCTGGCATGTCCGTATCCATGTTGGACACGCCAAACACATCCACAGGCTGCACACACCCCTGTGCCAGCTCTTCTAAATCTGTCAACTCCAATGACACAGGGGTGGGACCCCCACCTGTCCCCCTTGCATGCCAAGCCCTGTCCGCGAGTTTTTGTTTTAAGCGATATTTGAAGTCGCCCCATCTGTGGGAAAAAATGGAAGCCATTATCCTTTGGTTTAAAATGGGGTTTGTTTTTAGGGGGGGCAAGGGTTTACTTACTGCCGTTTGACATCCCGGGCTAGACGGACATAATCACCCACCCTATTGACAGCAACGGCTACCTCTTCCCACATTCTCCACTTCTGGCTTAGACTCATATTCCTGTCTGCCTGTGGCAGGATGTCCACACACTTCTGGTTCAAAACCTCCATCTCCTTTCTTGTGAAATGTGGCTGCCTTTTTTTTTTTGCCGCTTTGGCCGGAATACTGGGCCCAGCAGCCTCTTCCATGTCATCCTCCTCACCTATTTGTGTAAATTTACAGAATTCACAAAATCACAACTTGCCTAATCTTATGTTTCAAATTAATCGTTGATAGAAAATGCATGAAAGACTTACCGCCTGACTCTTGGGCATTTTTTCCCTGGTCTGTCGCCATGTCTGAGGTCCAAACAAGAAATACACCAGAATTTGAATGTGTTTTCGTGACGTATTTATACATGCGTCCTTATTTTGCGGCCGCATCATTGATTGTGCGGCCCTATGATCCCTCCTTAATTTGTGCGGGAAACGAAACACTATTTATGGCTTGGTGTGTCTCGAGTCGAGGTGGCGTTTTTGGATTGTTGGAGGTTATCTTGGCTGGAGTTTATTGATTGCGTAGAAAGGAGTTGGCGGTTGGAGATTCGTTTGTTGGTTTGATTTGCGTTTTTTTTTTCCGTTATCTTTGTTGGTTTATATTTTTGGGACCTCGTTTCTTGATTTGGTAAGTTTTGTGAAGTCTAACTTTTGTTCAATTGTTGTTTCATTGTGTTTCTTATTTTTTTTAAATTTTGGATCCATAATTTCTTCTATTTTAGATTTTGTTTTTTTCGACCCAAAAGACCTTTTGATTTTGACTCTTATATATTTGCTCTTGGTAAGTCCATTTTTTATCTTGTATTTGCAAACTAATTAGCGCATTTTTAGTAGTTACTCTTGTGACTTGTATTAGCGAACGAATTAGCGCATTTTTAGTAGTTACTCTTGTGACTTGTATTAGCGAACTAATTAGCGCATTTTTAGTAGTTACTCTTGGGACTTGTATTAGCGAACTAATTAGCGCATTTTTAGTAGTTACTCTTGGGACTTGTATTAGCGAACTAATTAGCGCATTTTTAACAGCTTAATAATCATTCTAACTTTTTGGTGGTTTTTCTTTCGCTTTTTGTGCCAACATTTCGACCCATTTTGATGTACTGTGTTAAATGTCGCTTTGCTGTTTTGCTAAATGGGTGTTTGGCATATTTTAACTTTGGTCTAGCACAAAATTTGTAAACAAAAATGCCCAGAGTGAAATGTGTCAAGTAATTTTGGTGTTTATTTTCAGTTTGGACGTATCATGACAATACCCCAGCATGTAAGCAGCAATGGATGGTATCATCAAGCTAAGTTGTTTTAATATAGTTTTGGGGTGGGTCAAAAGCCTTACTTTAAAATCTTTGAATTTCAGGTTGATCTGGGGCGGATTGTTCTGGCCATGCTCCCGGAAGCCGACCAACCTCAATCTCGTCCCAGGCGTAGGCATCGTAGGCATGCAAGGCCCCAGATATTTCGAACACGTGTCACCCTTTTTGGAATGCCCGATGATGAGGTTTTAAGATGCTACCGTCTACCTCCCAAAATCATCATAGACACTCTCTCATTAATAGAAAGTGATCTTGAGCGGCAAATTGACAGTCCAACAGCAATGCCACCACTTACGCAATTTATGGCGGTGTTACATTTCTGTGCCTCAGGATCATTTCAAACAACGGTGGGAATAGTGGCGGGCATCTCCCAATCCTCCTTTTCCCTGATCCTGAGGGCAGTGATGGAGGCACTTTTCAAGCACCTCCATCATTTTATTCAAATGCCTTTGGATATGGGTGCCAAGGCCAATTTTTACCAAATAGCTGCCTTCCCACACATCATAGGGGTTGTGGATGGTACTCACATACCACTTCAGCCTCCAGCCCGGCTGGAGGCCATATTTAGAAACAGGAAACACTATCACTCCCTGAATGTAATGGTGGTATGTGATGCCTCCCTCCAGATCCTGTCCCTGAATGCTAAATTACCCAGAAGTGCACATGACTCCTTCGTCATCCGGCAATCAGGGATATGGCACAAATTAACCAACCTACAAGCTTGATGCGTGGCTTCTGGGTAAGTGGAGACCTTTAGTACATAACAATGTTAAGCTTGATACACAGTGTTCCAGATGTTGTCAATTCTTTTCCATAGGAGACAGTGGATATCCTTGCATGTCCTGGCTGCTCACTCCTTATTTGGCTCCCACACCAGGCCCACAAAGTGCATTTAATTCCGCACTTACAGCCACCAGGCAAGTGGTGGAGCGCTGTATCGGCCTTTTAAAAGGCCGATTCAGATGCCTCCACCGCTCTGGTGGCGAGCTCATGTATTTGCCGGATATGGTGTCGAAAATTGTGGTCCTGTGTGGGATATTTCACAACAGCGCCATAAGGAGTGGTGTCCCAATGCAGCCAGAGGATGCCTTACCTGAGGATGGCCCCCCCGAGGTTGGTCGGAGGTCAGTATGTGGGGGGGCCATACGCGATGATGTGGTGGCCAGATTTTTTAGGTAAGTTTGAACAAAACAGTGTTTTAACCTAATGTGTTTGTGTTTGTTTGCGAACATCTAATTTTGTTTTCTTTTTTTCAACATCTTCGGTTTGTTCACATAATCTTTGGCACTACAACGCTCACTACTTCATGCTACCCTTACCAAACCTGGATCTGCTCATTTTGGGAATATATTCTGGAACCCATATCGCAACGCCATGTTTGTGGAATCATTTTGGCATGGTTCTTCCTCAACCAGTTCTTGATTTGTTTTTTTTTGTTTTTTTTTTATTGGGTATGTGTTGTATTTGAGATTCTCACTGTGTGTTTTTTTTGTGAGTGACCACTTTGATTTCTCAGTTATGTTGTGAATAAATGTTTGGAGAGTTAAATGTTCTTCCTTTTTTTGGACGTTACCAGCAAGTTTAACCAGGTTAACACACCTTACATTTGACTAAGGGGTAATCCAGTACTGACGCCAGTTGAGCAAAAATGAAATATGTTTTCAGGTTCCCAACCCACACCAAAAGGAAGCCTGTCCAATCATTTGGCTTTGTAAGATTCGCCTAAGCAGCTGGCCCACCAACTAGGAACCTGTAAAATGTAGAAATATCTAATTGCCACTACACACAAAAAGGGAAATGACATTGTTACTGTTATGTGTTTCTTGAGGGTGTTTTACATACAAATACAAAACCCAATCTAATTTTTAAAAAATGAAAAACCTTGCAGGAACAGTCTACTTATGTCAGGGTTAACTATCTTTGGTTTTGAAAAAACGAATGAGGCAGAACGTATATTAGAAATAAACAATTTATTTTGAAAAAGATAAAAAAAAAAAAAAACTACTGCCGAAGGATGCCAGACAGCCGGTCAAGGGCCACAAGCACCCCAATTACATTTTGGCGCATGTGTGCAACACAATGTTCGACCTCTTGCCGACGCCTCTGTTCCTCTGTGGGTGAGAAAAGTGTGTGGATTAATCAAACAAAAACACAACGAAATCACTCCAAAACCAAAATTTTTTAAAAAAGGGGTGCTGCAAAAATTCCAAGGCCTATGTAGAAATACCCACAGGTGTGATATGTGTATGTTGAAATCAGCAGGAAGAGGTAAAGGCAAACTGCTAAATCACCAAAAAAGAACCCAAAAATCACGAATAAAGGAACGACACATGATTACATACAAACAGTTTGTGGTTAAAAAAAACGCAAAAGAAAAACATACCGGTAGCCAAAACGGCAGATCCCGAAGTCCCTCCATCTTCATCCTCGGAGGAGCCTTCATTCCCCAAAGAACGGGGCGGGGTTATCTCGGACTCCGGGGAGGGGGTAATTGGAAGAGGGGTGGTTGGAGGAGAGGGGGAAGGGGGATGGAGGGGAAGGAGGCCCGACAGTTCCGGGAGAGGCTCTTGGAAGGCTTGGGAAGAGGGGGGAATAGGGGAATTATTTGGGGTGGAGTGTTGGCTGGGGGTGGGTGAGAGTGGGCGGGACCGCCGTCTGGCCGGATGGTGACGGTGTAGTCTTGCCTGTCCCCCTAAAAGATGTCAAACAAATTGTGGTTAGTTTCTGGCCAAATCCTGCCCAAATAACATTTTAAAATCACCCACCACCAACAAAAAACATGCAATTATGAGTAGAATGAATATATCAGAAAAAGAGGGAAAACATGGTCATGCAGATATGAGGAGAATGAATAAATAGGACAGACATAAAAACATGCACACGCAGATATGATGAGAATGAAAAAATAGGACAGACATGAAAACATGCACACGCAGTTTGCCCCACAAAGACAAACATGAAAACCACAATACATAACACTTACTTTCCAATATCTGCATGCGAAAGCATGCCAGCAAGCGGGGCGTTCGCCGTTGCAGGTCAGACCACCTGCGCTCCAGCTGGCCGATGTTGCGGCGTGAGCCGAAGGAGCGCAGGCGGGCCCGTGCCTCCGCATACGCGGAACGCTTCTGCCGGTTGGTGATGGGTGGAGGCTGGCTGGTGATACGCCGATCCAGCACCTCCGTTAGCACCAGCAGCTCAAGCCTGGTGAATGTGGAGGCTCTCATGATGGCAATGGTGTTTTTCTTAAAATTCATTTTTGATAAAGTGTGCAAAAAATTTCTGATTGGCTAATGTAGCTTGGAAATTAACAGGAGCAATTTGATTGGTTAGTGTATGAGTCATGTGTTCGACAGGGCCAGAAATCTCTGGAGAGTTATGATAGGCTTGATGCAGTGACATGCGTAAGCAAATTTAAATAAAGAAATGAACCCCGGAAAATATGCGGGGATCCACAGCAATAGAACAATTGTCTCATTGTGACTAACATGTTTTTTGAGCAATAAAAGCGAATGTTTCAGCCATACGTATTCTGCGGGTAAACACAAACACGGACAAGAGTAAAGTTTCTTGCATTGTGTTGAAAAAAAAAAACATTAAGCTAGTTGGTACATTGATTGGCATGATACGATTGATGGAGGTAGGCAGAATAAAGGAGCAGGTAATCGACATCTGACATGGCCTCTTCCGGTTTATACTTGTGCGTGCGTTCCCTTCAAGCCATTTCAGGGATGTACGCTCGCTATTTCGCACGCTCGTTAGTTAGAGGAGGGGTCGTCTGAGTTTGGGGAGGATTTTTAGATGCGATCGAAAATACGAGCGAGCCCTTGAATTTAAATATTTTTGTACGTACGCCTAACGTACGTGCGCCCGCTTGCGAGTGGCTCTGAATGAGGGCCTAAGTCTGGATTTTGTATAGGATCATCAGTGAGATCTGGACATGGGGAAAAATTTTGTGCTACAATTGAAAGACAATCATGTGTGCTCACATCCCCACCCTCCTCCCTCTGAGGCCCTCATTCAGAGCTGGACGCTCTGAGCAGAGCGCTGGCTCTGAATGAGGGCCATCCTCCATAAAAATGGAGCGTCCTCCTGGACGCTCGTATAGCTGTGGGTCACCACCCACAGCCTATACGAGCGTGCAGGTTGATGGTGGCGATGGTCTTGACCATCGCGACCATCGCCACTGCGAGCCGGAGCCTGCGGTTGAGTTTCTCAACCGCAAGGCCCGGAGTGATTTTGGCTCTATCAGAGCCAAAATCACTCCCACTGACATCACTAGTGATGTCAGTGGGCTGGCTTCAGACGGTAGGAATTCCCTTGGGAACGCCCCCGTCTGGGAGGCACGTCCCCAGCACACCCACCAAAGGGGGCGTACTGTCAAACAACATCGACAGCACGCCCCCTTTGATCAGACACAACGAGCGAAGTAAAGTCCTTCGCTCGTCGCGTCTCACGCATGCGCACGACGGAGCTCCCTCCGTCATGTGCATGCTCAGTGCACACCATCGACCCACTTGTGAGCGGACAGCTGCTCGCGAGTGGGTCTGAATCAGGCACTGAGTCTGTTAAGACTCATCATCAAATGGCAGAAGGGATGCAGGATTTAAAATGTTGCAGTGCTGAATGATGAGATTACTGGGTGCAAGTAATGCCAATTCCCACTTAGTGATCCTTGAGGTAGTTAGGCGATGAGTTTGTTTGCAGGTAAGTAAAGTAGCTACTGCATGAGGCAAATACAAATACAAAGGCTGAATCAGGACAATGGCCCTCATTCAGAGCCTCTCATTAGCAGCAGTATGCTCGTAGCATTCCGATGTTGTGCAACCACGCATGCGCCGGTGGTACACAGCGCATGTGCGTACAGCTGATTGCAATCTTTTTTTAAGTCGTTTGTCGAATAGCGAACAGGAAGTGACATGTCAAATGTGATTGACAGAACAGGCCGTTTTTGGGTGGTGATGGGGGTGGAGATGGGAAAACGCAGGTGTGTCGATGCATTTTGTGGGCGTCCCTAAATTAACTCATGCGAGCGGCAAATGTGATCGGAACAAGTCATACGTCACTGTCTGATCCACTTTCCGTTCAAACTGCTCGCACAGCTTGTGGTCTGGTATACTCTACCACAATGTCGATGGTCTCGTCCCCTTCCCCGTGCTTCTTCGATGTTTCATTGATGTTTCAATTTTAGCAAGAAAAGCAATCAACTTTGATTACAAAACTTGCTTGTAATGTGTTTAGCAACTAGTTTTTTTTTTGTAGCACAAAACCGTACGCAGGTGAAATACTCAGCTGCTAATTTCAGGATTAGACAATCAATTAGCGTACCATTTTTTTTTTTATAATTTTATTTTTGTTATTTTATTTTGTTTTTCTGTTATTGCAACAATATTGTCATCATGTTTGTGTTTTTGCAACATTTTTAATGTTCCCTGAAATTTCACATCCATTTTGTTATGGAAAAGTGTTCCTTTAAACTCCTAAATGGTTTTTAACCCTTTGGAATCTGATTTTTTATTTTTTTTGTTTTTTTGGGGCCGGGATTACCTAAAAACCATTTTTAGAATAATGTCGCAATACAATGGAGAAGATTTTGAATTGATTTTATTTTTTACACACATTTTTTGATTTTCAAGGCCATTTGCCAGTTTGCAGGTCTGGCAAACGTAAAAAAAAATTACATTATTAAATAAAAAACAAGAGTGGCATTTGGCCAAAATAAAAAAACACACATTAAAAACAATTCACAAGAAAGGAGAGGGAAGTTTTGGCCCTTAAGGAATATGGGTCAAGCACAGAAGGATTGTGGGAAAATTAGCCAGTGCTGTCATCGCTTTTTGCCCCGTTTGGCTGGGGTAGGGTGGGAGCCTGACCGGGTCCGGGATGTCCTTTGGCTGGCCTCTCCAGAGGCAGATGTTGTGGCCTCTGGACTAGGCAGAGGGCTAGGCACATTTGGAGGGATGGCTGTTGTTGTGCCAGAGGTGGAGGATCCTGATGTTCCGGCAGGAAGGGAGGCCAGCTCCACCATGTGCTGGCGAACGAGCTGCTCCAGGGCATTGGCAATTCGGATGTTGGCCTTGGTATTGTCCCCCAGGGCTTGACCAATGCTTACGTTGGCCGCAGCATTTTGCTCCATGGCCTCCGCCACCCGTAGCAGACTGGCGTCCATCCTCAGCAGAATCTCCGTGTGGTGATCCGATTTAAAATTGAGATCCGTGAGGAGGGCCACTGCCTGCGAGGGGGATTGCCCTGGACTGGCTTCTGCAGGGTCCCCAGCCAGATCTACTGCTTCCTCCCCTGCAGAGCCAGCAGAAATTCTGCGGCCAAGGCTCCCCTCTGGAGCAGACTCATCTGCCTGTGTCTCTGTGAGAAAAATGAGAAAAGAGGAACATTACAATCTACATATTGTCACAAACACATTTCTGAGTTGGTAACATAACAACATTTACCTGGGACAACATGAGGAGCCGCAAAGTCTGGCATGTCCGTATCCATGTTGGACACGCCAAACACCTCCTCATACTGCACATACCCCTGTGCCAGCTCTTCCAAGTCATTCAGCTCCAATGACACAGAGGTGGGACCCTCACCTGTCCCCCTTGCATGCCTAGCCCTCTCTGCCAATTTTTGTTTCAGCCGATATTTATAATCGGTCCATCTGTGGGTGAAAAAAAATGCATTATTCCTGCAGTATTTGGGCCTGTAACCTCATATATTAAAAATTTAGTTTTTACGTACCAGCGTTTGACATCCCGGGCTAGACGTTCAAACTCACCCACCCTATTGACAGCACTGGCTATCTCACATTTTCCACTTCTGGCTTGAACCCATATTCCGATCTGCCTGTGGCAGGGTGTCAACACACATTTGTACCAAAACCTCCACCTCCTTTCTTGTGAATTGTGGCTGCCTTTTTTTTTTGGTTTCTTTGGTTGGCATACTGGGCCCAGCAGCCTCTTCCATGGCATCATCCACACCTTTTTTAAAAAACATTTTTTACATTTAGATGTCCAATTTTCTCTAAATTCGGGTTCTAATTAATCCTTTAATCAGAAAAAGACAAGTACTTACCGGGCTCCTCTTGGCCATCGTTTTGCTGGTCTGTAGCCATTTTGATCCAAACAACTTGAACTACACCAGACCGTTTTGGATTTTCCGTGACGTATTTATACATGCGTCCTTATTTTTGGTACGCATCATTGATTGTGCGCTCCTATGATCTGTCCTTAATTTGAGCGGGAAAATACAGACTATTTATGGCTATGGGCAACTCGAGTCGAGGTGGTGCGTGTTGATTGTTGGAGGTATCGTGTGTAGTCGTGGATTGTTGGCGGGATTAGTGGTTGTGAGGTGGATTTTTGGAGGAGGAGTTGGTGATAGATTTTTTTTCTTGCGGAAATTTTGTTTGTTGGTTTTTTTTGGAGTAAGTATTTTTTACAAGTCCTTTTAAAAATAAGGGATCTACAAACCGAATTTCTTCATTTTTATATTTAATTTTGTTTTATTCAGTTATTTTGGCTTGGCCCCATAGAAGTTTTTGGACTGTGACTTATTGTTCGACTTTTGGTAAGTTTGTATTTTTTCATTATTTTATGAATTTGATGTGTTGGTCTTCGCATATATTTTGAACATTAATGTCTTATTTATATTTTTAGCTATCATGTATTAACACTAAATACAGCGTAAGTTTTTTTCAAATATATTTCCTTGGTTTTTCCATGTAAAAATGCAAACTATTTAGCGCACTAATGTTTCCTTATTCTCCATGTAAAAATGCGAACTATTTAGCGCACTAATGTTTCCTCATTCTCCATGTAAAAATGCGAACGATTTAGCGCACTAATGTTTCCTTATTCTCCATGCAATAATGTGAACTATTTAGCGCACTAATGTTTATTTATTCTCCATGTAAAAATGCAAACTGTGTAGCGCACTAATGTTTCCTTATTCTCCATGTAAAAATGCAAACTATTTAGTGCACTAATGTTTGTTTGTGTATAAATTTGCCCATTCTTGTTTCTCCTCTCTCTGTAGGGTGCATTTTCTAAATAATGTGTGCTCCCCCTATCTTTTAACGCATTTTTGGATTTAGAAAAGAATCAAATATGGCCCACAAAAAATCTAACCTGAATTTCAATTTTGGAAATGTAGGTTGGTGCACTCATGACAATACCCCGGCATGTAAGCATCTTTGGATTTTTCACCTAAGATAAGTATATTTTTGGCTTTACATTTTCAACAAACATTAACTACCTGGCTTCCCATTTCAGGTTGATGTTGGTCGTATTGTTTTGGCCATGCTTCCGGAACCCGACCAACCTCAACCTCGTCCCAGGCGTAGGCATCGTAGGCGTGCAAGGCCCAAGATATTTAGAACACATGTCACCCTTTTTGGAATGCCCGATGATGAGGTTTTAAGATGATACCGTCTTACTACACAAATCATCATAGACATTCTCTCATTAATAGAGAGTGATCTTGAGCGGCAAATTGACAGTCCTACAGCAATACCACCACTTACGCAGTTAATGGCGGTGTTACATTTCTGTGCCTCAGGATCCTTTCAAACCACGGTGGGAATAGTGGCCGGAATTTCCCAATCCTCATTTTCAAGGATCCTGAGGGCAGTGATGGAGGCCCTTTTCGAGCACCTCCATCATTTTATTAACATGCCATTGGATATGAGTTCCCTTAGTGTGGTGAAGGCCAATTTTTACCAAATAGCTGGCTTCCCACACATCATAGGGGTTGTGGATGGTACTCACATACCACTTCAGCCTCCAGCACGGCTGGAGGCCATTTTTAGGAACTGAAAGCACTATCACTCACTGAATGTAATGGTGGTATGTGATGCCTCCCTCCAGATCCTGTCCCTGAAAGCAAAATTACCCGGGAGTGCACATGACTCATTCGTCATCCGGCAATCAGGGATTTGGCATAAATTAAACAACCTACAAGCTGGTGATGCATGGCTTCTGGGTAAGTGGAGACCTTTAGTTGAAACCAACGCAAAGCTTGATACACAGTGATCCTGATTGTTAGTTTTGTATTTTCACAGGAGACATTGGCTACCCTTGCACGCCCTGGCTGCTCACTCCTTATTTGGCTCCCACACCAGGGCCACAAAGTGAGTATAATTCCACACTTACAGCCACCAGGCAGGTGGTGGAGCACTGTATCAGCCTTTTAAAAGGCAGATTCAGATGCCTCCACCGCTCTGGTGGCAAACTCATGTATTTGCCGGCTATGGTTTCGAAAATTGTGGTCCTGTGTGGGATCTTTCACAACATCGCCATAAGGAGTGGTGTCCCAATGCAGCCCGAGGATGCCTTGTCTGAGTATGGCCCCCCCGAGGTTGGTCGGAGGTCAGTATGTGGGGGGGCCATACGCAATGATGTGGTGGCCCGTTTTTTCAGGCAATTATTGCCAAACATTAACTTAATTGACACAATGTTGACATGTACCATTGTAATGTTCCTTTTTTAAATTAATTTTTTAATTTTAATTTTTCTTGTCTTCCTTTACACACCTCGACAAAACGATGCCTACTACCTGCTCCACTAAATTGTGTACATGTGGCCACATTGGATCTTACTTTGGAAACAATTATTTCATTGCCTCATTTGTGGCTTTATGTTATCCTGCTACTTATTTCATCAGTTCTTGATTGTTGAATTTTTTGTTGGATTTTGATGTTGGGGTTTTTGGGGATTGTCTTTTCACTGTGTGAATTGATTGACACAATTCACTTTCTGTATGTGTTTGGTGTGTGTTATTTTTTTGTTTGCCATTAAAAAGACTGTTTTTCACTAAATTCTAGTCACGTGTAACCTGGCACAAAAAAGGCCAACTTTCGTAATGCCTAATCCTGTAATGTCTGAAATTTTCCGTGTTTGAACCTGCTTTTTGGCTTATCCAAAACCTCAAAGGTATTATGTTGAATCTGTAGGTTTAAAAAACTAGGCCTAAGCTGTTTTTAGGAAAAAAAAACATTACCCACCCAAAGAAAAACAAGAAAATGTTTGATTTGGTAATAACCTATTGGTATGTTGAGTTGTTTAATGTGGCAGCTTACATACTTCCTAGCGCTTTGTACAATCTAATTTACCTTACTTTAAAGAACATAATCAAATAGTGGACTTATGGATGGCTAAACAATGTAATTGTTTCAGACAATGAATGAGACTCGTTAAAATACAACGAATTTTTATTTTACAAACAATAATTTTGCCCAAAAAACCATGTAAAACAAAAAATTAGCGCCGAAGGGCTGCCGCCATGTGGTCAAGGACCACTAACATGGCAATCATGTGGCCACGCAAGGCGGCCAATCCTTCCTGGATACAATACATCCGCCTCTGGTACTCTGTTGGAAAAAACAAAGAGAAAAAAACAAAAACCTTACATTAGAAGTTTAAAAAACCAATTCCGCCCAAATAAAAAGTGTAAAGAAAGATCCAGTTGTGCTGAAGAAAACAAAGTAATGGAAAATGCAAAGATGGCAGAAATACTAAATTACAAATGAACACACAAAAGGCAACCACAAACAATAAGAAGTAGCCTTGTTAGGGTAAACAATACCTACCCAAGTATGAGTGTTTGGACATGTGTGATATGTATCATGGCTAAAAAAACAATACATTGTCTATCAAAATAAAAAGGTCAACACGACAAATGGTAAAATTTATAACAAGGAAACCTACCGGTCATCGGGATTTGGGGGTTTGTAGGCCCAACATCCTCCTCTTCCTCGGAGTTGGGACAGTGATGTAGGCTCCATGGAGGGGAGATCTGTGAGCAGGTTGATGGCAATGAAAAGTGCCGGGGGGGAGGGGAGGGTGAAGAAAAGAAAAGGGGGGGGAGTGGAGTCGGGAATTTGTAGGAGGCTCCAAAATCCAGAGGGAGGTGCCTCAGGAAGTGGCCGGTCAGGGGTGGAGGGGGAATTAATAACAAATTGAGGAGTGTCTGCTGTGCTGGGCATTGGACTGAGGGCCCGCGCCCGGCGTCTGTGCCTGCAGCGATGGCGGATTCTGCGTTCAGCCCCTAAATGAGAAGCGGAACATTAGAACATTTTAAAAATGTAAAACATGCACACGCAGGGCTTCCCAAAAAATCACAACAGGGCTAGACTGAAAACATGCACACGCAGGCCTTTCAAGAAAATCACAACAGGGTTAGACTGAAAACATGGACACACAGGCCTTTCAAGATAATCACAACAGGGCTAGACTGAAAACATTCACACGCAGGCCTTTCAAGAAAATAACAACAGGACGAGAATGAAAACATGCACACGCAGGCCTTTAAAAAAAAAAAACAGGGCGAGAATGAAAACATGCACACGCAGATAGGGCCGCAAAAAAAAAGGAAAACAAACAAATACTTACTTTCAGCTATCCGCTGTCTAAAACAGGCCAGCAAGCGTGGCATGCGGCGGCGCAGATCCGACCACCTGCGCTCAAGCTGCCCGAACTGTCGGCGTGAGCCGAAGGAGCGCAGGCAGCGGCGAACCTCCGCATAAGCGGATCGCTTCTGGCGGTTGCTGATGGGGGGAGGCTGGCTGGTGATCCGCCGGTCCTTCACCTCCTTTAGGGCCAAAAGCTCCCGCCTGGTAAACGCGGAGGCTCTCATGATGGCAATGGTTGGTTTTTAAAAAATTGTTTTAATAAAGGCCAGAGAAAAAATTTGATTGGCTAATGTAGTTGGTAAATTAACAGGAACCATTCTATTGGTTATTGTATGAGTCATGTGTCCTCCAGGCTAAAAAATATAATGTGAGTTATGATAGGCTTGATGCTGTGACATTCATAAGGTAATTTAAATAAAGAAATTAAAAAAGTAAAATATGCCTAACACAAACACAGGAAAACAAGAGGATCATTGGTTCAAACATGTATTTTTTATAAAGTTAAACATTCTTGAAACCGTATGTATTCTGCGGGAAAAATGACACACGGACAAGATTAAAGTTTATTGAAAATGAAAAAAAAACGGATTGCAAACAGGTGAAGAACAATTAAGCTAATTAATATATTGATTGGCATGAAATGATTAAAGTAGGTATGCAGAATGAACGAGCAGGTAATCGAAATCTGACAGGCCCACTTCCGGTTTGTACTTGTGCGAGCGTTCCCTGCAACCAAATTGGGAGATGGACGGTTGCAATTTTGCTCGCTCGTTAGCTAGAGGAGGGGTTGGGAGACTTTGGGGCGGAAGAATAGCTACGAGCGAACTTTCGAGCGAGAGCTGGAATTTACATTTTCTCGCTCGTTCGGTGAACGAGCGTACTGCCACTTACGAGCGGCTTTGAATCAGGCCCAATGTCTGCAGATTTGTCAACTAGTGTAGCAGCTGCTGCTATGGCTCTCAGGCATACAGGGAGAGCCCTCGCCACTGGGTCCAAAACAGCACTGTAGTATGCTACTGGATGCTGTTTGTCCCCATGACGCTGAGTTAACACTCCTGCAGCATGGCCCAAGACTTCTTGGCAAAAAAGAGAAAAAGGTTTGTTGCAATTAGGAATTCCTAATGCAGGTGGTTGCAACAGTGATTCATTTAGTGCTTGGAAAGCTTGTTTGGTTTACTGCGTGTGCTGTAAAGGTTCTGGGATAGCATGCTTTGTCAAATCATACAAAGGTGCAGCTAATTGTAAAAAACCAGGTATCCATTGTCTGCAATACCCTGTCATTCCCAAAAAAGCACGCACATGTTTTTTATTCTTGGGCAACTGTACTTGTTGAATTGCTTCAACCAGTTTTGTAGTTACATGCCTGTAACCATGAGAGATACAATGTCCTATGTACTCAACTCTGGGGGAACACAAATGCATTTTATCTTTTGAGACTTTATGTCCTCTGTCTGCTAAAAAACACAACAAGGCTTTGGTGTCCTGTTCAGACACTGCAAGTGACGGTGAACAGAGCAAAAGATCATCCACATATTGAATGAGAGTGGAGCCACCTGGTGGTATGAAATGTCTCAAATCTTCATTTAATACTTGACTAAATATTGTAGGAGCGTCTGTATAACCCATAGGTAACCTGGTCTAGGTGTACTGCTGACCCCTATAGGTAAAGGCAAAGTGGTATTGATTATCTGGGTGTATAGGCACAGAGAAGAATGCTGAACATGAATCAATCACAGAAATGTAGAAACTGTCTGGTGGTACTTGCATCAGAATGGTAATGGGATTTGGGACCACAGTGAACAAAGGGAGCACCACTGCATTAATGGCCCTCAAATCTTGTACAAATCTCCACCCCCTGCCGCTCCCTTTCTTAATAGGATAGATCGGAGTGTTGGCGGGACTTAAAGTTTTAACTAAACGCCCTGCTCTAGAAGCTTCTGCAGTATGGGAAAAATACCTAGCTCTGTTTCTGGCTTGAGTGGATATTGAGGTAGTTTAGGGGGCTGCTTGTGAGGTTTTAAGGAGATGTGCACTGGTTCTACAGATTTTATCAGTCCTACATCTGCATTGTCTGTGGGCCACAATTGCTCAGGGATTTGTGACAGCCAGCTGGGTAATATCTGTGAAACAGGCATGAGTTTACATTTGTTGGGCTGCCATAAGGCTTCCTGTGCCATGTCAGCATTTTGTTCTGGCATGTGCATGTAGACTCCATCAGGTGTACAGCTGATTGAACACCTGAGCTTTGTTAACAGATCTCGACCCATCAGGCTGACAGGTGAACTTGTTGACAACAGAAATGAATGTGTCTCAGTGAGGGGACCAAGCGTAACAGTTAATGGTTCAGAAATTGTCATTTCAACTGGATTGTTAGATACCCCTACTGCTGTGACTGTCTTGTTAGTAACAGGAAAGTTTAGGTTTCCTGCAAGTACAGAGGAAGTGGCTCCGGTGTCAATCAGGCAGGGAATTATTTTATCATTTACAATTAAACTTACCATTGGATCATCACTGTCTGCAGTCAATATTGGACACATGGAAGCCACAGTCTCCTGTAAAATTATTATTTACTCTAGTGTGGTTGACATTCCTTTCAAATTGTCTTGGTTTCCCCTGTCTTGGAGGTCGCCTACAGTCATAGGACATATGTCCCGTCTTCTGACAGTTGTAACATATTACCTCTTTCTGGAAAGTCGATCTCCTCTCACTCGGGAAGTGTCTGTTTGCCTGCTGGGCGGTCGCTTCAGCTGCCTTAATCTGTACATTCATAAGCTTGTGCTGTCTGTTTGTGTCTTTTTCAAACAAATTATTCTCGTGGTTCCTGCACCATTCAATAATGTTGTTTAAAGTTTTTGTTTTCCAGTCTGGTGCTTGTGTCTTAAGTCTAGACTGTATAGGTTTCTTTAAACCTTCTACATAAGATGTTACTAGTAAAGGAGCTAAGTCCTGTTTGCCCTGAATGTCTGGAATCCCACTATGGCATTGCACAGTCTTAAGGAATCTGGCAGTGTAGTCTGCTACCGATTCCTTAGGATCCTGAGCAATGCTCATTATCTGCGTCCAGTCTATGATTGCAGGGAAAAGTCTTGTTAAAAGTTGTTTCTAATTCCTATAGCTACATCGTCAACAACGTCATCAGCCTGCCAAGTCAAATGTTGCTATAAAGAGGCATAATCATTTGTTTTCAATAAGGCAGGTAACAATTGTAACAAGTCTTTGTAAGTTGGACTCTGTATATGTTCTGTTAAGACTATGTGATCCCATGCAGCTTTAGGATTTTTGCCTGGATCAGGTATTTTTTTCTGCTAGGGCTCTAAGATCAGATGCCATCCACGGAACATGCATGGAATAGGTCACTGCTGGTCCTCCGGCTGCAGCCAGGGGAGCAGTGATGAGTCTCACAGGGTTCAATGACTGCTGTCACACTGCAGGTGCTAATGACTGTTGTGACACTTCAGGTGCTAATGGTGTGGACGTTAATGGTATCATTCTCTGGCCTCTTCCCTCAGATAGAGGTGTTACGATAGAATCTACTGTGTGCATACCAGATGAATCTGGTGACTGAACATGGCTCGGAGATGTGTGTAGTGTCATTAGGAGGAGGGGAAGGAGCACTGGCAAGCAGCTGGGAATTGTCTGCAGCCCATGCACCTTCCTCTAGGTTAGTCAGAATCTGGTGGAGGTAGGGATACAATGCCTCCTCCCTCTTGTCATCCTCATCTACAGTTGTTTTTAAAACCATTGTTTGTTTTGCATAGGGCGGGGGACATGCAGAAGGAGGTAACATTGCAACAGATTCAGATACCCATAAACAAAAAGATTTCCATTCTTCACAAGTTTTTGAAACATTTTCCTAGATTATTCAAAATTGCTCTGTCAAAGGTACCTGTAAGTGGAAAAGTTAGCTTATCCTGTGTTCGCTTATTCCAATTCTTTAAATATTTCACCGCAATCATACCATGCTTTCGATACATATGACTGGCTGGGCCGTTCAGGGGATATTTCCCTCGACAGATCATCCCTGTCCCAATTTTTCATCACACTCCTGGTGCACACTAATCCTCTAAACCCAGGAAAAAATAGGACCCCTTATCGCAATAAGGGATGGGAACAGTGGGCCTGATTCAGAGCCGAACGCTATTTGCGCTCGCTCGTTCAGAAAAAGGGGCCAGCTATTTAAATTAAGCGCTCGCTCTTTGCGGTCTGTTGACACCTCTATGTCTGAGCGAGCGAATGAAACATGCACTCGCTATTTTGTAAAAATGCCCCCTGGCCGCCCGCATCCTACGTCATCTCCGCTATTTATTAGATTAATCGAGTACATCGAAAGGCATCTGAACTGCTCACAATGCTTGTGTTTGGATTTTCCTACAACAATCATGCGAACAGTTCAGGCTAAGAAACAACCAAGTGACGTGGTCGATGATGCTGCTTTGTTAATTATGCACACCCTTAAAACACCCATTTTGACCGTTTGGCATGCCTACGTTTGGATCTCCACTCCCCGTTTTCAAGCACCTTCCCCTGTTACCACCCATAAACGCCTCATCCTATCACTCAAATTAGCAGGCACTCGCTATTTTGCAAGCGCTCGATTTCTGACCGCAATGACTGGTTGGCGCATGCACATTATGACCCATAAGTATGCGCAGTTGTGCGAACATCGCTCGGAGCGAACGAGCGGCCGCTTACGAGCGGCTCTGAATCAGACCCAGTATTTCAAATGACCCAGTCAAAACCTGTCGTTGATGCGTCCAACAAAAATGGAACCTTAAAAGCTAAATTTCCACCTGAAATAAAGCCCGGACCCCTGTTTTTCACAAGTGTGTGAAAGCTTGTTACTCTTTGGCCAAGAAGTCCTCACACATTAAGTTTCATTCACAACTGCAAAACCACTATCAGCATTTTGCAAGCAGAGATCTTATTTCACTCTCAACACGTCTTAGTTATCACAAGTTTTTCCAGTCATTCACACATTTAGACATTTAGAATAACACAAGATTTCTAGTAGCAGAAAAACACTTTTTCACCTTAGTATTCAATGTTATTGAGACAATGCAGAGATCATGCAACCATTATCATGAAATATAACAACCTAAAGACACGACAAATGAAGCATGAAATGTACAGTTCAATAATTATTCAATTCAATAAATTCAATAAAAATACAGTAAGCAATAATTCATAATCATAGAAGATAATCATAGGAACATGCAGCAAGAAAACAAGCAGTGGCACTCAGAGAGTGGTAGTGGAAGAACAAATGTGTATTGAGATCAATACATAGCCCAACGTTTCGGGACACATACGTCCCTTAATCAAAGTGTATGATTAAGGGACGTGTGTGTCCCAAAACATTGAGCTATGTATTGATCTCAATACACATTTGTTCTTCCACTACCAGTCTCTGAGTGCCGCTGTTTGTTTTCATGCTGCATGTTTCCATTTATATTCCAGAGGGCACTAGGGCATGCTGCCATGTTGAATTGAGTGCTGATCCAAATATCCTTTTATATGTATTTTAGGGATGTGTAGGCTTGAATAGGTTTGAATTTGCACGCCAAGTTCGGATTTTTCCCTCCAAAAAATGGGACTCAGAAAGAGGCAAAATGTTATCTTGCATGGTCAAACATCATGATTCCTGGACAAAAGTCCAGGAATATATATTATGAATACCCTCTAATTGCTAGAGAGAAATAATTACTGTCCAGATGATAATTGTGGTTCCAATGCACAAAAATTTCTTATTACAATAAAAGAAAGTTACACGCTTTCATCTAGCACAATTAGCATGAAGACAATTAAATACAGAATATAAGATGTAGCCCAATACATATGTGTGCGCACTGGTCCAAGCATCTGTCCAGAAGCCTGTGGTCATCCATACTATAACCAGTATAACCTCCCAGAACAAAGAAACTAGTTAACCAGTTTCCATTGGGTCTTGCTCGTGGACATTCTGGTACAATGCAGGTCATTGGACAGTTCATATAGCATCACTATGGGTATGTCCCAGTTCCGCAGATGTTGTTTTGTGTGGTTTTTCCGCCGAAGAACTGGTTTAAACTAGTAAAAAACACTTCATACAGCTTCACATTCTATAGTTCATATCTTGCGAACGCATGATGCAATTTCCTTGCAGGTCGAACCGGAAATCTGCAAATAAACAGTGATTTAGAATGGTAACAAACATGATGGACCAAATGTAATAGGGTGAGAGTTTAGAAAATGTGAGAGTTTAGCAGTAAACTCTCACATTGGTTGAGTTTTATCTTCAAAATGGGAAAACATCTGAATGAGATTTTAAATCGTGAGAGTTTTTTAAGTCTAAAAAAACATGCAGGTTCACTCTGTTACTTTGTGTTTGGACTCTATTACATTGGCAAAGTTTAAAAAGTGTCAGAAACTCTCACTTTTCTAAACTCTCACCCTATTACATTTAGCCCAATATGTCTACAAGCTTATGTACCTTAAATATTGTATACATTACATTTCACAACATGAGTATTTGCAAATAAAACCTCTAATATTAAGTTTTTAATGTGGAGGAACCTTTTTATAAGTTTTTGGTATGTGTAGGTGTGAGAATATTGCTTAAAGTCGCTAATATACGTGGTGTGTTTATGTGTAGAGTGCTTTGATAAACAGCGCAACTGTGCGCTGTGCGTCTTATATATTTTTTGTTTTATTTCATGTACATATGGGGTATGTTAAGACTTTCAACAATATGCAGTAGCAATTCAGACGCACAACGCTAATAATTGCATATAGCATCACACACAATGGTTTCATGCTGACGATGCAAGATGGCATCATCAGGGGCAACACAAGATGGCGTCGCCCGATATTGACTTAAGATCTGGTCTCAGCCAATCATCTGGCTTCGACAGTCTACCCTTTGATAGCAAACAGTAGGCTATCACACTTTAGTCTTAAATGTATTCAGTCATACACTATGAAATATTATTAAAAGTTATGTAATGGGATGGCACAATGTGGTCATTAAACCATCAATAATGTGTCCTTGGGAGGTACATAAAACTACCCTTATACGCACACCGTGGATCTCGGAAGATCATCGGAAAGATGTGGGGATTCACCTAACCTATAAAGGAAGTCTTGAAGGGGATAGAGACTTACATTATTTAGGATGTTTAAAATAACATTTAATAATACATTTCATGCATGGCTAAATCTATACAACATCTGATGGTACATTCTAGTTCAGGATTGTAATGCAGTTCTTCATTTACCTTAGTATGCATACTATTACTACTAACCATCATCATAATTTAATTCTCCCGGTTTACCTTAGCATTACAATTTACACACTTCAACACAGCAGGAACACATCTGACACATAAGCCAATAACTAAGATGACAACCAATATGAGGATCAGGAGTTTACCTACAATAGCAATCATTTCCTGGACCCACTCTCCTAGACCGGAGAACCATTTTACAGGGTTCAACCAAGAGAACCACTCTTCTACCTTTCCTCTACCTCAGTCACTGAGGCATTATGGTTCTTTTGAAATTCCCATATCAGCTGCAGAATCTCATCCATCTTCCTGTCTATCACCTCCTTAGGATAGTCAGTATTATTTGTGATATAAGTGCAACACTCAACACCAATTTGGGTGGCCAGAGTCACACAATATCCACCAGTAATAGCTGTTAAATAATTTAATACTAGTATATGTTGCACATGTTCTTTCTTATAGGCCTCTAGCTCCTTACCAGTGTACCTGAATGTGTCATCATACATCTCGGTGATATTATCTATTAATTTAGCAAGGTCTTGGATGTATCTAAAATTTAAAGTACCCCGAGCGATCCTGCTGGGATCTAATGCTACCAAAATTTAGAAGCCAGTTGTTTCGCTAATCAACTGTGTGGCTTTATGTACATCACCAGGTATCATATTTCTTTTGTCTCTGTGTTCATACTGTGTGTGAAGATTTGGTGATGGTGTGTTTTTATGAATACCAAGTATTTCACCATGTGTAAGGGTCATAACCTCGGGGAGTACCCTTACCAGATAACATAAACCTTCAGAACTTGGAGTGAGCCACTTGTACGCTTTCATTCCACATATAAAATACACATCGTCAGGTAGTACATAAGGGATAGAATGCATCATTATCATCGGGCACAATTCTCTAACAAATAATCCTACCACAGATTTTCCCATTTGGCTGGTACACGTTTTAGGTTGTACAATAACTGCACAGTACCCTTCTGGTACTCTGCCAACCATTACCTTGGTAGATCTAAGTGTATACTTATACCGGAAGTATCTTCCATTGGTAATGTTACGTATAAGTCCACCATCTACTGGTTCATTATCAGCTCTGTGTGAGAAGGTCATTGTCTGATTGTTCCTGGACACCTCCCAATTTCCTGGTTTATTGGAATTGGTGATGTTTAACCATAACAGGGATCTATCCACCTGGTACTGATGGAGCTTAAAATTTGGAGGCTCGGACTTAACAAATTTCTCATCCAGCGTTTTCCCCTTAAGTAATCCAAGAACCTCTGAGACATTTAACGCGGGGTGGTACTAAACCTACATTATGTTGTCACTGAGGCACATGAGTGCAAACCCAACACACAGTGTGGTTTAAGACCTTACCCACTAAGGAATAGTAATCCTCTAAAGAATGCTTGCCCAAATACAGGTTACTCTTGGACTGGCATCACTGGATGCACTTTTCATCAATTAGAGATCCACAGTTTGTACACATACAGTATTCCTCAGACAATAGACCTTCACACTGACTCCGAGTTTCTAGAATTACAGATCTCTTAATTACTGTACTGAGTTTGGTCAGAAACTGCCCTTGTGAATGTATTGCTCCTTCTCCTGACTCCACTCCATCAGTATCACCATTGACCTCTCCCTCCATCATCTGTCCACCGTTACAGAAACAAGACATCCCGTACCAAACAAGGATGATGAGAACTCTGGAAGAAAATAGGAACACAAATCCAGCCCGCCATTCCAATGCTGGAATAGTGGACTGTAAATTTCCCTAGTTCAGGTATCTCACTGCAGTCTTTTACTCTCCCGGAAAAAGTTCGCAATTGACTGGTCTGTGTTATCTGCCTCAACTCCGACTTGTATCTCCACCGCATAGTAGATCTTCATGCAGTGAGTGGAATGGACCCAGGTATCTCTCTCTGCAACTTTCAAGGATGTCATACTTGTCAGCAACACTTGATACGGACCTTCCCACCGATCTGTCAGACAACCTGAACATAAGAAATTTCTGATCATAACAAATTCTCCAGGTTCAACATCATGACAGTTTGTTTCAGGCATATCAGGTGACAACAATTTCAATTTCTTCTGTTGCTGTCATCAAATTTCTCAGATGCCAATGAGCTCCAAAATCATGCACTACCCCGAAGGCATACCTGGAGTCAGTGTAGATGTTAGCTGACTTAACTTCTGCCAGCTCAGCTACTTGTGCTGAGTGAGGTGGACCAAGTGGTTCAGCTTCTACAACATCTTCATCAATTAAACAGCATAACCTGTGCATAACTCTCCAGTGTCAGTTTGTCTATGACAACTCCAATCCGTGCAAAATGTCAAATCTACATTTTCTAAAGGTGTATCACTTATGTCAGGTCTTGCAGTAAAGGTCTGATTCAAATATTCCATACAATCATGTTCATCAGTATACCTGCAGAACTCACCTTCCATCAGCGACTCACCTCTCTCCACCCTTTGTGCATCCTGAGGCACATAAGGTAAACACGTTGCTGGGTTTAACGTACTGCACCATTTAATGGTGATATTTGCAGGTGCTATTAGAGATAGTTCCCATTTCGTGAACCTAGCTGAGGAAACATGTCTGGTTTGGGCAGAATTCAGCAAAGCAGATACAGCATGGGGTGTATAAACAATCATATCATGGCCTAACACTACATCCTCACTCTTATTGACCAAAAGAGCAGTTGCTGCTACACTTCTTAAACATGTTGGGAGTGATCTTGCCACAGTGTCCAATTGTGCACTATAGTATGCTATGGGTCTACTAGCATCATCATGTTTTCATTTGAGGACACCTGCTGCACAGCCATTAGCCTCCTTACAATATAAATCAAAAGGTTTTTCATAATCTGGTATTCCCAATGCAGGTGCTCTTGTCAGACTATCCTAAAGGTTAAGGAAAGCCTGCTCTGTTTCCTCAGTGTGTATAACATGGCCAGGTTTTGAGGAAGAAACTAAGGACCTCATTCAGAGTCAGTTGCAAGTGCTGATGTGCTCATAACTGACTCAATGGTTTGGCCTGAGCATGCGCAGCGGCTGCACTGCGCAAGCCCCGGAGCGACAGAGAAACTCTGTCACTCTGGAGCTCATTACCACAGGGACGGCTATCGATGTTGATCAACAGCTGCCCCCATTTGGTAGGCTGGCCAGGGGGGTGGTTTCCAAAATGGAGGCATTCCTTTACGAGCGCCTACCATTTTGTGGGCAGTCGCACTAACATCATCAGTGATGTCAGTGGGGTGCTTCCTGCTCCATCAGAGCAGAAAGTTCCTTGGAGCTTACGAGTGCCCAGACCCAACCTTAGGGTTTTGTCGTAAGCCCCGATGATCATGATGGTGATCACCATAGCGACCATCAACCTGGTCAGTCGTTAAGCTGTTGGTGGCAATCCACAGCTTAATGATCGACAAGGAGGTAGCCTTTCAGGATGCAAGCAGCCGCCCTGATTCAGGGCGACTGCTTGCAACTAACCACTGCCTGTGAATGAGGTCCTAAGTACTGCAATGGTAAAGCCAAAATAGAAAAACCTGGGATCCATGATCTGCAGTATCCACACATGCCCAAGAAGGTACGGATTTGCTGTTGGTTTTGCGGCAGTGTCATGGTCTGTATGGCCTGAATTCTGTCAGTAGTCAGATGTCATAGCCCCTGGGTTAGGCAGTGTCCCAAGTATTTAACCCTGGTCTCGCATGGCTGTAATTTGTCCTTAGCAACCTTGTATCCTGTCTGTGAGAGATGAAGCAACAGTAGTTTAGTATCATTTAAAGATGACATAAATTAATCAAAGCACAACAACAAATTGTCTACATATTGTATTAGAACAGATCCATTGGCAGGATCAAAAGATTTAAAACAGTCATGTAAGGCCTGGGAGAAGATACTGGGGCTGTCTTTGAAGCCCTGGGCAACTGTGTCCATGTGTATTGTACCCCCTTGTATGTGAAGCGAATAAATACTGACAGTGATGATGAAGAGGGACAGAGGAGAAGGCAGAACAGAGGTCAATTACTGTAAAATGGGTTGCATTTGTTGGGATCTGCATGAGAATGACAGCTGGATTTGGTACTACAGGGAATTGGCTCTCAACTACCTTATTAGCCCAATTACAGTAAAATGGTTTGCATTTGTTGGGACCTGCATGAGAATGACAGCTGGATTTGGTACTACAGGGAATTGGCTCTCAACTACCTTATTAACCCCTCTAAGGTCCTGTACTAGCCTATAACCCCTCACACCACTCTTTTTCACAGGAAAGATGGGACTGTTGGCTACACTAGCTGGATGGACTAAAATCCCCTGCTGGATTATGGGATACACCCCTAACTCCACCTCTGGTTTTATAGGGTACTGACGGATTTTTGGAGCCTGTCTTCCCACCTTTAAGTTGATCATTACAGGAGCTTCATTTGCCATTAATCCAGTGTCCTGTCCATCTTTGGTCCAAAGGGAACACAGTATTTGAGATAACATCACCTGTGATGGACTTTGCTCTAGGATGGTAGAGTGAAGCATTAACTTTTGTGGAGTGTCCAATATATCCCTTACCTCATGCGCAACTCTCTCTGGAATATCTAAAAATATACCATCAGGGGTAAAATAAATGACACATCCCATTTTACACAACAAATCCCTTCCCAGTAGATTAGTAGGAGCTGCCGCTGCCAGGAGAAAGAATGCCTGGTAAGCAATGGCCCGATAGTAACCTCTGCAGATTTGGTTAAAGGATAATGCTACACTTTACCCATTACACCCATTGCTGGTACTGTCTTGCAGGTTACCTGTAAATTCGATGGAGATTTTAACACTGATCTGGTCACCCCTGTGTCTACAAGAAAAGTATGTTTAGTACCAGCCACATCAACCATCATTACTGGTTCTTCCCTAGTACTAACAGTTAACCTGACTGGCTACTACAGGTATGACTTGACCCCTAGTGCAGACTGTCCTGCTCAAATAAAGCATATACTGCCACTATGCGATCAGGCAATTGCTGGAAGTTTCCTGCATTCTGGGGATGTTTTGGAGCTCCCTGGTTAGGTGGCCCCTGTTTCCTTGCTTTACAGTCACTAATTAGGTGTCCCTTCTGGTTGCAGTTATAACACCTTCATGGTGGGTATGGTTTCAAAGGTTGTTGTTGTGTGGGTTGGGGAGTGTGGAAAGATAATGGCTGAGCATGTGGATATGGGGGTTGTGGCTGTGTGTGGAATGTGTTCTAAGGCAAGGTATGTTTATATGTGTTTTCTTGTCGAGTGTGATATGTGTGATATGGCTCTGTAATTTGTGATTGTGCAGGATGAAATGTATTGAGAACTTGTAGCTGTGCAGGTGAGAAGGTGTCTGGTGGCTGTGGATGCATTGTTTCAAGAGCTTGAATACTAACAGGCATAAGCTTCTCACTCTGTGTTTCACGCTTCCTGAGGATGTTTTTGTCATGTTCAATAGCAGTTTCCCTGGGGGTGTCTACCGTAACTCCCCTCCATCCAGGATGTGAGGTCTGAACCCTGGTCTTTAGATTGTCTTTAAGACCATCCATAAGTACTGTGATGACCATTTCCCTGTGGTGTGTGCTATCTTTTATGTCCTCTATCCCACTGTACGGGGTAATAGTCTGCAGCGCTCTGGTGAAATAATCTTCTGCAGACTCACTCTCCTGCTAAATTGTAAAAATTTTACTCTAGTTTACCACTGGAAAATATATGGCCAATTGGGTTATTATTCGGGTTATGTTGTCCTGATTACTTTTGTCAGTTAAGGGACTATCTCCATCCAATACACAAGCCATGATAAACTTTTTCACGTCGGTATTGTGTGGAAGACATGCCTGTAATACAACTCGCCAATCTTTGATGGTTGGCTCATGAGCTTTACCTAAATCTTTTATAAATCTCTGACACTTTGCTAAATAATTTCTAGGGACAGGGAAATCTGTCACTATGGAATGTAGCTCCGCTCTCGTCCATGGACAATGCATTGCTACCTCCCTTGTAGGCACCACACCACCTGTGTCTGAATTCCCATTGGGAATTGTTATTGTCTGGACTGTATGCATGCCTACCACACATTTACCTTTGGCCTTGGTACTTGGGGGGTTCAATCTATTACTGCAATATATAATAGTATTTACACCAGCATCTGCTATGGCTTCTACGGGTGGTAGCACTTCTGCTACTAACATTGGTGAGGGCACTTCCTGTATCTGCTGTGGAGGAACATTTAACATTTGAACTGCATGAGAAATGGCTGACATTACAACAGATTCATCATCTCCTTCATAAACATTTTCCTTATAATTACTCAGAAGAGGTTACAAGTTACTCCAACTACAAATATTCGTTTTGGATCCATTCATAGCTCTAACCGGGATTGATATATAATTACGAGCTACGATCCATTTACACCTTGCTTCAGGGAATTTTCTTTTTTGGGAACATCTTTTAGTAGGAACAATTCCAGATACAAATGTATAAATTTTTTTGAAGGACATGCATCTCTTTTACCAAGTGATCTTAGTATCCTAATTTATTCAACATCGATATATCTGTGTTCATCAAACAGCAATTGCTCTGTGGTTCAATACACTTGTGTAGTTTTATGTGCAGCACCATACGAGCAGTGGTGTGTGCTGATTTATCATTATTGTGTATGCATACACTGTGTGTTTATTGCATTTATTATTTGTATTATTCATTAATTTCCATTTTTTAGGTTTCATTTCATTTATTATTTATTATTTTTTATTTTTCACTGTTATTTATTATTTTATTTTTAATTTTAATATTTTTCAATTGTTGTATCTTTATTTTATTTACATTATTTTATAACAATAGCATTTATGTATTTCCATTTGTGTTTTTTTCTCTTGGAGTGTACTCCTATTGCCCTTTATTAAAATACCTTATTTAATTGTACCCTGATTAGCGCCCACTATTTCTTTTCACATCAGTAAGATGGGGGTCAGGCCATTGTCATAGAAACCACAAACATAACAAATTCAATAAAGTGTATATATCATATAGCTAGTGTCACAGTGCATAACCATTATAAAGTGACTACTTTTTTTAGAAAACACGTCATTATATCAAAAGAGTATATTCTAATAATCACAGTATGCATAATGTAAATTCTACATAGGCATAATATTATTATCTAACTAAGGCAGACATTAAAAGCTAAACAACCAAGGCACACACATATTGAACAAATATCATCAGTACTATACAACCTACTATTATGCCAATAGTTAGCACCCCTTTAAGGGCAATTATTTGTATCTATTCTCATAAGAAGGGAGTGTAACTAATTATCTCATTCAAGCCATTTGGTGTCAATGTATTTAATTTCAAGATCCACCGGGATTCTAACGTCAAAAGTAAATTCCCGCAATCACCTCCTTTTAATAATGGGGGAACATGGTCAACTAACTTATAACTAAGAGTTGCCAATGAATGCTTGGCGTCTCAATAATGCCTAGCTATAGGCTGATCTATAGCCCTACCCTGTATAGCCAACCATATAGTGGACCTGTGCTGGGCTGCTCTTTCTTTAAATGTGCATGTGGTCTTGCCCACATAGGAAAGATCAAAAGGAGCAATAGTTGAGGGATTTTTTGTTGGTCAGCACTCACAGATTAATGGTCTCTTGCTATATCCACTGGCTGCTATATTTCTAGGAGTTATCCCACACTCCTAGTAGTCAAATGATTTATTTGTTTTGAATGGGGGATGGGGGAGTTGAAGGGATAGACTGTGGGGATAAGGGCGGGTTGAGTTAGGGAAGAGGTATGGGATAAGCACTCTGTGGTTATCAGTGTATGTTAGTTAACTAGTGGGAAATGTCCTTATTTTATTTTTTACATGAGCGAAATGTTATGAAATTCTTGTGTGATTGTTGTTTAGTAGTCCAGGTGGGCTATAACTGTAGGCTGGTGCTTCTAATGTATTGTCTTATAGATAGGTAGCTTCTAACTTGGTGATCACAGTGTGTGCTCTACTTGTCTTGTGGGCAAAAACTTTAGGCTGGATATTCAGTGAATAAATGTTCTCTATGTTGTTATAGTCCTGTGTCTTGCAAGTATTATTGTTTCTGGTGGGCAAAAACTTTAGGCTGGTTACTCTTATAATTTTAGGTTTCTCAATTGGCTGATTGAGTCACCTCCAAAACTCCAGTTCCCCTTCAAGTTTCTCACAATGTTGTGGGAATTTATGTTGCCCCAGTTGTAGTACCTCAGAATAATGAGAGCATAGTATCAGGGTGGGTGGACAAAAATAGTGCAGCTGGTAAGTATATGATTGAATGTACTTACCCAGATGCTGCCCGTCCTTTTCCTCCTCCAGAGATGTACTGGCTCAAGATAGGTAGAGTGCAAGTAATAGGGCTGGGGCATAAGAATAGGCTATATACTGCTGTATAAAATTAAACTGTATTTATTCCAAATATTGTTGACAAAGGATGGGTAGGTAAAACAATATATTCAATGTCCATTTCGTAGACCCAACGTGTTTCGTCCCTTATAGGGACTTTTTCAAGGGCAAACAGTGATCACAGGGACATTTGATAACGTATATGACATATCTGCTAACATAGGTAAGGATATGCCTAATCGAAATTTTGTATCCCAGATGAGGGTGTGTGATGTACAGGCCAGTTTCTAGATGGATACAAGTCATGCAGCCCTTACATCTATAACATCCATTAGCTTTGGACAAAAAATTACCCAGATGGGATCATCCGTGTATGTACATGTACATATATATGTGTACATGTACATATATATGTGTATATTAATTTATTATTTATTATGTATTTACTATTTATTAAACAATTTTTCATTATTTATTGATTATTATCACATTAATATTATATATTCATTATTTATTAATATTTATTATTTATAAATTTTTATTTAGTGTATTTATATTATTTCTTTATTTTTTATGGGTCTTTATTAATTACTATTATTATCCTCTGTCAAACGATAGAGGATTATATTGTAATATATTATAATATACTTTATCTAATGATCCTTATTATAATCCTGTTTTATGGATGTTTATTTTATCTTTACTTATCAAATTTCATTTTCATTTTTATTTATATTACTTTGAATTTTTTTCACTATGTATTGCATTGTCTAAAGTTTCCTGAATTTCTTGTCTATCCCAGCTACTACCATAAGCTGACAAGTTAATTGATTTTAATTATCTCATGTGTTAGTACTTACCATTACTGATGAGTATAAATAGAACACTCTTTGAGACACAAGTCACCTCTGATGAAACGGACCCTCTGATTGGCCAAGAAACGCGTCAGGTGTTTCCCTTGATTCCTGGTCACAGACACCACCTGATTGGCTGCACGCTCCCCTCCAGCTGGCTTTGCCTAAACTGCTCCGGCGAGCACAAAGACGGACATGCTGCGGCACCCCAGCCACCTGAACACGTCCATCGTTCCCCTTCCAGCGTCTCTACTTCCACTGCTCCGGTGAGCTTAGAGACGGACACGCTGTGGCATCACAGCTGCCTGGGCTATATCCATTGGAGCTGTCATGTGGACCATTTCCGTTCTGGCCCCTTCTGCTGCCTGCATTGCTATGGCAAGTACACAGTGGATACGAGGGCATACATCTACCTCTGCAGAGCGGCTCACTGGACCTTTTCCCCTGGCTTTTCACCTCCTCTGGCCGCTTTCACAACAGTGGCCATAGCCATTAACTCACCAAAGTTTGACTGGCTTTTCATCTATATTACACCAGCTTTGATTAGCAGCAGACACCACCCTATTAGTGTGCCGGGACGCCGGCTACATTTCCAAGGTGGTAAGATCTAACTGTCATTTGCTATTTGCACAAGACGCTTATTGCAATATTCTCCTGAGTGAATAGCTCTTTCCAGCTGGAATTACTCTATGCATGCAAACCATCTGTCCACTAACATTCTGATTCACTAACTTTCTTCAGTTCCTGTGTGGAATGTATGAGTTGCTTTGCCACTAACCTTATGTCTGCATAAGGTGTTTGGTGCATGCTACCATTTGCTACAATATATGATATTTCTCTATAGGAGATCTCAGGTGGTTCATTTATCCAGGATTCATGTATTTTGACTGTTATATATGTTTCTAAATGTCAGTTTTTTTAATATTATGTTATGTTTAATTTAATATTAAATTATTTACCTCTGTCTAGCACTCTCCATTTTTTCATTTTTGTTCACTCATCCGTAGTCAGTAACATCATTTTGAACTAGCATATATCATAAATTGCGACCCGTTTTGTAACAATTCAAGATGTTATAAAAATTAGTGACAATTCAAGTGTGCTAGTGTCACACATATAGGTTAAAGAAAACTTCCATATTCTTCCCAGTTGTAATGATGTATGATCACTGCATGTATCCATCAGGTTCAGCCAATGGTTGTTCCGTATATGTAAAACATAACAATTATCCAAATACAGTATTTAAAATAGTGGGTTTAATATTATATTCGTCATAAAAAACTCATAAGTATATAGAAATAGGAGTATCATATATGCAAATCTTCATACAAATATTATCAATATGTATAAATATATATAATATAAAACAATATAATGGTGCACATTTTGCATGCTACCACACAATAGGTAACATGGTTTAAACCATAAGAGTGCCTCCAGGCTCTTATTTTAAGTGTGGATTGGGGAATTACTTGCTGTCCCTTAAATAAGTGCATGTAGATGTATAGGTGGAGGTTTCTGGACACCACTCCTTCCAGTCCTAATGCAGGGGATCTTTACCGGTGCCTTCCCTCTTATCCAATGATAATGTCACAGTAAGCCAATGTGTTTTGGGAGTGTGCCTCCCTTCCACAAGGCAATGTGACAGTGATCAGTAAAGTTAATCTTTATTCCCTCCTGTGAAGAGTCCTTCCGGGTCAAGGGTCACCACCAAAATTCAGAGGGAGGATGTAAGATGGCATATAAACACCGCAATGTATTCATCCACAGACGGCACTCTGTATAAATAATAATACACAATCACATAGCTTTAAGTTGTAACATTTCAGTGCCTTTTATTAGCGCTTTTGTCAAGCCAGAATATACAAAATTGGTAAATATCTTACCCCATTAAATAGCAGAACATCCCACGTGCATAATAGATGCCCATCCCACTGTCCGGCGCCCAAATTACGCCACACCGGAAATGAAATCAGCACCCTTCCTCATTACCATAGTGACACATTACACATATAATTACCATCAAACATAAAATACATAAACAGTAAAGATCCTAATACACATAAGACAAAACACATTCAATAAATACATCAGATGATAAAGTGCATAGAACAGCTGATATACAAAAAGATGCCATACATATATACATATTTGCCCAAGCTGAATATCACTGGGTGCACAAATAACAAACTGGCTAACACTGGATATCCTGCAATCCAGTTGTAAACACATAAGAATTAAATAATGACCTATTACGGCTTAAGAAAAGAGAAATAGATTTCTTTTATCATGGACTGACTGTGCCCAATTACTATAAAGATAAAAAAAATATCCTATGGTTTCAGAATAAAGAGCGTCCCCACGATCAGACAATATAATGTGGAATTCTGTAAGAAATGGACATCTGTGCTTAACAAATGTTCATTTGACCTTTTAGTATTTATTATAGAGGAGTCTAAGAGAGAAATTAATACCACTAAAGATAAGGTCAAATCCTTAGAAGCTAGCCATCTCCTGACATTAACCACTGACAAACAGTGTGATTGGAGTTCTAAATTAAACACATAGCTTGAAACATACAAAGCTGAATTGATTAGATTCAAGGGTGAGAAAAAGAAAAGAGTGGACTTAGACTACGAACAACAATGTGTCTATAGTTGGTGATGGGGGCTCATTCTAAGATGGATAGGCGCCCTTTAGACACACCTTGAATACACCCTGATTTGAATCCTCTGAAGATACAGGCACAACTCAAAATGACACAGACTCGCTTACCAGACATAAGCATAAAGGTCGGGGACAATCTCCAGTCAGGAACCGTACAAGGGCACGTGTTTTAGATCTGAGCCCAAACGTACACGCAGAGGTCAACAGAACCAGAGGCAGAGGAAGACCCCTCAGGGGATGCAGGATTTAGTTTTTAACCTTTCAGACAGGATTTTGTCTGATACTGAGCTAGTTGTGTTAAGAAAGAGACTGTTTTTGTTCAAACTGTGCCGTTTGACAATATGCAGTGGAAACTAGAGTCATATATGTTGAACAAAAGTATTAAAATTAAAGAGTTTTTTTCCAGATAAAACCTCCTTGACCTCTGATGTACCCCCACAGCTTCTTAAATTACCACAGAGATTGGCTTTTGATCCTAGTAGCAATAATGCATCCATCAAAATCTTTTCCCGGTTATTACATTGGTACATTTGTGAAGATCCCTGTGTTAAAAAACCTAACTATTGGAATTTGAGTAAGTATGAACAAGTAACTCTAAAAAATCTAACCACATATGAAGAAGTAGTATTCAGACAGGCCAATAAGGGGGGAGCCATCGTGGTTTTAAACCTCCACAATTATAAGATGGAATCTGAGAAACAACTTAGTGATTTATACATCTATAAAAAATCTATCACAAGATCTGACTGTGAGTTTCAAAAAAGAACTGGATTCATTTATTTCCATCGCTTGTAGTCAGGGGTTAATTTCTCTGGCTATTAAAAAAGCTTTAGAAGTCAGTTTTCCAATATATTTGATCCCTAAGATCCATAAAGACCCAGTCAAGCCTACTTGTAGGCCTATAATAGCTGCTCACATGACTTTTTACAGTATGCAGTCGGGAAGCCGGCAGACCTAATCCTGACAAATGGCTTCCCGACTGTCCTATCCCAGCAAGTGTCAAATGACAGGCATTGAAATCCCGAAGCCTATCATTAGACATGTGCCAGGAGCCCAACACCCGGCATCTAGATCGAAGGGACGTCGGACGCCGAGCGCGGATAGCTGCGGGGGGGTGGTTAGGTTTAGGGGTCCCGGGGGGGACTTATGGTTAGGCACCCCCCAGGAGATTAGGTTTAAGGTAGGGGATGGGGGGGTTAGGGTTAGGTACCCCAGCGGGAGGTTAGGGTTAGGCACCCCCCAGGGGTCTTAGGCTTAGGTGGCAGGCAAGGGGGGGTTCGTTTTAGGCACTTAGAGGGGGGATTAGGGTTAGGCACTGGGGGGAAGGTTAGGATTAGGCACAACTAAGGGAGGGTTAGGATTAAGGGGTACAAATAGGTTAGTATATTCTTACCTTGGATGATCGGGATTTCCTCCTCTGCCGGGATGCGGCTGTCAGGCTGTGCAATGTGGTCGAATGTGGCCCCATTGTACGAGAATGCCTACATTTTCATATCCTAATATTACTAAAGATGTGATTGCGTTTTATCGCTACATTGATGACTTGTTGATCATTTGGGGTGGTACGCCTCAATCTTTTGCTAATTTTATTGATACCTATAACGATCTAGGTAGCCCGGCGAAATTTACATATACTACAGACTTACACAGTGTCAATTTTTAAGAGGTGATGCTGACCAAAGACAAGGGTAAGTTAATTCCTTCCTTATTCTCTAAAGCTACAGACAGGAACAACATTCTATTAGCCAGTAGTGCACATCTACCCTCCTTGAAACATGCATTACTTTTTTAAAAAATTTTGCGGGCTTTAAGGATAGCAAAGAACCGCACTGAGGGTATCATAGAGTTGGATGTGATGTACGCTAATTTCATGCAGAGAGGATATAATAAGGCAATTTTAGAACAAGATAAATATAAAGTATTGGTCATTGCACCTTACGGATTGCTGTCCTATAATTAGAAGCATAAGAGTATGAAGATCAAACACATCTGAGTCAACAAATACAATCATATGAGTTTCACCATCAATCACCAAGCTAAGCCATTACGGCCCATCATTACCACAGACAAGGATTTAAAACCTCTCCACAATTACACATTGATGTCTTGTTACCGCAGAGGCAAAAATCTGAGGGATTATTTTGTTCGCAATGATATTTCCCAGATAGGCAAAAGTAAAAATACTACCTTTTTGGGTACACCTAAAGTAGGTTGTTTTAAGTGCTCTATCTGCACTACGTGCAGATTCTTACAAACTGGGGCTGTATTTTGTCATCCATATTCATGTGTCAAATACAAAATACATCATCACTTGACATGTACCAGTACATATATTGTATATACCATCACTTGCCCTTGCTCTAAGATGTACATTGGTAAAGCTGAGGGCCTGATTTTAGAGCCGGACGCTCTGACAGAGCGCTCACTCTGAATCAGGACTGGCCTTCTGTTTTTTTAGAGCGGCCTCCTGGTTGCTCGCATAGCTGTGGGTGACCACCCACAGATATAGCGAGCGGCCAGGAAGATGGTCGCGATGGTCAAGACCATCGCAACCATCGGGCTTGTGACGAGACCCTTGTGGTAGGGTCTCGTTGCCGCAAGCCCCAGAGTGCTTTCGGCTCTAACAGAGCCGAAAGCACTCCCACTGACATCACTTGTGATATCAGTGGGGCCGGCCCCAGATGGTAGGAATTCCCATGGGAACACCTCTGTCTGAGCAGCCACGCCCCCAGCTGCCCATCAAATGGGGCGTGCTATCATTCAACATCGACAGCACGCCCCCTTTGGTACGAGACCCGGAGCGACGGATTGCCCTTCACTATTTGGACTGGGCAACCATCGACCCGCTTGCGAGCGCTATGCACTGAATCAGGCCCTGAGTGCACTCTGAGGGAACACATGGCCCAACACTGCTCAGCTCTGTGGGCGGCCCTAGCCACGGGGAGTAGTGAAAAGCCAGCAGCTAGGCATTTTGCCATGGCCAAACACAATATGTGATTCCTTAGGTACAGGATCATCGACCATGTACCCCCCCTTATAAGGGGAGGTGATAGATTGTGCAAGTTGTTGCAATGTGAAACTAATTGGATCATTAGGCTGGATACTTTGTTGCCCCGGGATTGAATGAGTTATTAGGACATCACTGCTTTATTTAGCCCTTTTACCATTTTTCTATGAGCCACTGATAAGGTAGGGTTAGAGTAACACATGTCTATTTACTTATTAAGTGCCTATGTCACAGTACTAGCTGTTTAGGTATTTTCTGCACAGGGATCCGTTATTACTGCATCTGGTTTAGATCTCTGCTGCATCTTCATTTAGCCATGTATTTTGTTAATGGTCTGCAGATCAGCCATTGTCCTAATTTAGGTAATTTAAGGTTAATGTTACATTGTGTGTTGGTTTACCTAACATTCTGATGTTTCTGCATTTATATATGTTTGTAATTGTTAACTGTTATGTGTTTATCACTGGATTGCAGGATATCCAGTGTTAGCCAGTTTGTTATTAGTGCACCCGGTGATATTTAGCATGGGCTTATACATATATATGCATAGCATGTTTTTGTATATCAGCTGTTCTATGCACTTTATCATCTGATGTACTGTATGTATTGAGTGTGTTTTGTCTTATGTGTATTAGGATCTTTACAGTTTATGTATTATGTATTTTTATGTTTGACTGTAATTATTTGTGTAATGTGTCACTATGGTAATGGGGCAGGGTGCTCATGTCATTTCTGGTGATTCGACCTTTGGGCGCCGGACAGCACGATGGGCGACTACTATGCACCTGGGCTGTTCTACTATTTAGTGGGGTAAGTTATGTACCATTTTTGTATATTCTAGCTTGACAAAAGCACTAATAAAAGGTGCTGAAACGTTGCACCTTAAAGCTATGTGATTGTGCAGTTATTATTTAGCCAGAGTGCCGCCTGTGGATAAATATATTGCAGTGGGCATCTTATTGTGGCTGACTGTGGATGGCACCTGGCCCAGTTCCTTCATGTACCACTTGAGTGCCGGATTGTGGAAGTGTGTATGTATGTATGTATATATATATATATGTATATATATATATATATATATATATATATATATTATAAGGGCACAGTCATGCCCTTATATTAAGGCTGCATCTAAAAAAATGGATTTCTCTATAGAGAATTCCAAAGGGGGGGCAGGATTTTTTAGGGGCTGCACCTCCAAAACTATTAGAGGTAAGGAACTGAAATTTGGCATGGACTTGTAAAACTGTTGCTCAGTGCTGTTTGCTGAATTTCAGTTCGTAAACACACAAAATGAGAATTGGGAGTAATCTTAATCTCCAACTGTCAGTTTTTTGTGACACTGTCAATTAGGATCACTTTTCTGCTGTTCTCTATGGGGGATTTTTGGGAAGGCATAACTCCGGGTAGGGGGCAAATTTAGACTTGGGGTTTGTTTTAATAGGTAGCTATTGTTCCAGGGTTCGTGCTTTTGGGGTTCAGGTGAATTGGAAAGTTACAGTTTTTAAACCATTTCCTCATAAATCTGCCATTATAGAGATAGGACTTTCCAACTTGTTGCGCAGCCTCAGTAGGAGCCTCCAGCAGGTATACTCACTGTGGATTCACTTGAGTGGACAAAGATGGCTGACTTTTGCAAAAGTTAGCAGCAATTGTGGCAGGCAGTTAGCAGCGGTAGGGAAGCATCGGTGGTGCTGCCAACAGCAGAGGAGGTGCAGGTGATGGCAGTGTGGGTGGCGACAGTGGCACTGTGGGTGTCGTCGGTGGTGGGGGATCCTGCGGCTGTGGTGTCATTGGCACTGGCATCACTAGGGGGTGCGGGGGGTGCAGGCCACTCTGGGTGACACCATCCAAGGGGGTGACACTGTGACATGGAGACAGACAGGGAGAGATTGTGGGCTTCCCCAGCAGCTGCAAGAGCACTGGGGAAGCACACTGTGTGCAGAGAACAGGAGGCGGTAACGCCCCCAATATCGGCACACATATGGGCGTGGCTTCACAGGGCATGGCCATGCCCCCTTTCCATTAAGTCATGCCCCCTTTCAACCATGTGTGACTATGGCATGCACAGCAATTAAGCCTTGCTGAACCAGGTGTCACAAAGGTAAGTGATGCCTCTGGTCGTTGGTGGCGGGTCTGGATCTGAGAGGATCCAGTCCCCACCAGCCATTCTGCCGAGTATGGCAGCAGCGCCCATTTAAAAAATGGCACCTAAGCACTATTTTTCAAATTCAAAGATAGCCACTATGAGCCAATCACCGCTTGTGACATCATCACCCCGCCCCCTCGTTATCAGGACCCGGCAGTGCCAGCAGCATTAGTGCCATGTCCCTGCATCTGTGTTGGCCAGCCATTCTGCTAAGTACAGCAGCGGCGCACATATCAAAAATGTCACCTTAGTACCTTTTGTGAAACTCAAAGATGGCCACCCGTCAGCCAATCATGGCTAGTGACATCATCACCCCACCCCTTCAGCTAGCTTATACAAGCCAGCGCAAGGAGACAGCATGGCAGTTTGATGGTCAGGAGGCAGCAGAGAAGAGCTCCTGAAGAAGGAAGACGGCGGAAGTCCTAGTGGGTGGCGGCCATGCAAAAGAGATGACACAGGCTGTTGCCCACTAGGTGAAGAGGACAACAGAAACCCTGGAGAGGTGGCAGCCGTGCAAAATAGCAAATTGGCTAGCACCCCCCAGACAAAGACGCCAGATGCCCTGGTGGGTTGGTGCCTGCCAGGCGAAGATGCCGAAGCCCTGGTGGGTTGGTGCCCACCAGGCAAAGATGCCATAAGTCCTAGTGGGTGGCAGCCATGAAAAAGAGCTGACACAGGCATCCACTAGGTAAAGATGCCGAAGCCCTGGTGGGTTGGCGCCCACCAGGCAAAGACATCAGAAGTCATAATGGTCGGTGGCCATGTAAAAGAGCTGACACATGCTGCCACCCACTAGGTGAAGACACCGTAGCCCTGGTGGTTTGTTGCCCACCAGGCAAAGATGCCAAAGCTCTGGCAGGTTGGCGCCAGCAAGGCAAAGATGTTGGAAGTCCTAGTGGGTGGCAGCCATGAAATAGAGCTGACAGACTGCCACCCACTAGGCAAAGAAGCTGAAGCCCTGGTGGGTTGATGCCTGCAGGGCAAAGACACCGAAGCCATGGCAGGTTGGCGCCCGCCATGTGAATATGCCGAAGCCCTGGGGTGGAGGCGGCCATGCAAAAGAGCTTAAAGGCTGCCGCCTCCCAGATGAAGGTGCAGATAAAATAAAAAAAATAAAAATTGGTTTCTGTTTATTTTAATATTTCTTTTACAGGTGTACTATAGATACCAGGGGACCCAAAATGCCCCACTTGCTGGTACTTGTGGTTTTCCAAGTACCGGCATGCAGACGAGGCTACCTGATTCCTATGGTTCACCTGCGCAAAAAATATTCTTTAACATGCTCCACATTACACAATCAACCCGGCACCCACCATTCAGGGGTGTCGGGGATAGCCCTGGGCTATCAGCCTGGGCCTGGGGTGCCCTGGGGAGATGTACCCCTTTTTTTGGGTGGGTTGCCAGCTCCCCAGTGATCCCTGGAGTGGACTGACTAGCAGCCAGGGATGATGCTTTGGCTGCGGGACCTGTTAAAAGGGCTCCCCTGGCTGTGGCATCACCCCCCACTAGAAATGGTCCTGCATTTTCCCCCTATATTATCAGAACCAGGACCAACTCAGAGCCCTGTGCTGGCTGCGCTGAATAATGGGGACCCCTATGTCATTTGTCCTCCATATTTTGACAACCAGAACTGGTTCTGAAAGGCCTGGTGCTGGTTGTTCTTAATACAGGGGACCCCTACATCATTTGTCCCTTGAATTTAGCACAACCAGTACTGGGTCTTCAAAGCCCGGTGATGGTTGTTTTTTTTGGAGGGGCGGGGCATGCCATTTTTTTCATATTTACAGGTACTCCATTGGATAATCTACTGGAGAAGATGACAGATTGGCTACAGGGATACATAGGTGAGTATGTGAGATAGTGTGTGCATGTGTGAGTACTCGTGTGTGTGTGCATGTATGTTTTAATCAAATTTTACTTTTCTATGGTGTGTGTTGTGTGGTTTTTCAATATTGCTTTTGGTGTGGAACTACAGGTACCAGCAGGCCCATAATGCCCAGCTTGCTGATACTTGTGGTTCTCCAAGTACCAGCATGTGGGGAGGCTTGCTGGGAACTGTAGTTCCACAGCAAAAGCCAATATTCAAACTTTACTTGCACCACCCTTTACATAATCAACCCGACACCCACTGCCCAGGGGTGCCGGGGATAGCCCCAGACTATCAACCTGGACCAGACTATCAACCCGGCTCCCTCGTGCACATGCGCACTGGCAAAACATCGAGGCGGCCGTGCGGTCGTAGACCATATGGCCACCTCTGAATAAGGTCCTAAGTCCCCCCTCGGGATTTCTCTATGGGAATATTCAGTTTTTTTAAGAAAAAATATGGTTATACATCCAAGTAGGCGCCACAATCCCAATAGGATGTACAGTATGTGAAAGTCAATTTTTTTTATTCACAGTTAAAATACATGAAGACATATAAAAATAGACATAATTCAAAAATACATTACTTCCTGAAATGTTTAAGGGAGATACATACAGTATACAGTGGCAAACAAGTTTTTTAAGGACAACAAAGTCTCTCACCCTTTGAAGTAATTGTGGTGGGCTTTTGCACAAGCAATGTTGGTCCCGGTTGAAGTACCTTGGCACCACTGCGATAGGCTTGTATGAAAATAGGTGAGGATGCAGGCTTCAAATACTGTCCTTTCTAGATAGAGTAATGCCGCCAAAATGACGCATTTTGGAGATATACTTCTTCCTCAAGCTTGGATGGCATGACTGTGTGATCCACAACTATTTATACCCCTCTAAAATGCAATAAAAACAATAATCTCTCAATCTCCGTTTTTCCATCAGCCGGAAATGACACTTGCGTTCCATTTGTCTACTTCCGGTTATGTTACATATGGAAGTGATGTATGCTTTCCATTCAGCATCCATATGCATTGTCCCCTATGTTTAGCACAACCAGTACTGGGACTCCAAAGCCCAATGCTGGTTGTGCTGTTGGGGTACATCATTTTTTTAATATCACACTTTCATGTTTTAAAACAATGCAGATCTCACTGATACGTCCATGCATCTGTGTCTTATTTATTTGATTCTCTCAGGTGCATTCCCAGCACCAGTGAGTCCCTCTGTCACCTGCTGATGCTTCTGTGCACAGCTCTGTGGCTGCCACTGCTCCACACCCCGCTGTTGCCACTGCCCCACACACCTGCAGCCTGCCCCCATAGCCGTCTCTCCCTCTGCACCCTTAAAACACCTCCTGTGTGCTGTCTACTCCTCCATCTGTGTTAGTGTACCTATTTGTTGTCCTTCTGCCCTGCAGGTGGCCCGGTTTGCCACTCCAACCCTAATAGTTAAAACATTTTTAAATGAAATTCCATAGACAAAAAACCTTATGGTTTCCACAGGGTTTGATGGCATACCATATTTGTATCACACAAGGAACATGTCCATTAAGGTGTCAGCCTTAATGATCGTAATGTCATTGCTTTTTTAGTTTGAGTGGCACAAATTCAGTAGGTTTTGTGAAATTTCAGATCATGTGTAAGAAACCTTAATGGAACATGTGAAACCGTAAGGTTTTTCGTCTATGGAATATATATATATATATATATATATATATATATATATATATATGTATATATATATATATATATAAAATTTGTTTCAGTTTTTATGCTAATATTTATAAATAGGATACATAGTATAGCCATAAAAACAGAATATTTTCTCTTTTCTTTACAAAATGTAATTGACAATGGGAAATTAGGATATACCACTGTACTGGTCAAGATCCCCACTGAATCATTTCTCCATGATTGGTCAATTGGAAATGTTGAAACAGAGTTGGTGGTCCTGTATATCTGGTCTGGAAATCCTGGGACACAGAACTTTCTGAATTGGGTTCAGCAGAGTTTGGTTAATGATATTTGGGCCTGATTCAGTAGCATATGCAATTGCCCATGGATCGCAGTTGCTAGATTATGCTAATGCCTCCTAAAACACAGCCGACATAAAGACACCCACTGCTGCATTCTCATATCTGTCCAATGTCTCTTTTCTGCATAAACATCGGTACCATCGACGCACAACTCACAGGTATGCAGAATTTACAAATACTCAGACCAGCCGCAAACACTGCAGGTCTTCTCGCACGCAGAAACCTCTCATGCTGCATATGCAATCGAAGTGGCTAATTTCCATGAAACGGCATTCAAACGGACAAACAAGCCTGCATTATTAAGACCAGTCCCTGTCACCACACCCAAATGCTGACAGCATGTCACTCACTTTGCTATGGATTCCTCTGTGCATCCATAATCACAATGCAATTGTTGCACACGTGAAGTGCAATTTATATGCCTGCATGATGGTAAACAATTGCATTTACGTATGCTATTGATTCAGGCCCTTTGTATACAAATGTGACCAGTAAAGATACACCACAAATCAAGTCTTTTATATGTTTGCATGATTTTGTCTATTTTGAGTGAATGAAGCTTTTAATAAAATACTACACTATTATACCTTCTAGTTTGGTGTTATAGGTATGTGGGTATGTTCTAGGATAATACCTATCAAGAAAATTGTTTTGGATTAACCCCTTATTGTTTATGTAAAGAACTTTTAGAATAATTTGATGTAACCCCACAAGACTTTTGATGAATGAAGATTAAAAAAATTCAAGCATCTCTCTATCTCTCTCTCTCTCTCTCTCTCTCTCTCTCTCTCTCTCTCTCTCTCTCTCTCTCTCTCTCTATATATATATGTTGCTTTGAAAATTCTTACATTTTGTGCTGAAAATACTACTCTTTTTTGTTGTATTTTTGCTTTAGATTCTTGCTGACGTGGATCATCCAGGGAGAGATGCTATCAATTTAATTCATATCATAGGTAGACTGTTAACCATTTGTTACAGTTATTTGTATTTAAAGAAAAGCCCAGTGGTTGTCCTGTGGCACTGGACTTGGTTGCCCATTACTCCCTTTTTATTTAATTTAGCTTTAGAACCTCTGATCCATATTTTGCAAGATTTTGCCAACTTTTGTAATATTTATCATAGGTGCCATTGAAGTTAAACTAATGCCATTTTCTGATGATTTACTGCTATATATTGCTAACCATGAATGAAGTCTCTTCTCCATTATGAATACAAATCAACAATTTAAAGTGATATGTCAATATTGATGTCTGTGACCCTTTCTTTGTTTAGAAGTCAGTAGCCATCTTGGGGTCATTTCCTCTGTATCCAATTGGTGTATTAACACATTAAATATTTTCAGAAAAATGATCTAAAATTATAGGCTATTATTATCAAAATCTTCATGAAATTGGTTGAGGAACTTAAATCCTGGCGATGCCTCCCAATTTAATTTTTTGAGAAGGGGGAATCTTTTTAAAGCGAACAACTTCCCTAAAATTCTATATCTATGGCAAACTCTTCCTCTCATTTTTTAACAATCAGATCTTAAGATCCTCAATAGAGTATTCAGACACATAATTTGGAACCTTTAGAAGCCAAAATTAGCATGGTGATTATGTACAAGGCTAGATTGGAGGGGTATCAATTTTCCAGATATTGAACTTTGCAAACAGGCTAATATTTGTACAGTAGATACCTTTCATATGTGTCCTCATACATATATCCTTGATGGGCAAGATACATGACTTAGATGCTCTGACATGAGTAGTAATTAATGGCCTTTTATACTTTTTCCTGAATTTATCATATTTGCATCATAGTCACATACAAAGTTGCTTATAGTGTACTAGGAAATAGTTTAATGGTGAAGATTAAGCAATATTTCATAGAGCAAAGTATGGTGCAGCAGATTTGTATTGGACCTCTGATGCTTTCCCTTTTAACACAGGTTGGTGTCTGAGTGGCAGAGAGCAGCTACATGCACTGCCAGTGCCAGTGTCCATGGTGTATTGTAATTGTGTCATATTAGCAATATAAGATGCATATTTTTTGATACATTATATGTTGAGATGCATAGTTGCAAAGGGAATTGGTATGTATGGCCGCCAGATGTGAGGCAAGTGGTTGAAATCCTGATGCCAGCAGCCCAATGGGTGAATATCCCAACAGTGGAGATAAGTAAACTATCCCTACCCCTTTCCCCCCCTAACCATAACCCTCCCTTTGCGGTGCCTAACCCTAACCTCCCCCCGAGTGCCTAACCCTAACCTCCCCCGAGGGGTGTTTAAACCTAACCCACCATCCCTGCACCCTAAACCTAACTTTCCCGGGGGTGATGCCTAATCCTAACCTCCCCCAGGGGTGCTTAACCCTAACTCCCCCTTCCCATAACCTAACCCTAACCCTCCCAGGGGGAGTCCCTAAACCTATCCCCGCTACCACGGCTAAGAGATCCCGACACCAGACTTACCTTCATTCGGTATGCTGGATATTGGGATTTTGGCAGGTGGATAATGTTAGGTGTCGGGATTTTGATGCCTATCATTAGTCCAATGCCGGGATTTGACAGTTGGGAAGCTGGCGGTCTGCATTTCGGCCAGCTTAATGACTATATACTGTTGCAAAGTATGTGACATTCCAAACAGGGCTATTAGGCATGATTTGAAAATACAGATGTGTCCTCATGGATCTTTCCTTTTTTGCTTCATTTGGCACGAGATACCATCACGGTTAAGTCACTCTACAGTGAGTAGCAATTGAATGAATCCCAAGTTTTTTTTCCTGCAAATGTATTCATATAAAGCAACAAATTAAAGTAGCTATTTCACAGATTCAAAGGCATGGCAAATTTGGCCATATTGCTAGATTTTAGGAAAGGTGTATGTGGACACATCTGTAGGTGTATGTAAACACTTCTGTAAAGACTGGATCTATAAATAAGATGTTTATTCTAACACTGTCTTAGAGCAACAATGTTTTAATCACTCTATAGATTTTACTTATTTCTTACACCTGCATTAGCAATACATTTCTACTAATGTGTCTCTTAACCCCCTGTTAAAATCCTTGTGGTTAATGTTTTACAAAATTCATAGGAAATGGAATTCAACAGTTATCATGTACTATTTATCCCTCTGTTGGATAAAAATACATTTCAGGATTGCCGAGTTGGCTAACCATTTACTTCTTCAGGAAATTTGATATACTGGATTTTAGACCCTTTGTAAATAGAGCTACTGAGAAGCCTATATCTTTCGCTGTGGCCTGTTTTACATTTTAATTTCTTTACATGTATACTGCACCCTATCTGCAAATCCAACATTAAGGTCATACAATGCTATCCCTATTTTGCACACATTATGTTAGTAGTATACTTGATTTTCTCTGGCTAACCCTCAAATACTAGCTAAAGCCATCTCTACATATTCCCCACTGTGTGTAAAGCTGGCATCATACAGTGGATACTTCAGTTCCTGAATTTACAATGTGATGATATTTTGAAAGCTTGCTATATGCAAATAAGGTTTTATCAGCTAGCATGTACAGTAAACTGCATATGAGGTTATTTTGTTGGGGTAATATTTCCTTGTCTAGGGGTTTACACTCTACATCTCATTGTGCTTGTGACATTGCTTCACTTTATCTCTACCTGTGGGATTGTCCATCAGTGAAAAAGTTTGGCATGATGTAGAAAATGATGCTGTGGCTCACCTGGCTAATTTTCCTCGCCTCTACTTTTTTTATTTTAAACTGGCTGTAAAACAATTCTGATGATAATTTTAGCTTTGGCCAAAAATTTGTTTTACAACATTGGATTTATGCTAGCCCTCCCTCAGTGAGAAGGTAATTCAATTAGACCCGATATTTTTTTGGGGCAAATAAAACAGGATTTTAATGCTTGAATTGCCTTCAGGCAACTCATATAGAGTCAGTCTTATTTTCCCAAAAAATATCTGTTGTCAGATGAATACACATAGGATCTGTAATAAGTTCCTACAGTATGTGTTAACACTGGCGCCTGCCCAAAAAAAGATAGTTATCAGGAATTTTTTCAGAGGCTGCTGAGCTCTTGAAAAGAATTGTCAAATAAGCAGGTGCACCAAGAGAAGAGGAATTATCAAGGCCCAGGCTTTTTGGAGGGGTCTGATGACAATCATCCCCCCTCCCTTGTGGCCCACCTTCCCCCACTGCCCCCCTTAATTATCAGCAGTCCAGGACGTGCTGCTGTGTGCTGGGTTGCAGTGGGACCATGAAGACTGCTGCCGCAGTCCCCTCTCGCTGTGCTGGCATGTGGGGAAGCTATCACCCTGATTTCTCCCCCATCTTCAGCCCGAATGGTGCTGGTGTTTCTTTTTCTTCTTAGTGGGCTTTGGCCATACTTCGCATAACTAGTCCATGCCCCCAATTAGTGTGGTCTTTGGACCTATTTGAGTTAGCCCAGGGGATCAATTAGGCTGCAGTTAAATGCCACTAGGTAGTGCACTTGTGGGGTAGGGTTGATTGTTGAGTTATCAACAGTGAAAGAGATATCAGGAAAGAAAATACTATTGGCTGGTGGAAACATTATTAATTCTGTTTTGGAAAGATTATGTATAAGGTGGTGAGAGGGCAGAAAGACAAACAGAAACTCAGATCAATATAAATTGTGACAAATCAGAGGTTTATAGGTAGATTTGTGTACCCACATACAGATGATATTGAAAACCAAAACAGCTGATAAATTTCCAAGAGAGGTGATATATATTGAGAAAAACAGTGGACCTAAGACTGAGCCTTGTGGTACTCCAACTGATAGAGGAAGTGAAGAGGAGATAGAGTTTGAGAAACAAACACTAGAAGAGCAATTAGATAAGAAGCATAAGAACCAGGATAGGACTGTGTCTTGAAGACATAGGGATTGTAGTATTTGTATGAGAAGAAAGTTGTCAACAGGGTCAACTGGAGCTGAGAAATCTAAAAGAAAAAGAAGTGAATAAAGCTCCTTAGACATAGCAGTAATCAGATCATTCATTACCTTAGTCAGTGCTGTATTTTGGAGTGTTGGAAAAAAAAGCCTGACTGAAGTGGGTACTGTAAGTTGTGTGAGGTTTAGGCAAAACTCTCAAGTAGCTTGAAGGGGCATGGGAGTTGAGAGATGGTATGGTAATTTGAGAGATTTAGGGTCAGAATATTGTTTTTTAGAATAGGAGTAATTACTGCATGCTTGAATACTGAGGGAAAGATACCACACTACAGATTTTAGTTAAGGTTGAGATGAGCACAGTTGACAGAGCTTTACTAATTTGTGAGAATATACTGTAGGATCAACAAGAGAGCCTTCTAAAACCACTTCTATAATAGGCAACCAACTTATCATATCTATATGGCAGATGTGGCATATTTAAGATGTAAACCAAAGAAAGGGGAATATGTCAGGCTGCGCTAAACGTAGTATAAATAGTAGCTGCTAGGGAAAAAACAGGTAAAAACCTACACTGTATGTGCGATAGACTGAAAAATATAAATATTTCCCAGTGCTCACCTTGTATAAAAAGCACTATGTTCAAAGAAAATGTCTGACACAATGTAAACTTAATACTATTTCATAAATAAATAGCAAGTGAAAACTGGCTCCTAACAATAGTAAATAGTGTGCGCACACTAACTAATACAGGTACACATACAACATGGACTAGACAAACATGAATACACTGCAACATAAAAGAATATCCAATGAATGTATGTATATGATACCAGTAAAGCACCACCTGGTGTCTTACTATACTGGTCTATACATAAACTCTAATGTGATCAAAGTCAAAAACTCCAACTAAGAAAATGCTGTGTAGCAATGATATTCCACAGTATGTACCTGCTGGTGATCTATCCGTTTATGGATAGGAGACTGTCCTGGTTTAGGCAGGCTGAAGCTGAACTGACCTGAAAGGTGAAAAGTCCCAGAGTAGTGTTTGATCTACGAGGGATAAAAACTGAATAGAGGTCTGCCGGCAGACAGGTATGCGTGATACAGCCGTAAAGGTCTGGATGAGCGTCCCCTCGATGTCCTCTGCGATCGACACATTTCACCTGTTCAAAAGCTTCATCAGGATTTAGAGTACATGATCTCCCTTCTCTTTTATCCTTGTTCCAGTGGCATGTTACATCCGGATGCAAAGGCATTACTTCCGCCCTTACATATACAGCATCAATGCAGCTGACATTTGCCCTTATCTCCTGATAAGTGTGGTGCCTTTGCCTAATACATATTAAAACATCATGATGCCCAATTGGTCTATATCTCTGAATACTCTATTAGGAAGATATCATAACATACAAACAATAGACATATACAAAACAATACTACAAAAACAAAAAGGTGATTTATACAATAATCTATAGATATTAAAATATATGTTAAAGTACATACAAAATGAATGAATTAAAAGGCCTTTAATAAATATCAGAAGGGACTAATACTATGAATTAATATCTTAATAAAAACCCATATATACATAAATAAATAAATAAATAACTACCTATATTTAGGGTGGGTATCATGAGAATACTAATATATATATATAGAAAAAGTAAATTCTATTAGATAGATACTTTAAAAATGTTTGTCTTACTTTAAAAAAGGATACAAATCAAAATCTATATTGAGACCTTTAGGGGTTAGAGTTCCTAGTTGATAAATTAACTTTGTTTCCTCTTTTAGCAAATTCTCATTTAAATTCCCCCCTCTCCATGTAGTCTTAACTAATTTAAGACCCACAAAACTTAATTTAGATGGATCACTGTTGTGTACTTCATTAAAGTGCCTGGGTATGCTGTGATTCTCCTTTTTATTCTTTATATTGTTAAGATGTTCATTGACTCTAATGCTCAATTTCTGGAAGGTCTTTCCCACATATAATGAAGACCTCAAGGGCAATGTAACAAATACACTATCCCTTTGGAGTGACATGTGATCCTATCCCGTATATGTGAACAGGCAAACACATCAATCGCAGAGGACATAGAAGGGATGCTCATCCAGACCTTTACGGCTGTATCACAAATCCTTGTCTGCTGGCAGACTTCTCTTCAGTTTTTATCCTTCATGGATCAAACAGTACTCTGGGACTTTTCACCTTTCAGGTCACTTCAGCTTCAGCCTGCCTGAACCAGGACAGTCTCCTATCCATGCATGGATAGATCACCAGCAAGTACATACTGTGGAATATCGTTGTTACACAGCATTATCTCAGTTGGAGTTTTTTACTTTGATCACATTAGTGGTTTATGAAGAGACCAGTATAGCAAGAAACCAGGTGGTGCTTTACTGGTATCCTATGCAGGCATTCATTGGAGATTCTTTTATGTTGTATTGTATACATTTTTGTCTAGTCCATGTTGTACGTGTGCACAATATTTACTATTGTTAGGAGCCAGTTTTCACTTGCTATTTATTTATGAAATAGTATTAAGTTTACATTGTGTCAGACATTTTCTTTGAATATAGTGCCTTTCTATACATGGTGAGCTCTGGGATATATTTCAATTTTTTAATATTTAAGATGTAAACAATGATTAACTCCTTTTTTGGGTAATTTGTTCTTTAAGTCTAAACTTTTACACTATACGATGGTATGGGGATGAATTATGTGTGCAATTTTCTTGACATCTCTTCTGTAAATCCTTTCCCTTTTTGGGCCATGTTGGCCTTTTCCAATTGGTCCATCTTCAAGCCCAATATTTTGCGAGCCAATTGGCCTGCATTTTCTCACCACCACTGTAATAATGTCTTTAACTAATTGCTTTCCCTCCAACCACCTTCTCATAAAGCTCTCTATAATTTTTTTAAGACCCCATGTGATTATGAAAAAATTAAGACAAACCTAATGCAATGGCTGAAGTATTTCCCTTCATTATCCATAGATGGATAAACTTATGGTATCTTCCATTGTTTTTCAATGTGTCAAGTGTATTGATATGTTTTTAAACACAGTCAATCAGGCTCACTTATCTTTTTATTGTAATGTTAAGATAAGCATCTCTGAAACCCATTCCTGATATCCATTCTTACCTGAAATTTGGCTCTCCTGTTGCTGATTGTATATTTAATTGTCTTTTAAACTGTCCCTTCATAAAATACTTTTGGGTCCAAAGGAAATTTCCTGGTACTGTGAATAGAGAAGCATCATGTCTGCTGGTGCATGCATGTGCATAGAGTGGACACCAATCCAGAATTAGAAACACACCTCATTGCCTAAATGGGATCTCCCATGCTTACGCACCATTCCAGGATATGAATCTGAGCTCTCTAATACCTGTCTAATTCATGTTATTGACTTTATTAAGACCTCTCTTCTGCCACATTGAGAAATCTGATAACCTGTGTAATGACCCAGCTTGTGTTCTTGACACACTGTACTCATCCTTTTAACTTTTGTATTGATCATTTGATTATTTGTTGTACATACTCAGATTGCTTGACATCATGAACTGCTGCACAGCCTTCCAATAGGTGAGCAGCATATAATCTCTTGCTCCTAAGGTTCAGTTTGTGAAATTGTTTTTTTACAACCCAAGCACCTCACATAGTTCTATGTATGCATTGTCTCATTATTGTCTTTTTTGCAATATGATACTATTATTTTACAGTATAGTATAAACATTACAAAGCATGTAGGGAGCAGAATTTTTGTTATGGGATTAGTATTGATCTTCATTTCATATCCTACTTTAGGAGAACATGTTTATAGATTTCAAATTTGTTAAGACAAATAAATAAAAAAATATGTTTTCATTATCCAGCCTCTTATGACAACACAATATTGACAGATGTGTTTTCATGGATCAAGTGTTTTCAAGGTGCAAGACTCCTGGTTTGACATAGATACTCCACCTTGGCTAGAACCTTCCACACTTTCATAATTTTTGTTGAATTTTGTGTCTTATTTGAATGGTAGCTGCACTCAAAATCAGTTGTAGTGTCCTTAGCAGAATTAGTATTTTAGTTGCAAAAGAATTGATATAAAGTTGCAGATTAAGCACAAGGATGCATGAGTGGTGGCTCACTTGTTTTGGACCTCTGTCTTTTACCTTTTTACCCAGGTTAGTACCTGAGTTGCACATAGCAGCTGCATATTATGCCAGTGCAAGTATACAGGGCACACATGCATTGCACTTTTAGTACATTACTGATCTAAATATAATTAATATATTGTGAAAAATTGTGTGGCGGGATCCTTGGCTTAGTTGAAAAGTCTGTCAGGAGCAGCTACTGGGGAAATCAAAGTTGTGAAGTCGTAATGTTGCAGACATTTATAGTCTGATATAGTGACGATATTGTAAAAATCAATGTTAATGTTAAGTCTTTTAATTTTTATTTTATTTAAAAAACATTGTGCTGGATGCATATTAAATAGATGTCCTGGACTGAATTCAATCATAATAAAACAACATTTTGGAGCATTTTTTATAAAAAAGAATTTGCCAGTTAAGTGGATAAATAGTTGGTGCACTACAGCCCATTGTTCTACTGAACAATGACAAAACAAGATTTAATTTTTTTGGACAAGACCATTTGAATAAAAAAAATAATGGAGAAGTAATTCCTATGGACTCTTCTTTGTGTCAGAAGGGTAAACAATAATTTCAACTTTATATAATTACTTCACTTTAGAGGATATACTAAACAATATTTTAGGTGAAAAACATAAACATTTAATTTAGTGAAATGGATGGTTCTAATATGAAAATTAATTGGTTTGATGTGACACACTCTTTCCCAGAGCATTTCTTGAGATAATACTGCAGCACAAAATTTCTTGGCAAACACATCGCAGTACAGCAGATACTACTGGAAGTGTGCACTGTTATGTGGATTACCTAGACACACCACTGTAAAACAAAGATATTTTGCAGTGAGCATGATGTGTGTATAAAAAGTTAGATCCACTTACATAATTTTATTCTTTGTTGCAAGTTTTTTAGCAGTCATATCAATGACTATGCATATAAGTCTGTCACATGTATAATATGCTTACATGCCTGTCAACTGCAAAATTAGATTTTACTTTAAGGCCAGACTTATACAGAGTATACCTGCCTGAAAACAGAAGCCAGAATAAATCCCCTTAATTTAATATTAGATCCATAATGTTACCAAAATTTATTTTTACAATCCAATTATATGTTTCAGATATTAATTTACTTTGTGACAAAAACTTATAGAGGACTTGGAAAAAGAATTAATGAAGCATTGATTTCAATAAAATATAGGAACATCAAGGAATAAATCTATAACTCCATGTGGATTAAACTTTTCTTATTCTGCATGCAATACTGTTCTCAGTATAACAGTCTACATTTATTCCCATGTCAATAATGAAACCTGCCAATACATAATTTGTCTAAATTCTTGAGTTATTGAAGATATTTCATAAGTAGCTTTAGCTTTGTAACTTGCGTTAAACTATTAATGACTAGAGTACTTTGTAGCTTTGTGAACAGACAGATTTAGCATTTTTGTTACAGTATGTACTGTTTAAACAATAATAACTTTTTAGATTCAAGGTTAGCAGGGTGATTTTTCAATGGCTTCATATCTGATGTATTTTGGTAATATTTTAATTTGTATTTTATATTTAAGAGTTATAGCTAAAATAGTAAAAAAGTTATCTTTGTTATCATCATACTTATAATCATTTTTAAGTGGTTATCGCACCCATAGAGCTTCATTATTTTGCTCTGTTTATTACCCTTAACTTTTTTGTATATATTGCCCTGTTTATCAGTGGTAGTAGTAGTTATAATACAATTCACAATATGTCAGAATGTATTTGGAAGGACCTCATAAACATATCTTTATTTGTACACCATCTGTTTGCAGTAATTACAGCTGATACATCAGTTCCACCTACTGCAGAGCAGAAACAGATACATTAGGACTTTTAAAACCAGTAGCCATTTTTGTTTTGTAGAGAAAGCCTTGCCAATCACTGTATAAATGGAAGAATACAATATGCAGAAGAAAAGATTGTGGATACAGTGTACATTATTGTATTGAACACTGTGCAGAAATGTGTCTCAGAATTTAATAGGCCTCAACCACCATTCAAAGGTGCCATAAAAGAAAACAAAGAGTAGCAAGACCCAAGCCAGTGGGTAATTGTTTAGGGGTTAAAATCACATATTTATATGATTTGTAGTTTCATTTAAGTTTCTTCAGGGAATTTTTTTTTTTTATGTGTGTACTTTCTGTTAAATCCATTTCAGAAACTCTATCTAGGCCTGTAATGCTCACCACTGTAGTTTTAGAATACAGTAAATGGTTAAATGTCTAGGGTACGAAGGTCCTATAGCCCAACTCCTCTAAAGTTATAAATGGCAAAGCCCAAAATGATACAGATATGTCCTAATACACTGTGGCTTCAGTCGCACCAAACAGCCCCTCTGAGTGCACCAGGTCCCAGATGACTCGGCCACATCGCATCTTTCTTGCTCGATATGTTCATCTTATTCGCATAAATAAAACAACTGAAAGTGGAAAGTGACAAAACTGCTTTGCTAGATTACACTGATCAATTTTTTGTGCAACATTTTTACATCTATGTGAGAATAAGTCTGAATCTCTATATGAAATGCTATGATGAAGTGACCTCTGCTTTTTCTCATGCCAATTTCCAATGTGCTTCATCTTCAACTTTGTACATTTTTAAAACTAATTTATATGCAGATAAATTTGCAGCCCAGCCAGAGTGTGGGATTAAGGGGGCCAGAAGGGTCATGTGTTCCAGGCTCCATTCTCTCAGAGGCCCCCTGCCATTGATTACCACTGCAATGCATAGCAGGAGTAAGGGCTGCATTGTGAGACTTCCAGCTGTAGAAGAGGAGACTGAAAGAGAGGTGGAGTTGAAACAGTGGGTGGGGCTACACAGCACTGTACAGTACAGTCAGTGCCAGAGAAGCATAGGAGAGAGGAGGGGATGAGCTTCTACATACAGTGTGTCCAGAGGAATGAGTATTATCCAGTCTGTAATGGAGGACACTATAATGATTATCTATATGTCTGTGACTTTATGTGCTGTATGTATAATAGTGTGTGACTGTATATATGTGTGTGTATTAGTGTGTTACTGTAGGTATGTGTATAAGTGTGTGACTATGTATGTATGTATTTGTATATTTGTATTAGTTTGTGACTGTATATATATATATATATATATATATATATAGATTAGTGTATGACTGTATTTTTGCCTAAGTGTGTGACTGTATATACAATATATGTGTGAATTAGAGCAGAGGTTCCGAAAGTCCGCCATTACAGTCCAAGTTTTCGGTATATCCATGCTTGAGCACAGTTGACTTAATTAGTACCTCAATCCATTTGACTTAACCATCTGGACTCAAGCTTGGATATCCCTAAAATGTGGACTGTAATAGCAGACTTTGGGGACCTCTGTAATATAGTGTGACATATTTATTTATACATATATATATGTGTATATAAGTGTGTGACTATGTATGTATGTGTGTGAATTAGTATGTGACTGTATATATATGTGTGTATTAGTGTATGACAGATTTTTGCATAAAGTATGTGACTTTGTATACAATATATGTGTATATTAGTGTGCATTGCTGTGTGTATTAGTATGTGACTATATATATATATATATATATATATATATATATATATATATGTGTGTGTGTGTGGCTATAGACCTGACTTGTATGCAAACCCAATGGTTTGCATACAAACATGATGGTTTGTATACAAACCTAATGGTTTGCATACAAGTCTGATGGAAGAGAGGGTCTTGAAAGATCACTTGCAGTGCCTCCTAAGCTGCATCATGATTGAAATTCTGTGGACTTTTGGTGCTGGGTTGGTGGTGATGATGCTGACTGTTTTGCAAAACTGGGACATGTCTCCCCCATTTTGTCTTCTGATACAGATTTCATGGCCCCCAACTGTGCAGTTCTGTTAGTCATTCTGAGTAAGCTGAGGCTTAGTCAGATAGCAGATGGCAGCGACCATTGCAATCATCGGTACATCGGATGCTATCGCATCGCTTGAGGTTGGCCATAGCCTGCTGCAAGAATTGTGAGCACTTCAGTGTAAAAACGAGCCAGGTGATATGTACTATGATGCTGTCTTATACGTATGCACATCTCTAAAATGCCATTGAGATGCTTAGGCACCCCTGCGTTTGCACCTCCACTCCCCCGTTTTTAATGGCCAGCCCCTGTTACCACCTACAAATGGCTTCTCCTGTCACTCACTCTGCTGGGCTGTCCATGTGCAGAGAGTGAATGCAATGTGAACTTTTGCTAAGGTATGCACATGCGCACTGTGAGGCATACGCATGCACACTGCGATGCATACGCATGTGCACAATGCATTCCATCAACAGCAGCGAGAGTATGCATCTTAGCAAGCGGGTCTGAATCAGACCCAGTGTACGGAAACAAGAACAGACCATATCCTAGGAAATGCCACCTAGTTTGACCAGGGCATACAGAAGAGGGAACTGCCTAGGGAGGAAGAAAGAGAGAAAGAGGGGAACAAACTACCCAAGGCAGCCATGCCATACATACCTTTAAAAAGTTATTATTGGTTGGATGTGGAGGAATATTTATTTGCATCTCCTAAATCATGAATGCAGCCCCATAGTGAGCACTGTCCCCCAGATGGATGATAAAGAAATATGAAAGGAAGTCTACAGATATGGGCACAACAGTTTCATAAATCTTTGGCATGCTCAAAGTGCTGTCATCTTGGTGACCACAGATGATGAATCAGATATTTCAAAGACCTTGGACTGGGCTATAGTCTAAGGAAGATGTTACCAAGGCTGTTGTCTTGGATGCTTACTTTTAGCGGTTGTTTAGCCCTTAAACTGTATTTATACAGATAAAACACCTAGAAATACTGTCTGGAATCAAAGGATTTCTACTAGTATCCCACCAAATAACTATAAAACTAAAATAGATTGCATCTGTAGATTTAGTAATCACTGCTAACGGTCACTTTTGATGAGTTTTTGTGCACAATTTTGAAGCATAAAACCATCAATACATCCCTCAAAAATAGATGCAATTACATAAATCTCATGAAACAGCATATATCTTGGTGATATTAATAAACACACTTATGGGTTAAATGTATTAGGGTCCAAGTTTTTTCTGCGGGACAAACTCGGACCTCCTCACACATTTAAAGGTCAGAGTTTGTTTCACAACTCGGCAAATATAAAAGCCTGTGAACTTGTCAGTTTGAGGCTATTACATTGTGCGAGTCCATGTGATTTTTCTCGTATGAAAACTCGGACTTTGCAATGTGACTTTCAAGTTCTGAGCTACACACAAGCCTTCACAGATCAGTGAGATACAAAAATACAGGGGAAAAAACGTAGGGTTCCTCTGTATTTACATCAACCAGCACCAGGCTCAGTGATCCAGTCCTAGTTGCATAAAAACAGGGAACAAAGGTGTCCCCTGTATTTTCCAAAACCAGAACTGGACTCTTTCTAGAAGAGGTGAAATGCCATAGCTGGGGGACCCTTTCACAGGGTCCCCAGCCAAAACATTATCACCTGACTACTAGCCAGACAAGGCTAGTGATCCAATGGGAGGTGCGGATCCCCTCAATAAGGTGGTTTCCCCTCTCCAGGGCACCCTAGGCCTGCACTGATAGCCCAGGTCTATCCCTATAACCCTGGGCATTGGTACCAGGTTGATTGTGTAATCAAAATATTGAATAATGTTATCTTTTACTGTATAATTAGAGGTCCCAGCAAGCCTCCACCGCATGCTGGTACTTGGAGAACTACAAGTACCAGCAAGCAGGACATTAAGGACCCACTGGTACTAGTAGTTCACTTGCAAAATAAATATTAAAATAAACACAGAACATGTATAACAAAAGTTTTAAGATTTTATTTCACATGCTTTCACTCATTTACTCCCTCACTCACACACATACTCACCTACAATCCCTGTAGCCATTCACATCCTCTTATCAATGTAGCATCAACAACACCTGTAAAAAAAAACATACTCACTTATTCCTAGCGTAGATCAAGTTCCCTTCAGCCCAAGAAGGCATCCAAGGAGTTAAAAACAAAGAAAAACACACTCGAGGCAGACAGGAGGAAGAATATGTGTTTACATATACTTTACCTCCACGAGAATGAGCAGGACCTGGGTGACTCCTGTTATCAGAGGAGCTGGCAGCCAATCGGCGGGTGCCTCCATAGAAGCTGCCCACTGATTGGCTATGAGCAGTCAGGCTGTCTGTGAAACTTTCCCTAATAGACTTCAATTGTGTGAAAGCACGTGTTTATTATAGACTCTGCAGACAAAATTATTGCAGAAACACTTTTAAAACCAATTGAACTTTCTATAATTTTTCTATTGGTCGAAGGCATAACATGCAAATATATGGTTTATATGGTGTGGACTACTCTCCTTTGCCCCTTCCACATTGACTTATATTTTTATTTTTTGACCCCCCCTTTTCATTTGTATGAACCTACTTTTATGATTGTATATACTGTAATCTAAGTTTGGAAATTGGCACTTTATTAGTTGAGGCTGCATACAATACACATGATAGGCGATCAATTACTCACCTGAAATTGATAAAGAAAACAAGCAATCCACATGTAATTGAGGTGGTGATATACTAAATAGCCGCTGCTGATAGGTCGGCCATAACTGTCTAACCTCTTGATTGGCTAAGAGCATCATATCAGAGGTATATATGATGGATCCGGTGGACAATTCAGCTTGCCTTGACAAAGTATTGCTGTGAGTTTAAAATGCTCTTTACTCTGTCTTATTAATGAACATTTGTTATATCATAAATATGAACCAGTGAACTGCTTGAACCAGCGAATATATTACTAATATTTCAGAGGAGTGAACTTACTCCTAACTACAGCCCTTTTCTGTTCTCTTGTGCACATCATGTTTTGTGATCATATGCTGCAGCTTCTTCCATTCAGCAAAGGACACATATTGTAATTTGCATATTAATTTTACCCAGCAGTCCCACTGAGAAAATCCACACTGAATAAATATTTGGTTTTGGATTAAAACAATGTATTTGATTTATAGGGATAAATAGAGATACTAGTTTCTTAGGGGCTAGCATCTATCTGGGAATACTTGTGACTGTCTGTCTATATATTTTCATATTCTACATTATTTTATAAGCTCAAAGGAAAATGTGATATCTGTTCACTATATGGCGCGTAGTTGTACAAAGAACAGAAATAAATTATACCAGCAATGCAATGATATAATCATCTTATGCTGTGACTACTTCCATTCAGGAAAGGACAGATACTGTAATTTACATATTCAAGTTACCCAGCAGTCTCAATGAGAAATTCCACACTGAATAAATATTTGGTTTAGGATTAAAACAATGTATTTGATTTACAGGGAGAAATAGAGATACTAATTTCTCAGGGACTAGCATCTATCTGGGAATATTTGTGACTGTCTATATATTTTCATATTCTCAATTATTTTATAAGCTCATGGGAAAATGTGATATCTGTTCACTATATGACGCGTAGTTGTACAAAGAACAGAAATAAATGATGCCAGCAATGCAATGATATAATAATCATATGCTTCGGCTACTTCCATTCAGGAAAGGATACATACTGTAATTTACATATTCAAGTTACCATGCAGTCTCAATGAAAAATTCCACCCTGAATAAATATTTGGCTTTCGATTAAAACAATGTGGTTGGTTTACAGCAGTGGTCAGGGAACAGGGGTAAATTACTCCACATGGGGTAAAAATGAAATTCCTGGGGGTAATGGATGGACAGCCACGCATGTATATGAATCATTCTATAATATAAAATGATTCATATACATGCCCAGCTGTGCTGCGGGGAGGCTTAAAGCTGGATGCCCGCTGAGATGTTATTACCAGCAGGTGCCCGGCTCCTTCCCTGTTCTCTTCTGAACTCCGGCTTCCTGCTCTCTCTCTACACACTATGGGAGAGACATCATGACATCTCTCCCATAGTTCCAAGGAGCAGCCTGGTGGACAGGACAGTGGCGGATGCAGGAGCAAGGATTAAGATAAGTGTTTTTTTTTTTTTTTTGAACAAGCGGCACTACAGGGGCATTATATGGGGGCACTGCTACAGGAGCATTTTATGAGGGCACTGCTACAGGGCCATTTTATGGGGGCACTAATACAGGGACATTATATGGGGGCACTACTATATGATTTCCTGCCTTTTAAATCAAGGGGGTAATGTTGGCGTATCTAAATATATTTTGGAGTAAAAGGTAAAAAAGTTCCCTGACCCCTGGTTTACAGGGAGAAATGCAGATACTACTTTCTCAGGGACTAGCTAGCATCTATCTGGGAATATTTGTGATTGCCTGTCTATATATTTTCATATTCTCCATTATTTTACAAGCTCATGGGAAAATGCGATATCCGTTCACTATATGATGCGTGGTTGTACAAAGAACATACATAAATTATACTAATAATGCAAAGATACTAAAAACTTTATAGAGGTTGTCAATTAAGAGATATGACCATCATCTAAAGCTTGGAGTGTATTTTAAGATGAATAAATTTCTACAAACACTGACGATATTAATATGTATATTTTTGTAATACTTAGCTAAATATATTGGTTCACTAGTTGACCAATATGAACCTTATCTAACCAGATATAAAAATAATCTAGATAATTTACAAACTTTGGGCTGATGTTTTGTCTTACATGTGTACCCAGTCTTACAAATATGGTGTTATCAACCTGAACTAATAAAGGTTCTGGATGTGGAATGACACCATGAACTCATATATGTAACCAATGTTGGCACTTGTATTAATCACAGGTCAATACACTGATACAGTACGAGACATTATTTTTGAAAATATATTTCAATCACATATTTAGACATTGTGTGAGGGCATTTCACACAGTGTATTTTATTTATTCACTTCTTCCTTTCACTTTCTAATGTTACCCTTTATTTTCTCTTTTTAATGTACATATTGATATTGATATAAGTTAGTGCACCACAAATTACACTTTAAATTTTTTTCTCTTCTTTGGTCCTGTTCATGTGGCAGAACCCCCCTGACACACACACACATTAACTTGACTCTACATTATGAGTTAGGGGGCATGAGCTAATATTAATATTGACTGAATTTTATATATCACAGCCAGAGATGTCCAGAGAGCTAATCATCACCTACTTCTGCACAGTCAGTGAGTTTCTGTAATGTACAAATAGGAACATTGTCCATATAAAAGGAATGTATACAGTGCTGTACCTCAAAACATTTTTATCTTGATCTGTTGTGCAATACTTGTAATTTTGTAACGTCAGAAAATCCCCTGCATATTTTCCTTAACCAATAAGGTTTAACAGAGTTTAAAAATGTGTTTAGTGTTTCTGTTTTGGGGGTTCACACAAATGGATGGCTGTTTTTTTGTTAATGCATTCATTTGCAGAATGGTGTATGGAATCTTTAATTTGGCTTTCACAAAATACTGACCCAATGCTTTGATCTAGATCCCCAAAGTGACAATCAACAGTCACCTACACCAGAGGCAGCTGATGGACATCTGGAAGCAATAGAAGTTCTCAACACTGGGAATTGATTCCTACTAACCAAACCAATGCCTCCAACACCGCCCACTCCAGATTGGAAATGCCACCACACACTACTGCAGCTGATTCAGCGCCACCTTCATTCAATCAATGGTAGCATTTCAATACAGGCACATGGGTCTAAGGTCCACTCAAAAGAGAGAATGTTTACAATTGAACAATCACATAGGCACAATCACACACTCTGGCCTAACTTCTTGAGACAAATAATTGCAGGAATATTTCCGGTGTACAGTATGTTTGAGTCCCAAGCCAATGCAAATACTTGTTCTCACAAAGCTTTCCAGCTCATAAATGAGTTGCAAACAAATGCAATTAAGGACTTAAATAAAAGTATTTTGTCTTTGGGGAGACAGGTTCTTTCTAGTTTACCAGAACCACAAGGCAGCACCCCCACCAATACCATAATTCACATTCATCACCAGCTTCAACTACACCCATGCATAAGGTGTGCACCAGAGGTGGCACTGCACTGCCAGGCCCTACATTTTCCCTACTACACAGCCTCCTAAAAGGCAAAGCTAAAATATGTGTTGTTACTTTGCAAAGAAACAAAAAGTTTGATTACAACATTACAATAATTTATATTTGTCTAACATTGTTGTAGTATGCAAAATTATGGCACTGTTTAAGATTGTCATGTGTACTATTAAAATTGTGCAGCAAAGCTCATTATAAGAAGGTGTGACATTATGAAGTTACAACATGTTTGCTTCTTTTTGGGTAATAGGGTTACATTTGTGACACTGTTTGCATACTGACAATCCATACAATATATTAGGTTATTTTAAAAATGTCTTTCATTTAAGTTAGCACATAATGATATACAACTGTATAAACAGACTTAAGTATGGTACGAACATTTTGTGGGAAAATATTGTGAGACAATTTGCTGAAAATTGCAAACACAGGTTTAAGCCAGGGACAATAGATAGGTCATGAAGTTTACCATGTGTGATTAACAACCATAATAGTTTGTTGCATCTTTGGATTTTGGATTTGTGACTATGCAACTTAATTTAGACTGACATTTTTTAAACATTTAACACTTTTAAAATATACCAATGTCACATTATTTGCAAAACATGGTATGAAACAGTGTTTACCAAATGCTTTTTTACTTATAACACAGAATCAAAAGTAAACTTTAGTGAAAAGGTGAAACTACCAATGTTGTGAATTATACTTACAGGTGAAAACACCGTGATTCACTGATTGCCTGATCTGCTTCCCACTTTCTATGCTCACAGAGTTGCCTGATGTTAAAAGAAATCCTGCCTTCTCACTGTCTATTTCACAATCTGGTAAAGGTGGTTATTGTAAGGCCAGATAATGCATCAGACATCATCAGAGCACTATGTCAGACACTTTAGATGGTGAAAAAAGCAAAATCACACCAGTTTTGTCAAGACATATAAACCTAGATTTTAATAGACCCAAATGGTGTTATATAACTGATCTAGTGGTCTTAAGAGCATAATTATGGTTATGGTCAGCAGGAATATCCTGAAGCAACAATGAAGTCTGAAGCCAGGAGCTACATCCAAAGCCAGAATCACTTATAAGGGTAAAAAGGAAGCACAAAAATGTGTACATATCCAGCAGCCATCCTTCCGGTATTTGTCCCACCTCAAACTTATCATAGATGGATGACTGACTGAGGATCCCATTACATTACTCATTATTTTTAAATTTGCATCACACACCACCTGTACATTAGAAAAATAGGCATGATGCCATTGTAAATAAAATTTGGCCCTATTCCTAGGTGGCCTCATCCCAATGAATGTGCAGACTATAGCACCCAGGAGATTAAGCATTCCTAGAATACTATAAAAATCTAACTTGTCTTCATTTCACTATGATTCCTGGCCAATGAAGCAGATACAGTTATATAAAGAGGATCTTCAGGACTGCCAGGACATGGGCGAGGTAACCTAACAACTCTACCAGTGACTGACTGGAAATGATTAGTGGTAAAAAAGTGGAGGACATCCAGCAACTTGTGCAGGCCTGATATAGCACATGACCTTGCAGTGTCTGGCTCAAGATTAGTTTAAACAAGATCATACTGGTTTATTACGTTATGTTAGTATGGTTGAGGCAGAACATCTGCCACCAGAGACTGCATTAAGGATTGTCCACCCTTGGAAGAACCTAGACCTGTGTAGGATCTGTAGTGCCTCTAAATGCTGCTGAGTTTGTTCTATTTTTGCCTGCTGGGTCTTTTAAGTCAGCTATTGGAATCCATAAATCAGTACATATTGGTACAACACAGCTTCAAACCCAGTCTCAGCCATGTCTAAATCAGTCACATTGCTGCAGGTGGTTTTAGCTCTTTTTCAATTCATCATGATTAAGCCTGGGCAAATAGAATATCTTTTATCATTCAAACATGCCACTGATTTGGTCTATTTACCTATTCTATTATGATGTGATTTTGGTGTGGTTTCTATCGGTTTTAATAATACAATCTTAGTAAATCCATGATTTCTATCCTGTTCTATATAAAGCATGCAATGTTTTTACCAATGGTTTAATGCCATCTATAGTTGTGTTTGACATTTGAATTTCCATAATTTTTGCCTTTAGTAAATTTGTGAATTGCTAAATCGAAGGGATATTGCAATGAAACAATCAGTAAATTTACCCCCTGGTTTTCTTAGCCTGTACCATTTCATCCAGTTGTCTGCTGAAATGTAATTGAAACAAGATGCTGGACACAGAAGGTCTATAAATTATTCAAAATATAAAAAGATAAACTAAGCTGCTGTTAAATGGTCCTGTAGCCAAACAATAATTAATTACAAAAATGAAAAGTTGCATTCAATAAATAAAAAAATAATTATTATATAAAAACAATGTGTAGTTTAAAACAAAATTAATATTAATTCAGGAAAATTTTAACAAACATGAATATTTTCATCATAAAACTACTGCTGTGTGCTGACCACCTTGTTTTGTTTTTGTTTTTGGTTCTAAATAATTGTCATGTTTTGGTTTTGCCAAAACCACCTTCATGTGTTTTGATTTTGGAGCTGTATTTTTTTTACAAATTGATAAAAACAGTTAAAATCATGTAATTTTGAGCCTGTTTTTGTTCCTACAGTATTATTAGGGCTCAATAGCACTAATTTTCAGTCATTTCCAGTAAATTTTTAATGCCTCACAGCCCACAATATTATCCAATATTACCCAAAGGAGGGCTAGTGAAACTAAGCAACAGAATAGTGGCACAGATACATGGTATCTTAGAAAACTATAGCACATCTATGAAACATAGCTACTCCACAGTATCAGACAGGATAGCAGTTTAATAAACTATATGACCCCATAGAAACCAAGAATGTTTTCATTAATCAATAACTAGATCTGAAGCCCTAGGGTAGTATAGGGAAATGGAGGTGGAGTATGTATGGATTGGAAGGCAGGAAAAGGATTGATTGATTGATTAATAAATTATAATTGACTGATTGAGGAAATTACATTTATGGCCATAAAAGAATACAATGTTAATATCCTCATAAGGGTTGACAGAGTCAAGAAAATTAATTGTTGTACTGTAGAGATGCAAACTCCAAATCAGCCTATCTTACACTAACAAATATTAGGAGGCTGACCTGCTGGCCATACTACCCCCCTCCTTCTTAATTGGGTAACACATCCCTAAAGGTACAATTATGAGGTGTACCAGAAAGTCTGAGAATGAGGAATAATTCCAATTTTTTTCCTTCATCTAGTCCACAAGCAGAGAGAGTTTCTGATTATGCATAATCTACAAGCTTGCAAGAATTCCTATTGACTGTTAAAAATAAGCTTTTAAATTGTAATACTAATTCATACTAAATATGCGCCATAATTCTGTTGTGTTTTTTTGTGAGTCACCACATTATTTCTGGTTAAAATATTGTTGCAAATTAATAATGTATTAGAGCATTAACCAATAAAAATATTTGTCTAAACAAAAAGGACCATCCAAAATGCCCCCCAAAAATATATCCCATATTCAAAAGAAAAGTGGTGCAAGATGGAATTGTCCTTGGGCCCTACCACTAACTCTTATGACATACACAGTTTAAAAAATAAAGCATCTTAGTGACAGGGACACCACTTTTTGTGGCTTAAGTCCTAGGTTCATTTGGGCCCCCACAAAACATTTTTTTTGAAGGACTAGAATTGTAAATAATGTTACAGCAAGAAGCTGCATACTGTAGATGGTTTCATTTCTATATAGAATATTGGCACTGGCTAAAATTGCACCTAAAGGCAGATAGAGGTTGCACATCCACCCGGTGTTTATTCTCACCAGAATCAAACATATACGTATATTTTATTTGGATGACATCCCCTTGCACCTTAAATAACACTTTAAAAAATAACACTTATCTTGTTACGGAAGAAAAGTTGATCTCTTTGGACTGGAATTCTCCACAATATAATGGTTTATGATAATGAAGATGTACTCTCGGACCATGAGACAAGTAAATATATAAATACACACAATCTAGTGCAGCCAGTTCACATCCATTATGAATTCATAAAGCAAATGTTGCATTAATTCATAATGTTAGCAACAAATACATATACTGAAAAGAATATATTGCAGTAAATATTGACACAGTGTACTTTGTAATAATAAATGGTAATCAAAGTAGATAAAAAATGAAACATTTAATGAAGATAAAATCCAAAAAGCACAATCCATGAAATGAAAGGATCAGATGTTTTACAGCTGATACATCAAGACAGAAAAATGATGAGGGTGGCTTTTTACCAGAATAAGGATAAATGAGTGTATGTAGAAACCAACTGGATATTCCAATCCTGATCCCAGATGGAAAAGCACATTTTCCTGGTCATTTCATTTCATGGATTGTGCTATTTGGATTTTATCTTCATTAAATGTTTTCATTTTTTATCTACTTGGTTTACATTTCTGCCTCTACTAGCTTTGGCCACACAAATGGTAAATATTATTTCAAAATGTTGTCGGGATTTGATTTATAATAATTCCATACCAAAAAGGAGGCTCTTCTGGTCTAATGCCCAGGCATAGCAATTAATTTTTATCACATGCAAGAACTGCTATAACTGGTAACTGACTAACACAAACAACATCCTCATCATCAACATCCTCATTAGCATCAGATATTGCACAAATACCCCCATCCTCCTGTTACACTTCCACGCTAGCATATTCAATTTTGTTTATGTCACCATCTTTACTTGTGCTGCTTATCCCCACATTTTCAGAGGATGCATAAATGGTGGAAGGAATATTCTCTATGAGTACAGTATCTAAAATGTCAGACTCACACATAGCACTTGTGGACACCCTTAGACTGTCCTCAGGGATTTGTGACATTTTTTAACACACTTTGTTCTTCAGCCTGAGTGGGTTTTTTACTGCACTGATTTGCCTGTTTTAATTTTGACACATCTTTTAGACTAGAGTTAGAAGGTTATGCATCATCATATGAGATTAAAGAAGAAGATGCCTGATTAACAGTAGTTGCAGTACCACCACTTATAAATAACGGTGTCTGAGCATTTCTTTGCCACTGCGTGTGGTGTATGGTATATTGGCAATTTTATATTTTTCATCAGGAAACTTTCCCTTTGTTATTAGAGGTGCTGTTTTTTCTTTAACATTGTGAAATATTGTTTTGAATTCAGGTGCCCTTTTTTTTAACCGTCTATGCCTTTTAGCACTTTAGTAGATATTGAACAACTAGTATCATCATGACTGGCAACAGCTGCAGTGCTAGTACTTGGTTTCTGCCTCAGTCCTTCAATTGACTGATCATGATCCGTATTGATTCACAGTGCTGAAATTAATATGGTGGCATGGCACCTACTGTGTATTACTGTAACACAGTGCCTCTGCCTGGCCCAAAACACACACAAATTGTACTAATTTATTTTAATGACAAATATTTCACACTGTAAACCTAGACATACTCAAGTTTTTTTATTTAATTTTTGTATTATTATTTATTTACACACTGCTACAACTCACTGCCCTTATAGGCATACCAGAACCTAATTGACATTTTATTTTATAACACAAACAAAGTACCTGAACCTGAACAACACACACAATTTTTTTTATATTTATTTAGTGTTTCATATTTATTTTTAATTTTTTTACACAGTGAGTGAACTATAGTAATGGTAGCACAATAGCACTTAATGGCACCTAAACAAAGCCCTAAAAGACAAACATGGGGATAATGGGTTTCAGGGATTATACCATGGCTTTAGGGGAGCCTTTATTTGTGTTTTGCAGTAAACTTGTGATATACAGTAGTGTAGTTGACAAGGTATTGTCGAGCGTTAGACAGACAGGAGGGTCAAGTGATAATGCAGCAGTAAAGATAAAAGGTGATTGTCAAACTCACTGAAAAAGACAAAACTATAAATTACTGCACTCTAATACTTAAGCTTGGATATTAGTAAACACAAATTAATATCAGAAAAATATTTAATTAAAAAACATGAATTAAATCATACATAAATTAAATAAGTGGACCTATAAATGGTGAACATAATAGATAAAAAAATATATAAAAATATTGAATACAAATAATGCGTCTTATTTTCATGAAGAATCTAACCAATAACTCAAGAATACATATTACTTTAAAAAATGATGCATACAACCAATAAAAAGCAGTAAAGCCTACAGCCAACACAGTTGATCAGGTTCTCAATGGAGCAAAATTGTTGGGAGGTGGAAATATACAGTATGTCCCGTACAAAGCAGCTGTGACTGAGCTCATATAACTATTAACTCTGCAAGACCCGGCAAGCGACGGGCGCTCCGTCGCTATGGGTAACGCACCAAAGTGGGGCAGCTGTCGATTGTGATTGACAGCTTGCCCCATTTTGGAGGCAGGCAATGGGGTGGGTGGTCAAACAGAGGCGTTCCTGAAGGAAAGCCTGTCATTTGGGGGCGGCCTGACTGACATCACGAGTGATGTTAGTGGTTGAGCATCTGGCTCTATTAGAGCCGAAAGCTCACTGGGGCTAGCAGGAATGAGACCCTACCACAAGGGTCTCTTCGCAAGCCCCGATGGTCGCAATGGTCATAACCATCGCGCCCATCACCTGGCTGTTCGCTAAAGCTGTGGGTGGCCACTCACAGCTTAGTGAGTGGCCAGGAGGCCTTCTTTAAAAAAAAACAGGGATGCCCTCACTCTCAAAGAGCATCTGGCTCTGAATCAGGCCCTGTGTCTTTATTGTGGTTTAATTTTTGTATGTCCTGCATCTAATACCATGTATCTGTTGATGTTACTGTGGACATGCTGCATTACTGCTTGTGAGAGGTAATACACCTGAGACTGTTCATAAGCCTCCCTGGCTATGCACCTCACAGAGTGCTCAAAGGAGGAAGACATTCAGCAAAAACTTACTGGATTATCACCACTTGCTCCAGAACTGGTATTGGCTAACACAGGAGAGATGTGGTCAGTATATGTATTTTATCCTGCACTTTGGTTACTGTCAGTGACAGTTTGATATATACACAAGTTATAAAGTCTTGAGTGCTTGGTCATACTGAATAGGTGCCACAGTTTAAAAAACAACTGCTATCCACAGGCTCCAATACACACATACATGAGATGATGACAAACATGAAGGAGGTGATACACACAGAAGAAGACACAAACAGCAGGTGACACACACAGGAGATGACATACACACATAAGATGACAAACACACAGAGAAGGTGATAAACACAGGAGGTGACACACACAGCAGGTGACACACACAGGATGTGAAATGGAAAAGTAGGGGAAACTGGTATCAAATGGTGTGGGGGAGCACAGGTACTGCTCAGCACCAGCAGCTTCCCTGCAGTGAGGTAAGAGGGTGGCATACAGATTACAGAGACCCAGGAGCCCCCACAAGCTACCAGAGAAGGGAGGGGCACACGGATTATAGATTTGAAGTAGACGGAGAGGAAGATGAGGGCAACAGCAATCTATGAGGGAGTATATGAAGAGCGCATGCTGTATAGCCTCCATCCCATCACCAGTCCGGAGCTAGCAGCCATCCAATCCACCTATTTGTCGAAGTCGGATAATTGGCTGAGACAGGATCGGTTTAAAATTAGATTGGGGCGATGCCATTTTGCGAATGGCAATGAGACACCATTTTGCGACTGGCCACCCAGCGCCATTTTAGTGAAACTCGCCATTATAAGTACATACGGTGATGCTATTATTTAGCGTCATGTAATTCCCACACAATAGAAAGACGTTAAAGGTCCTCACCATACAAATACACACAGTCATTAAAACATATAAAATGATTATCCCTGCAAAACATGTACCATGATGTACTCCACAAAACACATAGGGGCTGATTCAGACCCGCTCGCGAGCACTGAGCGCTCGCAAACGGGTTGATGTTGCCCAAGTGCGCATGTGCTCTACGGAGGTGGCTCCGTTGTGCACATGCGTGAGACCCGAATAACGATGGCCAAGCCGTCGTTATGGGTCTCGCACCAAAAGGGGCATGCTGTCAATGGTGATTGACAGCATTCCCCCTTTGGTGGGCTTACCGGGAGCGTGGCTGCCCAGATGGAGGCATTCCCATGGGAACACCTACCGTCTGGGGCCGGCCCCACTGACATCACTAGTAATGTCAGTGGCAGTGCTTTTGGCTCTGATAGAGCCAAAAGCACTCCAAGGCTTGTGGCAGATGAGACCCTACCACAAGGGTCTCGTCACAAGCCTGATGGTCGTGATGGTCTTGACCATTGCGACCATAATTTTGGCCGCTTGCTATAGCTGTGGGTGGTCACCCAGAGCTATGCGAGCGGCAAGGAGGCCGCTCCAAAAAGTAAGAGGGACGGTCCTGATTCAGAGCGAGTGCTCTGTCAGAGCATCCGGCTCTGAAACAGGGCCATAGTCGCACAGCGCTAACTAGCATCTTTCCCCAACATCCCAATACTTACACACAGCACACTTACATAAAAGGTTCCCTAGCATTAAAGTGTAATATTCAAGGTTTATTCAGTAATTATTAATGTTGTGAAATAAAGATTATTTGATATCTAAGGTTTAGTACATGGTAAGCAGACCATGTTTGGTGTTGTACTCATCCACTGTGTCTCAACAGATTTCCGGTATCATCTGTGAGAAGATCGGAACATGCGTCTGCAAGCTATGGACTATAGAGAGTTAAAACATTAAAATGTACTCTGCAATGTTAGCAGCTTAGATTAGCATGCAGCGGGAAAAAGGACACAAATGGTGGTTGTTAGAGGCTATTTGTGTCCATTCGAATTGACCTATGAACTATCCTGTAATAGAAGCACCTTTAAGAAGAACCAATGGAATCATGTCAAACTTGTCTATTGTATTGCCTATCCATGTAAGAGTATATATGTGCGCTCTCTGACCCCAGTCTTGAGTCTTCTTGCTGTGCTGTTGATGGAGGTTTCTAATGCTGATGCCGGTATCTGGGCCCAGAGCGTGTGCGTATGTAACAACTGTATCTTGGGTCTGTATGATTTATTTGCACTAATTGTCATTAGATCACAGCGTGTAACCATCTGTTTTTATATTTAATAATAACTTTTTGTGCTTTGGAACCACATTCAAAGTCTGAAAGCATTTATTTACTGTGCGACTCATTATGCTAAGTAGTGACAATTTTAGAAGGTATCGGCAGGATTTTAGAAGGTATAGACAGGACTGCATAGATGTTTTAATTAGGTTTCCATAGTTGGGGCTTGCATAGTTAATCACAATACTGGTCACTTGGTAACACTCGGTAGCGATCTCTCAGCAAAAGGGTGGAGGCGCCATAATAGGAGAACGCATTGTGCCTTCGAAATCTGCTACCATTTTGTTGCTGAGAGTCTGCTATCTGTTATTGTGGCTTTAGGAGCACTGATTTAGAATCCAGGGATGAGGGAGGAAAAAGTTTGTTTTCCCTCATCGATAGTTTTTTTGTGTGTCAAAAAGGGGAAGTCACATTATTGTGTATGCGACCAGTCGCACTATAGCGTGAAAATCGTAATACGTGTTGAGCAGTAGTCACACAACAGCATATACTGTACGTATTTTCTGTATTGCTGCCACGTATTTTAAACAAAGCCATTGAAAGTGCATGGTGATATTGATAGATAGCATTGTTGTAAGCATCTTGATCAGTGTTGTCATAATCTGGGAAAACGTGTGTGTAACAGTGAGTATTTTGGTAGGGACAACAGTTCCCTAGTTAATGGTATCGTAGGACCCTTAAGGACTAGGTGCAAGGGTCGACCTAGTAGCTTGGTGGTAGATACCGTTCTAACACATAAGCAGGTGTAGTTGTTGTCTTTGTTGTAGGTTCGGCTCCCAATATGATTACAGTATTCAGTGATCAGTTAGGATTATTGGAGCATTGTAATTGAACCACACAGTTTTGGCTAAATTGTGATTGTGAACTGTGTAGATGGTGGACAAAATCACTGAAAACGGTAGGTGTTATTGGAATACCTACATGCTAGCAGTTGAAAGGTAGTCAAAAAGGGATTAGGTGCGTGGAAGCAGCCTGGTTATTCTTCCATAGGTTTGTGGGCACATCCTGTTAACATGTCCACAGGTAAGTGAAAGTATCTTGATTGTATTTCACCAGTTTAAATCTCCATTGAAAAGCTTAGGGTTCTCCCAGATCGGAACCAAGCAAACAGTAGAGATGTTAGATGATGTGCTGCTGTTGAAAGCGCTGCTTGGGTCGGCATGACATATTATGCATACTAAGTACAGTGCTTATGCAATTAGGTACTGTGATATATGGTGTAAAATGACGATGAAGAGTATTAGACCGTTTCCCAGAATTGGCAGCTTTGATAAGGAGGTATTGAACAATGTCAATAAGGTAATAAGGTCAAAGGTAATATGGTAATAAGGTCAAAAGTAGCAGTGCAGCCGGTCTGCATCCCATCCGGAAAATAACTGTTCCAAATGGGAATTTGGATGCGAATGGTGTAGTGCCCACAAGGGAAGCAGCAATGCATTGTTCTTGGACAAGAGTTGAGCTAAATTCCATAATGAATGATTTCCCCGGTCCTAAAAAGGAATTAGCCAAATGCCAAATATTTTTAAAAAATTTGGGGAGTTCTCACGATCCAACCAATAAAGTTTGGCGAGTGGTGTTAAGTTCTTGTCTTCCATGCAATACCGATGTGACAAAATTTATCACGGATTGTGTATTGGATGGAGATGTTCCCTTAACAGATGAAGTTAACCAAGGTAACATTTCCTGCATTGTAACTCAATTGGGTGTATATTTTCCAGTGGTAGTTAACTGGAGCAAAATTTTCACCATAAAACAAAAAGAGATTGAATCTGCAGAGGATTATTGTAACCAAGCTCTGCAGGCTATCACCCAGTACACTGGGTTAGAAGATATTAAAGATAGCACTCATCACAGGGAAATGATTGTCACTGTACTTATGTATGGTCTAAAAGAGAACGTAAAGACCCGAGTTCAGACCTCACTGCCTGGCTGGAGGGGGGTCACTGTAGACACCATCTTAGAATCTGCTATTAAACATGATAAGATCATCTCTAAAAAGAGAAAGACCCAGAGTGAGAAACTAATGGCTGTTAGTATTCAAGCTCTAGAAGGAATGACTGTAACATCACAGCCAGCAGACACACCTGCACCTGTACAGCTACATGTCCTCACCAATCCTGCACCACCGCAAACACAACTCTACACCACTTATCACACACAACCACAACTCCCATACTATCTACAACCACCATATTTCCCTCAATATCCTTACCCACACCCACCATCCTTCCCACCTGCTCAACCCACACAGCAAACCTTTCATCCACCCCACTCATGAAAGTGCTTTAATTGCAACCAACTGGGACATGTAAGTAGGAACTGTATGGTGAAGAGGGTAGGACCCCCTAACCAGGGAGTACCTGGATATCCCCATAAGGGATATATACAGAGAACAGTAAATGTTCAACAGACACCAGCTCCAATTGTGGCCGTAAATGTTGTATTGGAGAGTGGGAATCAATGCTAGGGGTCAGGTCATTCCTGTAGTCTACAGATAGTCATGTTAATGGGAAGTACAAGGGAAGAACCGGTAATGATGGCTGATGTAGCTGGTACTAAATATCCTTTTTTTGTAGACACAGGGGCGACCAGGTCGGTGATAAAATCTCCCGTTAATTTACTGGTAACTAAACGAGAAAGTACCAGCAATGGGTGTAATGGGTAAAATGCAACATCATCCTTTAACAAAATCCACAGAGGTCACTATCAGGCCATTGCATACCAGGCATTCTTTTCCTCCTGGCAGCAGCGGCTTTTACTAACCTACTGGGAAGAGATTTTTTATGTAAGATGGGCTGTGTCATATATTTTAACCCTGATGGTGTATTTTTAGATATCCCAGAGAGAGTTGCGCATGAGGTGAATGATATGTTGGACACTCCCCAAAGGATAATGTATCACTATACTGGTTTAAGTGAAAATCCATCTCCGGTAGATCAAATGTTATCCCAAATTCCAGAATCACTTTGGACCAAGGATGGACAGGACACTGGATTAATGGCAAACGTAAGTCCCATAATGGTAAATTTAAAAAGCGGTAGGCAAGCTCCAAAAATTCATCAGTACCCATGAAAACATGAGGTAGAATCAGGGGTTTATCCCATAATTGAGCGATTGTTACAGCAGGGAATTTTAGTTCATACAACTAGCGTAGCCAACAGTCCCATCTTTCCTGTAAAGAAGAGTGGTGGGAGGGGTTAAAGGCTGGTACAAGTTCTTAGAGGGGTTAATAAGGTGGTAGAGAGCCAATTTCCCGTAGTGCCAAATCCAGCTGTCATTCTTATGCAGATCCCAACAAATGCAACCCATTTCACTGTCATTGACCTCTGTTTTGCTTTCTTCTCTGTACTTCTTCATCCTGACTGTCAGTACCAATTCACCTTTACATACAGGGGTGTACAATACACATGGACACGATTACCCCAAGGTTTCATAGACAGCCCCAGTATCTTTTCCAGGCCTTACATGACTGTTTACAATCTTTTCAACCTACCAATGGATCTGTTCTAAAACAATATGTGGATGATTTATTGTTATGTTCTGATTTGCTTATGTCATGTTTAAATTATACAAAACTTTTGTTGCTTCATCTCTCACAAACTGGCCACAAGGTTGCCAAGGACAAACTACAACCATGCCAGTCCAGGGTTAAATATTTGGGACACTGCATAACTCAGGGGTTACAACATCTCACAAATGACAGAATCCAGGCCATACAGAACATGACTTTGCTGCAGAATCAACAGCGAATTCGTACCTTCTTGGGAATGTGTGGACACTGCAGAATGTGGATACCAGGTTTTTATATTTTGGCCTTGCCATTTCAGGACATAGTCTATTCCTCAAAGCCCAATCATGTCATACACATAGAGGAATCAGAGCAGGCATTCCTTAATCTTAAGTATAGTCTGACAAGAGCACCTGCATTGGGAATACCTGATTATGAAAAACCTTTTGATTTCTATTGTATGGAAGCTGATGGTTGTGCAGCAGGTGTCCTCACACAAAAACATGGTGATGCCAGTAGGCCCATAGCATACTACAGTGCACAATTGGACACTGTGGCAAGATCACTCCCAACGTGTTTAAGAAGTGTAGCAGCAACTGCTCTATTGGTTAGTAAGAGTGAGGATGTAGTACTAGGCCATGATATGATTGTCTATACTCCCCATGCTGTATCTGCTTTGCTAAACTCTGCCAAAACCAGACATGTCTCCATAGCTAGGTTCACAAAATGGGAACTAGCATTAACAGCACCTGCAAACATCACCATCAAAAGGTGCAGTACGTTAAACCCAGCTCCATTTTTACCATATCCGCAACTTGATGCACAATGGATGGAGAGAGATGAGCCGCTAGCTGCAGGTGAGTTCTGCAGGTATTTTAATGCACATGATTGTATGGAATATCTGAATCAAACCTTTACTGCAATACCTGACATACGGGATACACCTTTTTAAAAAGGTAGATGTGACATTTTACACGGATGGGAGTTGTAATAGACAAACTGACACTGAAGAGTTATGTACAGGTTATGCTGTTGTAAATGACGAAGACATCATAGAAGCCGAACCGTTAGGACCACCACACTCGGCCCAAGTGGCGGAACTGGTGGCACTAAAGAGAGCATGTGAATTAGCTGAAGGTAAATCTGCTAATATCTACACTGACTTTAGGTATGCCTTCGTGGTAGTACATGATTTCGGTGCCTTATGGCATCTGAGAAAATTTATGACAGCAGCAGGCACACCAATTGCACATTCCAAACATATAAAAGGACTACTAACAGCAATCCAATTGCCAAAGGCAGTGGAAGTAATTTATTGTAAAGTCCATACATGTGAAGATGATCCAGTGTCACTGGGCAAGAACAGGGCTGACAAAGCTGCAAAATGGGCAGCAGGGTTAAAAATGAATGTACCAACTGAACAAATCATGAGTTTCTAAACAATTGATATGCTGAAATTAATTGAGATGCAACATTTGTGTTCTATCCAGGAAAATTAAGTCTGGAGGTCCAAGGGATGTGGGCAAGAGTCCTCTGGACTCTGGAGGGACAGACAAGGTAAGCCAGTGGCTCCCAAGGCATACTACCCCAGCCTGGCTGAGGCAGCACATGATCTGACTCATTTGGGAAAGCAAGGTATGTGTAAATTGGTGAGAGCATATTGGTGCACACCAGGTTTTTCTTCTCAAGCAGAAAAGAGAGCAATGTCTTGTCTGACCTGCTTGAGGAAAAACATTGGGAAAATGATCCCTACTAAGCCATCCCACATTCCCCTGACTGACGGATCTTTCCAGGTAATACAAATTGATTTCATCCAATTACCACCCTGCAGGAATCTCAAGTTTGTATTAGTGTGCACTGATGTGTTTTCCAATTGGGTTGAGGCATACCCAGCTGCCACTAATACTGCTGCATTTACTGCCAAGAAAATTGTTCAAGAGTTTGTGTGCAGATACGGTATCCCTAAAATTATCGAGAGTGATAGGGGTACTCATTTCACAGGTGATGTTTTTCAAAATATGTGTAAGCTGATGGGTATTAATAGTCAACTTCACAGCCCCTACCGACTGCAAGCCAGTGCCAAGGTGGAGAGGATGAACAGAAATATTAAAAGCAAACTAAGTAAAATCATGGCAGAGACTGGACTAGGATGGCCAGAAGCATTACCGTTGGTCCTACATAGCATAAGGACCACTTCTAGACCCCCTCTCAATCTGTCCCCCATTGAAATATTGTTTGGTAGACAACCTCATTTGATTATAAGTCCACAGGAAGATTTGAAAGGTAACAACTAGGTAACTGTAAGGTATCTTATAACAATGAGTAAACAGTTAAAACAGCAACAGCAGAAACTGAAATTGTTGTCCCATGATATGCCTGAAACGAACTGTCATGATGTTGAACCTGGAGAATATGTTATGATCAGAAATTTCTTGCATTTAGGTTGTTTGACTGATCATTGGGAAGGTCCATATCAGGTGTTGCTGACGAGTACCAGATCTTTGAAGGTGGCCGAGAGAGACACCTGGGTCCTTTCCACTCACTGCAAAAAGGTCAACCAACCGGCGGAGAAACAAGGCAGAGACGAGGCAGATAACGTGGACCTGTCGATCGCGAGTTTGTTCCAGGAGCATTAAAAGGTTGCAGTGAGATATCTGAACTATAGAAATTTACAGGTCCTTGCTACAGCAATGGACTGGTCTGCTGTGTTCATTTTTGCATTCTCTTCCAGAGTTTCCATCATCCTGGTTTGTTTGGGCATCTCTGATTTCTATGATGGGAGACCGATAGAGGAGATTGGAGCTAGCATTGATGGAGTGGAGTCGAGAGGTGTAGTTCTATGCTAGTCAGGGGAGTGTTTGACCAATCTTAGTACAGTAATTGTTAAGAGATCTGCTATTTTGGATACTTGGACACAGTGTGAAGGTCTATCATCTGAGGATTATTGTATGTGTGAGTTCTGGTGGTCCATAACTGATGAGAATTGCATCCAACGGTGTCAACCTAAGTATAATCAGTATTAGGGTGGGTATCCTTTAGAGGACTATCACACCATGGTGGGCAAAATTTTAAATCAAACCGACTGTTAGGTGTGCGTTCACGTGCCCCAAGGAAAGCATAATGTAGGATTAGTGCCCTTCCCTTTAAATATCTCTGAAATCCTAGAATTACAAAAAGGCAAGACACTGGATGGAAAATTTCTTAATACCAAACCACCCCATTTTAAACTACACCAGTACCAAGTAGATAAATCACTTTTATGTTTAAACATCACCAACTCCAATGAACCAGGAAGTTGGGAGGTGACTGGGAATAATCAGACGATGACCTTCTCACAAAGAGCTGACCATAAACCTATGAATTATGAACAGTTACGCAAAATTAGGTGAGGTGGAATGCACTTCCGGTATAAATATATACTGGGTAACACCAAAGAAATGGTTGGTAGAATACCAGAAGGGTACTGTGCTAAGGTTATACAACCAGAAACCTGTATTTGCCAGATGGGAGAACCTGAGATTATTTGTGAGGGAAATGTGTCTAATGATAATGATGCATTCTATTCCCTATGTTCTCCCCGATGATGTATATTTTATATGTGCAAGGAAAGCGTATAAGTGGCTCTCTCCAAGTTCCAAAGGTTTGTGTTATTTGGGAAGAGTAGTCCCAGAGGTCATGATCCTCAAACATGTTGAAATGCTTGGTATTCATAAAAACACACCATCACCGTATCTTCACACACAGTATGAATACAGAGGCAAAAGAAATATGATACCTGGCGATGTGCATAAAGCCACTTAGTTAATTTGTGAGACAACTGACTTTCAAGTTTGGTAGCACTGGATCCCACCAGGATCGCTCAGGGTACACTAAATTTTAGATATATCCAAGATATTGCTAAATTAATATATAATATCACAGAGATGTATGATGACACATTCAGGTATACAGGTAGGGAGTTGCAAGCATAAAGAAAGAACTGGTGCAACACAGACTAGTGTTAAATTATTTAACAGCTGTCACTGGAGGGTATTGTGTAACCTTGGCCACCAAATTTGGAGTAAAGTGTTGCACTTATGTCACCAATGATACCAGTGACCCCCAAGGGGATGATAGACCAGAAGATAGATGAAATTCTGCAGTTAAAATGGGTATTTCTAAAGAACCATAATGCTTCAGTGGCTGAAGTAGAGGAGAAGGTAAAGGAATGGGTTTCATGGTTGAACCCAGAGAAATGGTTCTAAGGTCTAGGAAAATGGGTCCAGTAAATGATTGCAAGCATAGGTAAACTCCAGATCCTCATACTGCTTGTTATCGATAGTAATTGGCTTATGCGTCAGGTGTGTTCCTACTGTGTTGAAGTGTGTAAAATGTAAAGATAAGGTAAACTGGAAGAACAAAATTATGATGGTGGTCAGTAGTGACAATATGATTAATGAGGTAAATGTAGAACTGCATTACAACCCTGAACTAAGAAATACCATCGTATAATGTATAAGATTTAGACATGCATAAAATGTATTATTAAAATGTTATTTTAAAACATCTCAAATAATGTAAGTCCCTATTCCCCCTGAAGACTTCATTTATAGGATTGGTGCATCACCACATCTTTCCCATGATCTCCCAAGATCCATGGTGTATGTATAAGGATAGTTTTATGTCCCCTCCTAGAGACACATTATTGATGGATTAAGAACCACCTTGTGCCATCCCATAATATAACATTAAATGATATGTCATAATGTAAGCCTAAATTAATTTTAAAATCAGAGTATGATGGCATGTTGTTTGCTATCAAAGGGTGGATGTTCGAAGCTGGATAATTGGCTGAGACAGGATTGGTTTAAAATTAGATCTGCATGACGCCACTTTGCGACTGGCCGCCCAGCACCATTTTAGTGAAATTCACCACTATAAGTACATACGGCGATGCTATTATTTAGCATTGTGCGATTCCCACGCAATAGACAGAAGTTAAAAGTCCTCACCACATAAGTACAGACAGTTGCTAAGACATATAAACTAATTATCCCTGCAAGACACGCACCATAGCATACCCACAAAACACATAGTCGCACAACACTAACTAGCATCTTTTCCCAATTCCCCAATACTTACACACTGCACACTTACATGAAAGGTTCCCTAGTATTAAAGTGTAATATTCAAGGTTAAGTCAGTAATTATTAATGTTGTGTAATAATGGTTATTTGATATCTAAGGTTTAGTACATGGTAAGCAGACCATGCCTGGTGTTGTACTGATCCACTGTGTCTCCACAGATTTTCGGTATCATCGGTGAGAAGATCGCAACATGCATCTGCAAACTATGGACTATATAGTGTTAAAACATTAAATTGTACTCTGCAATATTTGCAGCTTAGATTAGCATGCAGTGGGAAGAAGGACACAAAGGGCGGTTGGTGACTGTTTGTATCCATTTGAAATTGCCCAATAAACTATCCTGTAACAGAAACACTTTTAAGAAGAACCAATGGAATCATGCCAAACTTGCCTATTGTATTGCCAATTCCTGAAAGAGTATATATGTGCGCTCTCTGACCCCAGTCTGGAGTCTACTTGCTGTGCTGTTGACAGAGGTTTCTAATGCTGATGACAGTATCTGGGTCCGGAGAATGTGCATATATAACAACTGTACCTTAGGTCTGTATGATTCATTTGGCTAATTGTCTTTAGATCACAGCGTGTAACCATCTATTTTTATGTTGAATAATAACTTTTTGTGCTTTGGAACCACATTCAAAGTCTGAAGGCATTTATTTACTGTGCGACTCATTACATGAATTTGCGACAATTTTAGAAGGTATAGGCAGGATTTTAGAAGGTATAAGTAGGATTGCATATTGGTTAAAATTAGGTGTCAATACATGTAAGTAGGAACTGTAGGGTAAAGAGGGTAGGACCCCCTAACCAGGGAATACCCGTATATCCTCATAAGGGATATACACAGGGTACAGGACATGTCCAACAGTCACCAGCTCCAATTGTGGCTGTAAATGCTGTATTGGAGAGTAAGAGTCAATGCTAGGGGTCAGGTCATACCTGTACTCTACAGATAGTCAGGTTAATGGGAAGTATTAGAGAAGAACCGGTGATGATGGTTGATGTAGCTGGTACTAAATATCCTTTTCTTGTAGACACAGGGGTGACCAGGTCAGTGATAAAATCTCCCACTAACTTACAGGTGACCAGCGAGACAGTACCAGCAATGGGTGTAATGGGTAAAGTGCAACATTATCCTTTAACAAAATCCACAGAGGTCACTATCGGGCCATTGCATACCAAGCATTCTTTCCTCCTGGCAGCAGCAGCTCCTACTAACCTACTGGGAAGGGATTTGTTAAGTAAGATGGAATGTGTCATATATTTTAACCCTGATGGTGTAATTCTAGATATCCCAGAGAGAGTTGAGCACGAGGTGAGGGATATGTTTGACACTCCCTAAAGGATAATGTATCATTCTACTGGTTTAAGTGAAAATCCATCTCAGGTAGATCAAATGTTATCCAAAATTCCAGATTCACTTTGGACCAAGGATGGACAGGACACTGGATTAATGGCAAACATAAGTCCCATAATGGTAAATCTAAAAAGTGGTAAGCAAGCTCTAAAAATTCTCCAGTACCCATTAAAACAGGATGTAGAATTAGGGGTTTATCCCATAATTGAGCGATTGTTAAAACAGGGAATTTTAGTTTGTACAGCAAGTGTAGCCAACAGTCCCATCTTTCCTGTAAAGAAGAGTGGTGGGAGGGGTTATAGGCTGGTACAAGACCTTAGTGGGGTTAATAAGGTGGTAGAGAGCCAATTTCCCATAGTGCCAAATCCAGCTGTCATTCTTATGCAGATCCTACCAAATGCAACCCATTTCACTGTCATTGACCTCTGTTCTGATTTCTTCTCTGTACCTCTTCATCCTGACTGTCAGTACCTATTCGCCTGTACATACAGGGGTGTACAATACACATGGACACGATTGCCCCAAGGTTTCATAGACAGCCCCAGTATCTTCTCCTAGGCCTTAAATGACTGTTTACAATCTTTTCAACCTGCCAATGCATCTATTCTAATACAATATGTGGACAATATATTGTTAAGTTCTGATTTGTTTATGTCATGTTTAAATGATACTAAACTTTTATTGCTTCATCTCTCACAAACAGGACACAAGGTTGCTAAGGACAAACTACAGCCTTGCCAGGCCAGGGTTAAATATTTGGGACACTGCCAAATATTTATGACATCTCACAAATGACAGAATCCATGCCATACAGAACATGACACTGCCGCAGAACCAACAGCAAATTCGGACCTTCTTGAGAATGTGTTGATACTGCAGACTGTGGATCCCAGGTTTTTCTATGTTGGCCTTGCCATTACAGGACTTAGGACCTCATTCAGAAGAGGTTGTAATTGGCAAGCGGTCGCACTGAATCAGGGCGGCCACTTGCATCCTGAACGACCGCCTCCTTGTAGATCGCTAAACTGTGGGTTCACACCCACAGCTCTAGTGACCAACATTGTTGGTGGTCGTGTTAGTCAAGACCATCGCGACCATCGGGGCTTATGACCAGACCCTAAGGTTGGGTCTGGGCACTCATAAGCCCCAGGGAGCTTCCTGCTCTAATCAAGCAGGAAGCTCCCCACTGACATCAGCAATGATATCAGTGGGTGTGCCCCCAAACGGCAAGCATTCCGGCGGGAACGCCTCCGTTTGGGCAGGCACACCCCCTGCCCACCTCCCAAATTGGTCGAGCTGTCATTCACAATCGACAGCTCGCCCGTCTGCAGCGAGACCCCTAGCAACGGAGCTTCTGTCTCTAGCCAGGTCTCATGCATGTGCATGACAGAGCCGGCTCTGTCGTGCACATGCCCAGTGGGGTAACATCTAGTCAGATGCGAGCACTCAGTGCTTGCGACTGACTATGATTGACCCCCTTAGTCTCTTCCTCAAAGCCTGATCATCTCATACACACAGAGGAATCAGAGCAAGCTTTCCTTAATCTTAAGGATAGTCTGACAAGAGCACCTGCATTGGGAATGCCTGATTATGAAAAACCTTTTGATTTGTATTGTACAGAAGCTGATGGTTGTGCAGCAGGGGTCCTAACACAAAAACATTGTGATGCCAATAGGCTGTAGCATACTACAGTGGACAATTGGACACTCTGGCAAGATCACTCCCAATGTGCAAAAGAAGTGTAGCAGCAACTGCTCTATTGGTCAGTAAGAGTGAGGATGTGGTAATAGGCCATGATTTGTTTGTCTATACTCCCCATGCTGTATCTGCTTTGCTAAACTCTGACCAAACCAGACATGTCTCCTCAGCTAGGTTCACAAAATGGGAACTAGCCTTAATAGCACCTGAAAACATCACTATCAAAATGTGCAGTACGTTAAATCCAGCTATGTTTTTACCATATGTGCAACATGATGCACAAAGGGTGGAGAGAGGTGAGCCGCTGGCGACAGGTGAGTTCTGCAGGTATATTGAGGCTCATGATTGTATGGAATATCTTTATCAAACCTTTACTGCAATACCTGACATACGGGACATACCTTTAGAAAATGCAGATGTGACATTTTACATGGATGGGAGTTGTCATAGACAAACTGACACTGGAGAGTTATGTACAGGTTATGCTGTGGTAAATGACAAGGACGTTATAGAAGCCAAACCTTTAGGCCCACCACACTCAGCTCAAGTGGCGGAACTGGTGGCACTAAAGAGAGCGTGTGAATTAGTGGAAGGTAAATCTGCTAATATCTACACTGACTCTAGGTATGACTTCAGGTAGTACACGATTTTGGTGCCCTATGGCATCTGAGAAAGTTTATGATAGCAGCAGGCACACCAATTGAACATTCCAAATGTATAAAAGGACTACTTACAGCAATCCAATTGCCAAAGGCAGTGGCAGTAATTAAGTGTAAACCCCATACATGTGAGGATGATCCAGTGTCACAGGGCAACAACAGGACAGGCGAATCTCCAAATTCGCAGCAGGGTTAAAAATGAATGTACCAACTGAACAAATAATTACTTTTCAAACAATTGATATGCTGAAATTAATTGAGATGCAAAATGTGTGTTCTATACAGGAAAAGTCATTCTGGTTATCCAAGGGATGTGGGCAAGAGTCCTCTGGACTCTGAAGGGATGGACAAGGTAAGCCAGTGGCTCCCATGGCATACTACCCCAGCCTGGCTGAGGCAGCGCATGGTCTTACTCATTTGGGAAAGCAAGGTATGTGTAAATTAGTGAGAGCATACTGGTGCGCATCAGGTTTTTCTTTACAAGGGGAAAAGAGAGCAATGTCCTGTCTGACCTGCTTAAGGAAAAACATTGGGAAAATGATCCCTACCGAACCATCCCACATTTCTCCGACTGACGGACCTTTCCAGGTAACACAAATTGATTTCATCCAATTACCACCCTGCAGGAATCTCAAGTATGTATTAGTGGGCACTGATGTGTTTTCCAATTGGGTTGAGGCATACCCAGCTGCCACAAATACTGCTGCATTCACTGCCAAGATAATAGTTCAGGAGTTTATGTGCAGATACGGTATCCCTAAAATTATCGAGAGTGATAGGGGTTCTCATTTCACAGGTGATGTTTTTCAAAATATGTGTAAGCTGATGGGTATTAATAGTCAACTTCACAGCCCCTACCGACCGCAAGCCAGTGCCAAGGTGGAGAGGATGAACAGAAATATTAAAAGCAAACTAAGTAAAATCATGGCAGAGACTGGACTAGGATGGCCAGAAGCATTACCGTTGGTCCTACATAGCATAAGGACCACTCCTAGACCCTCTCTCAATCTGTCCCCCATTGAAATACTGTTTGGTAGACAACCTCATTTGATTATAAGTCCGCAGGAAAATTTGAAAGGTAACAACTAGGTAACTGTAAGGTATCTTATAACAATGAGTAAACAGTTTAAACAGCAACAGTAGAAACTGAAATTGTTGTCCCATGATATGCCTGAAACAAACTGTCATGATGTTGAACCTGGAGAATTTGTTATGATCAGAAATTTCTTGCATTCAGGTTGTTTGACTGATTGTTGGGAAGGTCCATATCAGGTGTTGCTGACAAGAACCACATCTTTGAAGACGGCTGAGAGAGATACCTGGGTCCATTCCACTCACTGCAAGAAGGTCAACCAACCGGTGGAGAAACAAGGTGGAGACGAGGCAGATAATGTGGATCTGTCGATCACGAGCTTGTTCCGGGAGGGTTAAAAGGTTGCAGTGAGATATCTGAGCTAAAGAAATTTGTAGGCCCTTGCTACAGCAATGGACTGGTCTGCTGTGTTCATTTTTGTATTCTCTTCCAGAGTTTCCATCAGCCTGGTTTGTTTGGGGATTTCTGGTTTCTGTAACGGGGGACCGATAGAGGTGATGGGAGCTAATGGCAGTATTGATGGATTGGAGTCGAGAGGAGGAGTGCTATGCCAATCAGGGGAGTGTTTGACCAATCTTAGTACTGTAAATGTTAAGAGATCTGCTATGTTGGATACTCGGAGACAAGGTCTATCATCTGAGGATGATTGTATGTGTGAGTTCTGTGGGTCTGTAATTGGTGAGAATAGCATCCAACGGTGTCAACCTAAGTATAATCAGTACTGGGTTGGGTATCCTTTAGAGGATTATCACACCATGGTGGGCAAAATTTTGAATCAAACCGACTGTTGGGTACACTCCCAAGGACAGCATAATGTAGGATTAGTGCCATTCCCATTAAATTTCTCTGAAATTTTAGAATCAGAGAGAGGGCATGCACTACATGGAAAATTTCTTAATACCACACCACCCCATTTTAAACTCCACTAGTACCAAGTAGATAAACCACTTTTCTGTTTGAACATCACCAACTCCAATGAACCAGAAAGTTTTGAGGTGCCTGGGAATAATCAGACGAAGACCTTCTCACTAATAGCTGATCATGAGCCTATGAATTATGAACTGTTATGCACAATTAGGTCGAGTGGAAGACACTTCCGTTATAAATATACACTGAGTTCCAACAAAGAAATGATTGGTAGTGTACCAGAAGGGTATTGTGCCAAGGTATTACAAGGATAAACTTGTATGAGTCAAATGGGAGAACCTGAAGTAGGATAACTTGCCAGGGAGATGTGTAGGATGATAATGATGTTTACTATTCCTTATGTTCTCCCTGATGATATATATTTTATATGTGGAAGGAAAGCATATAAGTGGCTCTCTCGAAGGTTTGTGTTATTTGGGAAGAGTAGTTCCAGAAGTTATGAAACTAACACATGTTAAAATGCTTATTCATAAAGACACATGATCACACACAGTATGAACACAGAGACAAAAGAAATATGATACCTGGTGACATGCGTAAAGCCACACAGTGAGACGACTGGCTTTCAAGTTTTGGTAGCATTGGATCCCACCAGGATCGCTCGGGGTACACAAAATTTTAGATATATCCAAGATGTCGCTAAATTAATATATAATATCACTGAGATGGATGATGACACATTCAGGTATACAGGTAGGGAGTTGCAAGCGTACAAGAAAGAACTGGTGCAACATAGACTAGTGTTAAATTATTTAACAGCTGTCACCGGAGGGTGTTGCGCAACTTTGGTCACCCAATTTGGAGTAAAGTGTTGCACTTACAGTACAAATGATACCAGAGATCCCAAGGAGGTAATAGAGTGGAAGATGGATGAAATTCTGCAGCTAAAATTGGAATTCCGGAAGAACCATAATGCTTCAGTGGCTGAAGTAGAGGAGAAGGTAGAGGAATGGGTTTCATGGTTGAACCCAATGAAATGGTTCTCATGTCTTGGAGAGTGGGTCCAGGAAATGATTGCGAGCATAGGTAAACTCCTGATCCTTATACTGGGTGTCATCATAGTAATTGGCATATGTGTCAGGTGTGTTCCTACTGTGTAGAAATGTAGAAAATGTAAAGATAAGGTGAATCAATGTAATTAAATCATGATGCTGGTTAGTGGTAACAATATGAATACTGAGGTAAATGTAGGACTGCATTATAACCCTGAACTAGGAAATACCATCATATAATGTATAATATTTAGACATGCATAAAATGTGTTATTAAAATGTTATTTTGAATAATGTAAGTCCCTATTTCCCCTCAAGACTTCCTTTAAAGGATTGGTGCATCCCCACATCTTTCACATGATCTCCCAAGATCCGTGGTGTGTGTATAGGGGTAGTTTTACGTCCCCTCCTAGAGACACATTATTGATGGATTAAGAACCAATTTGTGCCATCCCATAATATAACATTAAATAATATGTCTTAATGTAACCCTAAAATACATTTTTAATATCAGAGTATGATAGCATGTTGTTTGCTATCAAAGGGTGGACTGTCGAAGCCGGATAATTGACTGAGATAGGATCGGTTTAAAATTAGATCAGGGCGACACCATTTTATGAATGGCAATGAGACACCATTTTGCGACTTTCCGCCCAGCACCATTTTAGTGAAACTCGCCATTATAAGTACATACGGCGATGCTATTATTTAGCATCGTGCGATTCCCATGCAATAGAAACAAGTAAAAGGTCCTCACCATACAATTTCAAACAGTCGTTAAAACATATAAAATTATTATCCCTGCAAAACACGTACCATGGTGTACTCCACAAAACACATAGTCGCACAGCGCTAACTAGCATCTTTTCCCAATTTCCATACTTACACACTGCACACTTACATAAAAGGTTCCTAGCATTAAAGTGTAATATTCAAGGTTTATTCAGTAATTATTAATGTTGTGAAATAAAGATTATTTGATATCTAAGGTTTAGTACATGGTAAGCAGACCATGTTTGGTGTTGTACTCATCCACTGTGTCTCAACAGATTTCAGGTATCATCGGTGAGAAGATTGGAACATGCATCTGCAAACTATGGACTATAGAGAGTTAAAACATTAAAATGTACTCTGTATTGTTAGCAGCTTAGATTAGCATGCAGCGAGAAAAAGGACACAAAGTGTTGTTAGAGGCTGTTTGTGTCCACTCGAATTGACCTATGAACTATCCTGTAACAGAAGCACCTATAAGAAGAACCAATGGAATCTTGTCAAACTTGTCTATTGTATTGCCTATCCCTGTAAGAGTATATATGTGTGCTCTCTGAACCCAGTCTTAAGTCTTCCTGCTGTGCTGTTGACGGAGGTTTCTAATGCTGATGCTGGTATCTGGGCCCAGAGCGCGTGCGTAAATAACAACTGTACCTTGGGTCTGTATGATTTATTTGCACTAATTGTCTTTAGATCACAGCGTGTAACCATCTGTTTTTATATTGAATAATAAAATTGTGTGCTTTGGAACCACATTCAAAGTCTGAAAGCATTTATTTACTGCGCAACTCATTACGCTTAATTTCGACAATTTTAGAAGGTATAGGCAGGATTTTAGAAGGTATAGACAGGATTGCATAGAGGTTTTAATAGGTATTCATCAGGGGCCTCTTAAGAGAGGAGGGGGCCCGTGTGCACTCACCGTGCGGGGCCCCCTCATCTCTCTCTGGTGGTTGGCAGCCGACAGACATGGCTGGCCAGCCACCAGAGCCTTGGTAGACTATGGGCACTAGAGTCTGCCCAGAGTCTACTGCGCATGCGCAAAACGCAGGAAAAGACCACAATGGCCATTTTCCTGGTGCTCTGCACAGCGCTGACATCCGATGCGGGAACACGGACAGGTAAGTTTAATAAAAAATGGGTGCAGTGCGTGCGGTGCTTGGCCCGCCTCGACCCAGGGGCCCATGTGCCCCATGCACACTGCACCCATTATAGATACGCCACTGGTATCCATATACCTTCATATATTCCTCATATCACACATGATTAGACCTGCCAATCCACCTCTCCCTCATCACACACATTACTTTGCTCATTGTGCTGCACCCTGTGAAATGTATTCTCCTCACCTCAGGATGATGCAGTGCATGCCAGGATATGTAGTCCTTGATATCGACAAGTGACTTGATATACATGCCTATTATTTTAACGGACTGGGGTGTTAAGTTGACATTAAAGTATTATGGTTGGGATGGAATGTAGTTACTCTACCCCCTGGCAGAGGGTGGCATTGTTGGGTGGCTTACCCCCCTGGCCAGCACCCCTGGGGAGTGCCATCCTGGACAAGGGGTAGATACGCTCCTGGAAATATCTGCAGATTAACAAGCATGCACACACTGCATGATATCAGGAAATTGAGGCCAACATTTTCAGACTTGACCAACAGATCGGATAATCAAAGGAATCACTTATGGATGTTTTCTAACTATGTTATCAGTAAAACACTGAGACGATCGTTCAGATACACTATACAATAAATTAGGCCGATCACCCAATTATTCGTAAATAATTGGTAGTTTAAAATGATCTAATCTCCACAATATCTCTCTCATCAATTTCTACACACATGTACCTCTCCTGCTAAACTGCATTTAAACATACCAGCAGGACATTTATTGCAAGGATTGAGCAAGTGAGAAAATCACCTTGTTCTTCTATTTTTTGGTCTAATCATTATATTATATTTTTGATTAGCTGGAAGGATTGTCTTGTGTGTGTTTTATTGAAATAATCATATTATTATATACTGCAAAAAAATTTTGCAACATTCACATGAATATTTTGATATGTGTGTAGATATCCATGTTTGTTAACATTTGTCTTAATATATATACAGTATATATATATATATATATATATATATATATAATGTTTTTTTAAAGTACAGTATTGTTTTCATATAAATAATGAATTATTTTATTGATTGATGAATGTAGAGGTTTGTTTTTGTCTTTGTGGAATTAAATGGGACTTTTGACAAAGCTTAACTAAGGTATTTTCAGCAGTAACTATGGTTTTATTTGGATTTGGAGCATTTTTGGAAGGTGCCTTGTGTACCACTCTGTTGCCTATACACTGGGTGAGTGAAGGCCTAACCAAGAACTTGCTTCTGCTTGATCTTTAACTTGCCATTGTAACACTTGAGATGTGTGGGAACTCTTCTGGAATAAAAACATTGTATTCAAGTTTGACAACTTGAGAGTTGACTTTGGAACTCCAGTAGGATTTTTTTTAGGTATTGTGTATTAGTAAGTACTGTATATGTCTCTCCCTAACTCCACCGCCCCATCATTTTATCCCCTTCCCTTTTCTTCATCCTGTTGCTGCTTGGGTTGTTACACATTTTCTGTATGTGTCTACATGGAAAGTGTGTTCTATTTGTTTTTTGCCCTAGTTTGTTTCAATGTTCCTTCAATGTTCCTTACAAGTGGAAGATATTATTATAAGGTTGTGCAGATTGTGCACCATTCATAAGTGTTTGGGGCATTTTAATTCCCCTATTGCCTCAGTCACGTTCCTTTGCATTTTGGGGAAAATTACCTTAATAATAGTATATACCTGGATTAAGATTTACCATGGTGCATGACTTTGTGTTGCTGATGTGGAGGGGGGCATGTCCATCAAGACTAGGCAGTGATTAACAAAGTCAAAAGTAAGGTTAATTCTGCCACTGCCTGGGTAATGATGAGTTTTATGGTATACCATCAGCTTGTCTACTATCAGGATGCCCATTATACTAGCCAGATGGTGTGCACCTTACAAAGGACCCCCATACCTTTATTGGGAGTACTTGTTTATTATGTTGATGCTCATTTAGTTTTTTAAATTAAGTGTATGATGGAGGTGATGTGTCTTATGAGCAGAGCCTTTCTATAGTAGTAAAAAGAGGCAGATCAGTGGCATATTGATGTAGTAGAGATATACCTCCACCCATCTTTGATGCAGTTGCTTCAAACAGTCCCTCTCAGTGTTCAGGTCCAGGCTGATTGCTCACACCTGGAAAGTCTATGTGAACTTGCAGCACTCAGCTACTCATAGTGGTAATTACCAGAGGCTGGTCTTGTTTGCTCACACAGGATTGGCTCTGACTTCTATTATAGGGCAGCCAGCCAGTCATTTTCTGCCTTGCCAGAGATAGTTTCTTGAGGAAGTCATGCCATCCAGTGCCTGTTCCTATATCTGCTGTTTGGAATTCCTGTTTCCTGTCCTGGCTCTGCCTTGCATTACCTGTATCTGTTGCAAGTATACCTGGAACATTCAATGTATTGCAAATCCACTCTGCAAGCCATTGGTGTTGTGTACTTTTGCAATTCAATCCTGCAATATATGTACATATCTCTTGCTGCTATTATACTCTGCAAAACACACGCTGGTTAATATATTGCTATTCCAGTCTACATTATATGTTATGCTGCAATTCTATACTTTCCATACTGCCAGTTACTTGTGTATCTGAGTTTGTTGCTATACAATTAATATATCTGTTGTTTGTGATTGCCACTATTTTATGTAGTTGTGTTTATATGCAATCATATTCTTTTATTGTCCACAGTGCACGCTGTTCTGTGGAAATTACCCTGAAATATCATTACTTATTATTGCTGATATTCATGTTTTTTTTATTGTGTGCATTATATCTTGCTCCATGGTCAATATTACCATTGTACTACTACTCCAGTTTTACCTTGCAAACTCCCGCTGTTTGTATAAACCCCTTCTGTCTGGAGGTTAAGATCTGGTGGCATCCTAAATAATGGTTAGAGCTTTGTACACTATTGGAACAACAGGCAGTTGACTCTAGAGGTCTGATGCAAAGACAGGGGAGATTCATTACAAGAGACTGTGCTGACTAATTTTATATGCGACATTTGTAAATCTATGTGCAACTTATTCTATCAATCAGCATGCAAAGTTCTACTATGCAGTGGCCACACCTTTTTTCCATGCAAAGTTCCATTTACATACTCAGTTGCACACAGATATACAAGTGTTGCATATCATAATAATCAGCACAGTCACCTGGTGTGTCCTAGTTGCATCACATTTTCAGCAAAAAAAGATAGCTGATGCTAGCAGAGTTGAACAACACCTCATACAGGGAATTTCGCACTGCATGGCGTATTGAGGCTAGATGAGCAAGAACACATCCGTATATAATGGCTTCAAAGGACTTGGCTGATAACATTGAACCAGGGGCCAGCAATATTACCACTCCTTATGGGACAAAATGTGTGTGAATTGAAGGACATGCTAAAACCATTATAATATACGCACATGGTGTGGGCTGCACCTATCCCCCCTGCCTTCTACCAATGTATATGAAAGTTCCATTGCCTGAATTTTAGCTAATTTGATGCTATAGTTGCATTGCCTGTTAAGCAGTTCTAGGTCTGGCCACCTTTTATATACCACCATGCTTTTTTGCTGTTATTATGAATACATATATTTTTTGCATAACTTATGTCTTGTGTATTTATTTTTGTGTTAAGAATTATATTCAGAAAAATTAAGGGGTTTATGTATTGAGCACCACAGTGGAAGAAAAAAGTACTATGTCAATTGCCATATTTCACAGCAGAAGTACATTACAACTTGTCTGTACCCTTGGAAAAATATATGGATAATAATGTATAAAGTGTATTTTTGTGGCCCATTATAAGAAAGTTTTCTTCATTTTAATTGGATGAAGTTTAATTTTTCCCACTTCCAAAAGTTTCTGGTGCACTTTTGAAGTAAAAATTAGTCATTTCAAGCTGCTAACTTTATATTCTGTTGCAAATGTTGCTGAAGCTAGTGATTGAGATAATAACATACACCTAATCTGTCAAAAGGAAATACCTCTATAAAAGATCAACACTGATCTCTACTCTTTATGCACCTACTTCTTGAGAAAGCCATCTAATGTATATATGGAGAAATACATTTACAGGTGCTTACCTTCTATCTCCAGTAGCACCGCTAAGAGCTGAAGCCAACTCCTGTCTTTAACCTGTCCATCTGTCAGAAACTCAAAGGGGATTAGCACTAGCTGCATACAGACTCTCTCTCTGTATGGCTGACTCTCTCTCTGTATGGCCGACATTACATAACTTACTGGAGACACTAAATGCTGTTTACTGGCCGGATTACCACAAGTGACGACAGAGATTTGCATCTCCCTCCTCCAATGACGATACTGTCTGGTGCATACAATTCATTGGCAGCAGCATAACATCAGAACATCTGCCTGTCACCGGCTGTGGCTGGAAATTAAGGAAGTTACAAGCAGCGAGTAACATTGAGGAGTATTTCTCTATGCAGTCATACTAACTTTTCTGCATATATGTGTTTTTTTTATTTCTAATTATACTCCTGGGAGCTACAGTATTAGCTTTCTTTGGTTATGTTTTAATAAATAGATTTTTATAAACATAATGATGTACTGTGTGAAGTTCTAAGCACCACTGCACAATTTTTGTTCAAGCCAAGGCATTAGACCTACACTTAGATTATGAGGAAATAATTGAAGGCACCACCATGCATGACACATACTATATGCACAAACTCATCTGCCCCAGCATGGCAGGTGAACAATAATATTTTTAAAATGTATTAAATGCTTGTTTGCTTGTTCTGTATTAGTCACAAAATATTTGTCAATGTATTTGTTATGTTAACATTGTTACAATGTTAATATGCTGGTTTTGTTCTTATTCTGTATCTAATGCTAATGGAAACCCTAAAGCTAACCCTAAACCTAATGTCAATCCTAAGTATTTTGAAATGTCAACATTGTCATAACATTGACAATAACATGACAATGTTGACATTCTGTCAATTTTGACACTTTGCAGGTATTGTTAAAATCATCAAAGTTGACCTTCTGCTGTTGACATTAAGAATGATGACATCTTAACCATTAACATAGTGTCTGCATAATCACCAACTGTACACTAAGGGGGAAATTTACTAAGATGGGAGTTCCATTAAGAAGTGATGTTGCCCATAGCAAGATAAATGAGAAGTAGAATCTGATTGCTATGGGCAACATCACTTCTTAATAGAACTCCCATATTAGTAAACTTACCCCTAAGTCTGTCTAAACATGAGTTACACAACAAGGGCAAATATGTATGCTTACATGTGAATTAGTTGTTATACTCTGGATAACATGCCACTCCCCCTCTTTACTTGGTAACACACCCAATGGTAACAAGATATCTACCAGTTTACTGTCTGTACAATAATCTAAGGGGCAGGTTTGTTTGATGCCAGATTTATGTAATAAACAGAAGCAGACCACAATATCTGACATATTTGTCTAAATTACACTTATATGCTTGCCGATAATTACCTAGAAGGTAAATATGATCACTAATTAGCAGTTTGTGTAATTACATGAATCTCACTATTTCATAGTATCTCTTTGCACTATCTATTTCTAATCTTGTAAAAACTGTGGTATATATCATTATGCACTCCTCACATTCATGAAGATACACATTAATGAACTCACTAGGGAAATATATATTGTCTATAACTAGCATATTGTGCACATATATGAATTGCATAATTTTCTGCATCATTTCCAGTGTGAATACAGTATGAAATATATCACTATCTTTTTTTTGTAAATCCGATAAAGGATATCTATTAATGAAATAGCTTAAGCTCATATGTGTTTATATGCTATGTGTTTTCATTTTCTGAAATTGATCCATTAAAAGTTAGATTTTACTAAAGAATGCATGAGATGTGCTCCTAAATAGAGGAGTACTCTTTTTATCTCTCTCTCTTCATTAGATTGCCTCAGGTTGTTTGCTCCCAGGGTGCACCCTCATATAAGATAAGAAGAACAGCATACCATTATTTCTACAGTGTTAATATTATATACCTCTCCTCAGTGCGGTGTATCATCCCTCCCCCCTTTCCTTTTCCCTAACAGATACTAAAACTGACAGTGTTTAAAGAGATAAAATGCCCCATATTATTAACCATCTCCAATTATAATTTTAATTAAATAAACACCACTTTTTTATTTTACTGTAAAATATGTTTGTTGTTTTCTATTTAAATATATTTCATCATTAAATTACAATTGATGTACCAACTACTGTATAACAGGAACCTGATATTGTAATGATAATGTATCCAGCTGAAGTCCTAGAACTACAGTTAATCAATTATTGGAGATGCTTCTTCTCAACATACATTATCTGCATTTCATGGATGAGTGTTTTGATTTGATGTTTATAGAGATCATAAATGTTTAAATAATGTGTAATAAGTAGAAATGAGTGAATTTCACCTAATTCAGTTTACCAATACAGTCCATTAACCAAGCAAAATTGTTGGTTTTCATAAAAACTTCATTAAATGTGTAATTTACCATTAAATATTGTTAGTTTGCAGACCTAAGATAGCATACAGAAATCACTGATACTCTGCAGATTATTTTACAAAAATCTTAAGTAGTCTAGTAGTTATGGGTAAAGTTATTTCGCTGTTTAGCACTGGAAAATATTGTGGTACCCTATAAATAAATGTAATTATAATAATAATACTGCAGCAAATCCTTCCTGCTGTTCAGGAGTTTGTCAATATTTATTTTGTGTGACAAGTATTTTAATTCTTTGTACAGTGTATTTTATTGTAGATATATTATGACAAATTTATATTAGGGTATAAATATTATAGTGTACTTGGTTTTTTTTGTACTGTATATTGTATTGTAGATAAATTAGGACAAATTTAAATTGGGGTATAAATTGGACTAAAGGGGCAGCAACGGCCTCCGCTTCCCAAAATGGAGGTGCGTTGCTGCCGTTTGGGTGGAGGGAAGAGGCCAGGATCTTTGTCGGCTAACAGAGATTTCCTGGTCTCTTTGTCTCATCTGCAACAGCTGACTTGCATGACCCCATGGGTCACTTAGATGGCCGATGTTCCTGTAGATTATCCGATGCTGTGTTGTACAATGCAGCTCTGATAAGTAATGCATACAGGAGGTGTGATGCTTCCTGCTGCATTACCATAATTTCAAGGACGGTACTGCAAAGCTGCTTGCATGCAGCTTTGCAATTCTGTCCTAAGCTGCATCAGGCCCTTAGGGTCTATTTATCAAATGGGAAAGATCAGCAAATCCAAAGAAAATAGGAATTTTGCTAATTTTATAAATTCTCAAGATTTATAAAACCCTGCAGGATGTTATGGCAATTGCCATGTGTCTTCACTGGTGTAAATTGCAGGGGCTTTCCAGAGATAGATTTCCCCATGCATAATGTGGGGAAGATTCTGTGATATAGTGTATATTTCATTTTGGATGTTTACAGTAATATTAATAATAATGTTTATATAGTGCTTTGCTCTAAAGCAGATACGATAAAGTAATGAAAATATTTATTATTCAAGTAAAGCATTTTGTCTTGTTTCATTTATATGAAAATATTTTTTCTCGCTATCTTAACATTTATTTAAAAATGATCTGCACATGGAAGCCAATACAGGACTCAAAGTATAATGAGCAGGTTTGTCCCAACAATGTTGGGTCATGCATGCACAGAATGCACCACAACTGGGTAGCTTTGTGGAAAGTCAGTGATGCTGCCGGACAATGTCATTGAGGAACAGAACAGCACTGAATTTTTATTTTTTTTATAAATGAAACTGAAAAATATGTTTTATTGCAGTGATAAGCATGAATAGAAAATAAAACATTTTTGAGGCTATTTGATAAAAAGACACTTTGCATTGAAAACTCAGATTAAATTATGCCTCATGTACAAGGGAATGGCAGTAACTATACAAATTCAATCCTGCATGTCAATTTTTTAGATTTATTTCAACTCCAAACGCATCTTATCAATTGCATTACTTTCCTAATGCACATTACAGCATTTATAAATGTTTATTGTATCACATTCTGTATTTGGGAGCAGAGACTGCTGTAGCAGGAGATGCAGACATGTTTGACACACATATATGTGTGTAACATACTGTATCTTGCATGAATTTTCATTGTGTAGAAAGTGGGTGCACGCAAATATGGGTGATACAGTTGTATGCTTTTTGATGACATCAACACTTGACCAGAGAGGTGGAAAAGATCTGAGATGGGAATTTCATACTTAAGCAAAGTACACTTAGGGCATCTTCATGCAATTGTGGACTATGAAGACCTGGATGTATGCAAAAATATTCCTTTTTGAGGGGTATCTTTTGCACCTATTATAGAGTAGATACAAGTGCATGCTGATGAAAAACCAATACAAACCCTAGTGCATAATCTCTAGACACATATGTACAGCATCTCAATATACATACAACTCCGAAGATGTGTGAATATATGTATATTTATATGTATGCTTCTATTGATCAATGGCCCCTCAACTCCTTAAAATCTGCCTTGTTCTGTTTATTAAACTAACCATGGAGTTGGAACACAAATCATTTCTACCTAAGTGCATAACCAGCCAGTCCAGTCAAATCAATGTATGTACAGTAGGATGCAGTTATGAGATGGTGGACGCGAGGCAGTCGGTCTCAATCCCGATGCTGGAGTACCAACAAGGTAGTTAAGATAGGTGTCAAAATACCTATCTTAATCACTACGCCGGAATCCAGGAGGACGTGTGCCCAAATGAAGGTAAGCCGGGGCACCCCTAGTGTTGGCTGCGGGGGTGGAGTGTTAGGTTTAGGTAAGTTAGTGTGGTTAGCATTAGGTCTTGGGGGGTTAGGGTTAGGCACCCCCTGGGGGCAGGGTTAGGGTCAGGCACCACCAAGGGATGGGTTAGGCACTAAGGGGGGAGGGTTAGGTTTAGGCATGAAGGGGGGAAATTTATGATTAGGCACTAATGGGGAGGGTTAGGGTTACGGTGTTGGGTTGGTTGGGGAGGGGTAGGGTTAGGCTAAAAGATGGGAAGGTTAGGGGGAGAAGGGGGAAGGGGAAGTTTACTTACCTGACCTTTGTCAGGATTCCACCCATCGGGATGCTGCTGTTAGCATTGTGACAGGAGACAACCCAACAGCTGGCATTACATACCCATTCCTCAGCAGGAGCATACCAGCAGGAAGCAGACCATCCCAACCACTTCACCTAAAGTACAACCAGGAAAATTTCTGACCCTGTGGCCCAGTCATTCAACACAGCCCAATAGAAAGAGGAATGTCCAACAAACTCCACCATGTGTTCCCTACATGGCCCACCTGTAATAAGGAGCACAGAAATGTCAACCAATGCAACTAAGAAAAAATACAAATCCACTCAACACAATCACTCAAACCAGCAAGCAACTCACAAAAGCAAACAACACATAGGTAGAGAAATAGGAATGGGGGGCTTAAACGAGTAACCCAAAAACATCACTTAAACCATAGAGGAAAAAAATATGTTTGTCAAAAACAATTTCAAATCCCACTGCAGTGGCATGAGGCATGAGTTTACTGAATGCAAACATACTTTAAAAATACATAAATCAGAAGAACATAGGAAAAAATAAACAAGTATTCTTATACAGGGCACAAACAGATTATGAAAATAATGTAGTTCCAAATTTCTTTTTATGGGGGGTATTTACTAAAGCTGGGAGAGAGATAAAATTGTGAGAGGTAAAGTATTAACCAATCAGCTTCCAATTTACATTTTGCAGGCTGTGTTTAAAAAATTATAGTTAGGAGCTGATAGGTTCGTAATTTATTTTTACAATTTTATATCTCTCCCAGCTTTGATAAATATCCCATATTTCCCTCACATTAAAACTTAACTTTTATTATATTTATCAGTGTGAAGGCAAAATATGAACAAATAAATTACGTGAAAAACTATAGTGCAAAATTGACACTAATTATAAGTGAATTAAAATTGTGACTGTAAAAACATGTTGTTTAACATGTTTTATTATTCCTTGTTAAATGGTTTGCTCTGTACCTTTCAATTTCCCATAGGTAAATCCATTTATATTAAGGTTCATCAAACCATATAGGAAATACATGAATTCATTCATTAATGTTTTTAATGTAATTTACCTTTATTGTGTTTTTTTTTTATTATTTTATATACCGCATCTATGAACAATCATCACTTCTTTGTTAAAACTATATTTACAACTTCTGATTATTGAATTTAAATTGACCTGAATTATCTTGAGAAGTCCATAAAGAATTAAATACATTTTTATTATTATTTAAGGGAGCAGAATACTGGAGAACGCGCAGAGGCTATATAAAACTATTAGGAACACACTGTGCATCTCAAGTTGATACTTTATTTCAAATTAGTAAGAAGGATTGAACTGTAACAAATTGTATCACATTTACTATGACAGACATGTCTCTAAGTATAACTGAACCAAATTAACACATGGCTTCACGACAAGAGATTTCTATGATATAACTGAAACAAAGGTTTAATTTTAGATACTGATGTTCTGAACCAATGTACAAATAGGGGTATATTTACTAAAGTGAGAGTTTTCTGAAATGGAGAAGTTGCCCTTAGCAACCATTCGGATTCTACTTATTCAACTAGCACCTTCTTGAAAATAATAGCTAAAATCTGATTGGCTGCTATGGGCAACATTTCCACTTCCAAAAACTCAAATTTTAGTAAATATACCCCATAGTGTGGGCAGTGCACCCAGCCAGTAAAATTACTGATCCAACATTTATGAATATGAGAGACCTGTTTTGGTGGATATAGCTTTACAGATTTACCCTTAACCCTATTGCAGTATCAATCTTATGTTAGAGAATATAAATATAGAAATCAACTTTATTTAGCTATGAATCAGCCTAGTATGGGAGCAGGTTCGTAGTTGATTGATAGCAGCTACTTATCATTAGATGAAAACTGTGCCCATAAGGGAATTAAACATCCTTATTCAGCTAAAAGGGGATATTTATGTACAGCCTGCTGCCAGATAATAACACATACTCTGAAGTGTACTGAATGCAATAATTACACTGTGTTTTTGAAATCTTGTATCTGTGGCCTTATAGCTAATAGCAGGATGAACATATATAGTGCTGGTTGTATACCCAGCCAGTTCATTCATTATTTGTATAGATATTGACATAGAGATTTCTTACTCTGCCCAGAAGTGTAATATGTATTGACCAGGTATAACAATAATGGAGAAATAGGTGTCTGACATCCTCCTAATTTTTATCATGGAGCCATTTTGAGAACATAACACTGACTCCCATATAATACCCTTAAAAAAGTATATTTGAGCTCAGTATCTAATATGGGTGATGGTAACTTCTAAATAGTGTTAGAGTAATACTCAGGCATACTACACTTACTCTCCCTACATACCCTTAGGTCTTTTGGTAATTATTAAATTATATCTGGACAGCTTATATATATGAATTGTTGGTCCAGTAACTGAATTATTAAAGATAATATATTCTATCAGTGGTTGACTTATTAGGATGAGTTTACAATTAAAACAAAGAAGCAATGATTGTTCACAGATGTAGTTTATAAAATGATAAAAAAATACAAAAACATAATAAAGATAAATAACATTGGAGACATTAATGAATGAATACATTTATTTCCTATATGGTTTGATGGACTCTAACATAAAGGTATTTACCTATAGGAAATTGGAAGGTACAGAGAAAACCACTTAACAAGGAATAATAAAACATGTTACACAACATGATGGTCTTACAGTCACAATTTTAATTCACTTAAATTTTGTGTCAATTTTGGACCATAGTTTATCACATCATTTCTTTGTTCAAATTTTGCATTCATACTAATTAATATAATAAAAGTTAAACTTTAATTTAAGAGATATAGTCAGAATCCTTTAAAAATATTTGTGGAACTATATTATTTTCATAATATGTGTGTGCCCTGTATTAGAATATTTGTTTCTTTTTTCCTATGTTGTAACAATATTAATTATTTGGTGCACCTCCCCAAATTAGGTGAATTATCATAGATGTTAATAGGGGAATAGATTGAGATAAATTATGTTCCTGTGCAGATAAATTTTTAGTTTTGTATTGACATAATCAGAAGACCCAGCAGCTGCCGTGCAAGATTCCACACCAATGTGAATGGAATGCATCTTGTAGTCTGTGCCACTCAACCCCAGCTCAGCCATGCAACATTGAAATACACAGCAAACTGAAAATTGGAAAACAAATATCCATCTGCAAGTGCCAACCATACTAACTGTCCAAACTAACCATACTAACCCTCCAGAGAAGCACAGCACCAAAAAGTCTATGGCCAAAGATACCAGGCAAATAAGCAGGTTAAGATGAACCTTTAAGATCACCCAATGCCCCAATCCACCTGATCCACCTTAGAATGGTGAATTTTACATAGCACTGACCCATCAAGGACTAAAATTTTAAGAAAAAGTAGACACAAGGAAAACAAGATCCAATTAGCTGTAACAAACACCCTATGTGGTAATCACCAAAGAAATCTCAGAAAAAAAGCATCCAGATATAAAGCAGTGACAGAAGATATCACATAGCCCACAATGACAATAAGGGACTCCAGCATAACTAAGTCTATAGGCTTACACTTGTAACCTGTAGTTGAACAGTCCCAGGCTCACCTTTTAAGCAGTTTGGACAGCTGAATACCTTTTGTCGGGTCATCCAATCCATGCAGACAAGCAAAATATGAGAGGCCCATCAAACTAGCACTCATAAATGCCCTCGGCTGTCCCTAACAATACTCCACCCAAGCGTAAGCATATATAGAATGGTCATCATCCTTAACTCTTAGGAAGTGTAATTCTAAAAAATTCCAGTCACACCAAGCTGCCTTATAAGTCTACAGCATCCCATGTCCTCCCAAGCCAATCTCTCCAGTCTGGAATATTGACTTGGCCCAGACATAAAAAGGACAGACCTCACAGACAGGACAGGCAGTAGGTGCGAGTACATAATAATGCCCCAAGTCACCATGCAATAAGGGATCCATCAGTTGGTTATCATCACCAGCCAGGTGCCAGGCATGAAAATGAATGTTCACACAAAGGCAATAAAGCACCAGCAACCTAAGCAAATGCAATGTACCAATAAACTATGTCCCTATACTGCAATCAACCAAAATACAAGTATATAGCCACAATGATGGGAAACATCATGTGTGTACAACTGGAGAGTAAGGCTGGTAACTAGAGGCACCAAATAGATCTGTTCACTATTGAAATCCTACAAGAAATGGAATCAAACCAGGTGATCTTCCTTGATCTCCCTATAGGGTTGGGCAAAACGAAATGGCTGTTTGACCACAGTAGTAGCTCATGCAAATCACTCGCCCCATAAGTATATCCAAAAATGTGATATTCATATGACCCAAAATGATTAATCCTGATGGATTTCAATGGCCCCATGACCCAGGCACAATGCAATTTGATCTCAAAGTTTCAACACCTTGTCAAGAGGCAGCCTACTCAAGCCAGCCACAGTATCAGTTTCAATGCCTAGGAAACTCAAACAAGTAGTCGGGCTCTCATTGTTATTGTGAGCAACGGGCAGACCAATATCACAAAACAAGATCAGCACATACCAACAGACTCCCTCAGTCACCTAGCTAATCAACCAGAAAGTCATCCAAGTAGTGAGCCAGGCCACATAGACCTATACAAGCATGAATGCACCACTGTAAAAAGAAAGCAAAGCACTCAAAATAGACACAAAGCAGAGCCCATGGGTAAACTACTGACAACAAAATATCCATCAGGAAAACAAAAACCAACTAAACAAAACAAATCCATGTGCAAGGGCAGCAGTCAAAAAGCCAACTCATTGCAAGAATAGCCCTTAAACCAACAGATCATACCCAAGTGGATGAATCTTTAAAAGACTGGTAAACAAACCTGCAATGACTAGAATCAATGGTGACATTGACAGAGGCACCTTCAGGGTAGGGAACAGTGTTGGCAGAATGAGAAGGAGGTCCCCATCAAGGGAGACAGAGGCAAGGTAGGATACAAAGTAGGAGGGGCCACAGATTGCCATGAGACAAGCAGACTGGGAGCCCTTTCAACTCTTACATTGGGAGCTGAAAGGAATACGAGCAGGGGAGAAGGCAACATGGAAGTAGACAACCTGGAGACACACATGGGGGTGAATTCCAACCTGTGGGGAGGAAATAGGGGATATTGAGGGGGCCATGGCAGACCCAAGGTGATAGGAAGAGGGAATGTGGAGGGCCGAGGAGGGTAGGGAAGAATAAATTAGGGAGGGGCCACAGGGGCCCATAACAGAGGGTTTTCCTTTGGAGGCATATGTGAAAGGGAAAATGACTGTGGAGGGAGAGGAGCAGGTACCAAATCAGCTAACATTAAGGTTGGTGGAAGTTGGAAAAGGCCAGAACCTGTGGTAGACAGAGGGGGGGAATCTGAGGGGGCAGCAGAAACAGGAGGCAACACACACTGGTCTGGCGGTTGGTGGACAGTGTCACTCACCATGGGAGGGAGGCAACAACAGGCAAGAAAAGGAGAAAGGAGTGAAGAATCCAGCTGTTTTAGGGGCAGACATAGGTGAGAAGAGGGTGCTGCTGCAGGCCAGGACACAGCCAAGGAGGGGGTCACTGGCTCTTAAGAGGAAGAGAGTAGGAAATTAGCACCTGGGCTGAGGAGAGTGTCACCCCCACAGCATCACCTGGGCTAGCCTGGAGCAGAGTGAATGGGAGAGGGGTCAGGGCAGGCCACACTGAAACACAGTCCTGGACCTACATCAGATTGCAGGATTGATTTAGAGGTAGAGGCATTATGTGCGACTCTAAATCAGGATCTATTTGCTCAAATTATGGCCCCCTCTGCTTGACTGAGAAAAGGTGAGTTTAGGAAGAATATTATATATTTTTTAATGGTGACTTCATTCAACCTCTAATCCAGCAATTTTCAACCTTTTTCAACTGGAGGCACACTACGCAAGATTTAAAAATTGCCAAGGCACACGATGCGGTGTGCATGACCTATGAAAAAAATACATATTGCCTCCCACTTAAAAACACACACCCATTGGCCTCCACAGGACCAAAACACACTACATTGGCCTCCACAGGAATAAAACACACATACATTGCCTCCAAAGAAATAAAACACACATGCATTTTCCCCCACAGGAATAAAATGCACATACATTGGCCCCAACAGGAATAAAACGCACATACTGTGGCCCCACAGAAAAAATAACATTGGCTAGCCTCCATATAAACAAAAAAAACACATTGCTGACCACACAGAAAAAATAAAAACCGTATTGCTACACACAAAAATTAAAACCAATGTCTGGCCCTCAAAAAAAAACCCCACACTGCTTCCCCCAAAAATAAATCTCACTGGCTCCCACATAAAAAGTAAATTTAGATTTTTATGGCCCTTCCTGTGCCTCATCAGCTGGGAGTGAACACAGTGCAGAGCTGTCAGTAGCATCCAGGTGGGCAGGAGGGAGGGCTGGCTGACTGGTGGAGTGGGTGGGTTGGCTGGCAACATGGCATGCATGACCTGTGATATCACTCTGCCACGTAAAAACAGAGGTCACTAAGCCTACCAGAAGAACTCATTGGCCCAGTCTGCAGTACACTAATCTGACTAGCGGCTCTGAAACATGACAACCACTCACGGCACTCTAGTATGGGGCAGCAAAGCAGTTGAAAAACTCCTGATCCTTACCTTTACCCTTTTCATTGTTCAGAAAATATCTACTTAATACTTTCTGCTGCATATTACTTCTTTATACTTTAATGTGGAAGTTCCCAATCAGCCACTGCCACAAATGGTCAGTTATCCTCTTCACTTTGGTTACACATATGTGATGTGAAACAGCATGTGACTAGATACAACTCAGGACTCTATTGACTCTGCTCTGTTGGCCCATAATTTAATGAAATGACTACATAGTGTTACAAGTTGTGGTCACTACTTGTCTCCATCTAGCAGTTACCTTCTCATGAGGCTGTTGTTCTGGTTCCCTCTGTTGCTAGGTGATCTGAATGTCATAGGAGGTCACATGTTATCCACAGCACAGTGTGCAGTTCCTCCTCCTATTTGTGCACACTTTCCTTTTTGCCGCCTCACCGACTACAGCACTCCTTTTTTTTCTCTTGGTTCTGCTGCATGGTTAGCATTCTGTGCTTAGTTGCTACATTGTGGCCTGGTTCTCCAGTGGTATTGTCCAGTCACAGGTTATCAGCTTCCCAGCTGCACAAGCAGCTGCCATGCTGCCACCAGCTCACCAGCCACTACATCGGCTTCCCAGCTGCACCAGCAGCTTTCATGCTGCCACCGGCTCACCAGCCACTACATCAGCTTCCAAGCCGCTCCAACAGCTTCTGTGCTGCCTCAGGCTCACCAGCCCCTACATCAGCTTCCCAGGTTAACCAGCAGCTTTCATGCTGCCACTGGCTCACCAGCCATTACATCGGCTTCCCAGCCACACCAGCAGCTTCCATGCTGCCACCAGCTCACCAGCTCCTACACATCAGCTCTCAAGCTGCATCACTGGCTCTCCAGCCACTACATCAGCTCTCAAAGCTGCATCTCAAGTACACCATCTTATGTACCGACTCCCAAGATGCACCATCGGCTCTCAAAGCCACATCTCAAGTACACTAACATGTGTACTGGCTCCCAAGCCACACCATTGGCTCTCAAAACTGCATCTCAAGTACACCAACTTATGTAACAGCTCCCAAGGCCACACCATCAGCTCTCAAAGCCAAATCTCAAGTACACCAACTTGTGTTCCAGCTCAAAAAGCCACATCTCAAATACACCAACTCCTACTACTGGCTCAAAGCCACACCATCAGCACCTTAGCCACACTATTGGCTCTCAAAGCCACACCATCAGCTCCTAAGCCACATTTTCAGCTCTCAAAGATGAACATTCCTACACATTGGCTCTCTAGCTGAATCACTGGCTCTCCAGCCACACCATTTGCTCTCAAGGCAAATCCATTCTGCACATCGGCACTCAAGCCTCATCACCGGCTCTCCAGCCACACCATTGGGTCTCTGGCTGCCACTTTGACACTTCCTGTTCCAAATTCTGCACCTCACCACTGATTCCCATTAGACACTTGCGTAAGCCACTATTACCCAGAGTATTAAGTCCTGGCAGCCACCTTAGTACCAGTGAACATTTTTAGTTCTAAGAGAACAATGGGTGGCTGTTAGTGGTGGAAGACCTCATTAGGCCAGGTACTAGGAGGCTTACTTGGAGTAGTCTTTGGGATTCATAACTTTATAGTCAGCCAAAAAAATAGCAAAGGAGCTAATATGGAATAGGGACATAATCCGGCCCAGGTACTTGCTGCACAAATCCAAGCACTTACCCTAAAGATCCAAGAGTTCAGCTTGCATGTCAAGAAGGTCCAGGCTCCTGTTGCTCCATTCCATCTCAAAGAGCCTAAAATAAATGTGCTGGACCGATTTTCTGGGGATCGCTGACAGTTCCTCAACTTCTGCGAAAGTTGCAAGCTGTATTTCAAACTATGGCCCTGATTCAGAGCCGGACACTCTGAAAGAGCGCCCACTCTGAATCAGGGCATTTTTTTTTTTGGAGTGGCCACCCACAGCTATTGCAAGCGGTCAGGATGATGGTCGCGATGGACAAGACCATCACGACCATCGGGCTTGCAATGAGACCCTTGTGGTAGGGTCTCGTCACTGCAATTCCCAGAGAGCTTCTGGCTCTAATAGAGCCAGAAGGTCTCCCACTGACATCACTGGTGATGTCAGTAGGGCCGCCCACAAATGGCAGGTGTTTGCATGGGAACGCCTCCATTTGTGAAGCCACCCCCACGCCATGCCTCCAAAACAGTGCGAGCTGTCGCTAAAAATCGACAGCCGTCCCCTTTTGGTGTGAGACCAAGAGCAACGGAGCACCTGTCGCTAGCCGAGTCTCACGCATGCGCACGTCGGAGCCGGCTCTGGCATGCGCATGAACAGTGGCCTAACATCTACCCACTCGTGAGCGAAGAGCGCTTGCAAGCGGGTCTGAATCAGGCCCTATGTCCTTTCTCCTCAGGGACAGAATCGCAATGAGTAGGACTGGCTATTTCCCTTCTCCAAGGTGATCCACAGACATGGACCTTTGAGTTGCTGTCTGTTAATGCCTTCATTGCTGCTATCGGCCTATTGTATGACAACCCTGACAGAACTACACTAGCTGAGTCCAAATTGCATTCTCTCAAGCAGGGTCAGAAGGCAGCTGAAGATTATTCCATAGAATTCCGCAGACGGGCAACTGATTCTGGTTGGAATGACCCGGGCTTATGTAGCCAATACCATCTTGGACTCTCTGAGCATATGGGAAAGATTTCTGGACTGCACAACCTGACTATATATATGATGGGAGGTGCTACCTGATGAGACTAATTGCAGGCACAGAAACAGATAAATCTCAGGTGCACAACTCCAAAAAATTAATAATATATGTAAATGCAATAAAATTTTGCAATCAATAGAGGTTTTTAGCATAATCATGGCCAAGGTTATGGGCCTACCCACTATATGCAGGTAACCTCTTTTGGGTAGGTCCCTAACATACTAGGGTTCAAATCCAGAGCGCAGGACCCCCCAAAACTGGCCCAGCCAAGCCGCCCCAGGGCACCACCATAGTAAGAAAAGTGCAGTGTAAAGAGATAATTAGGTGCAGCTGCAGCTGCATATAAAGAATGAAAATAAAAAAGTGAAGTACATATATATTAAACACACACAGTGAAGGGTTAAAATGTGTTATAAAGGAAATGTGTTATAATGCGGACTCTCTGAGGCCATCAAGGATATCCTCATCCAACATTCCCCTACTGAGTCCTTGGATGACCTTATGCATCAGGCCATTAGGTTTGACCGACGTCTCCGGGAACATAGATGGGAACAAAATATTCCCACAAGGTTTCCCCTCTCCCTCACTTGGGTCCCGTCTTCAGATCCAAATTGGTGCATCTCGATTGTCACCTGAAGAAAGATGCAGAAGACATTCCCTAGGTCTCTGTATGTATTGCGGAGACAAGGGGCAGAGAGTGAGTAATTGTCCACTCTGACCGGTAAAAGGCAAGACCTAAATGTTCAGGAGGAATTGCATTTAGGCCTGGCTCCTATTTCCTCCAAGAACTTGGTTCTAGTCCCTGTTGCCCTCCAACTTGTTAACTTCACTCTGACCACCTTGGCATCCTGGATAGCGGTGCGGCTGGCAATTTTAAGGATTTTCTTTTTTTCCAGTCATTGGGCATGCCCACCATTCCTTTGGATAAGAAAATCCCTATCTGCGGACTGGATGGAGGATTGATTTCCAGTGATCACATTGAATATAAAACACCTCCTCTCCATTTGCTAGTCAGAGTTCTGCATTCAGAGACTATTTCCTTTTCTCTTTAGCTCCAGTCTTTCTCGGTCTCCCTTGGCTCAGGAATCATAGCCATATAATTGTTTGGTATTCCAGGGAAATATCAAGATGGAGCCGTGCCTGTCATACTGTCTAGTTATTCCAGTTTGGTCAGATCAACCTGTTGTAGCCAAAATTCTTCTGGCCATCCCACCTCAGTACCGTGATTATGGCGATGTTTTCTCCAAACAGCTACTGTGATTTTGCTGTCACCTAATGTTTTTAGGATACATTATATCCTCCCACAGATTTTCAATGGATCTGGGTAAATTCAAAGCCATACTGGAGTGGGTCCAACCAATGACCATTAAAGCTATTCAGAGCTTCCTCAGCTTTGCCAACTACTATAGGAGGTTTATCACTTTCTCTACTATAATAGCATTCATAGTAGAACTGACTAGAATTTAAGCTGATACCTACAATTGGACATCTAAGGCTGTTCAGGTTTTTGAGGCTCTTAACACCATCTTCACTCAGGCTCCAGTCCTCCATAATCCTAATCTGGACTTCTGTTCATTTTTGAAGTGGAAAAATCCAAGGTTGGAGCTGGAGCCATCCTGTCCCAGAGAGATTCAGTTGACAACAAATTACTTTTCCTGCAAATTCACCTCAGCAGAACATAAGTATGATATGGGGAATTGGGAGTTACTTGCGATTAAGTGGGCCTTTGAGTACTAGAGACACTGGCTTCAGGGAGCCAAACATGAAATCATGGTTCTTACCAACCATAAGAACTTATCATATATCCAGTCTGCCAAGTGATTGAACTCCCGCCAAGCACTATTCTTCACCCGCTTCAACTTCCTTATCTCCTTCCCACCTGGATCTAAAAATATCAAGTCTGATGCTCTCTCCAGGAGCTTTGTTACAGCACAGCAGACCGTCTGCTCTGGGGAACCCACTATCCCTGAGTTTGGCATTCACTGTGCTTTTGCTCAAAACCTAGATAAACTCATTCAGGCCTGTCAGTTGGACCCTCCTCCAGAAAAACCTTCTGGTATTCTATTTGTTCAAGAAAGATTCAATAAGTTGGTTTTACTGGATTTCCACTCTCAACAAGCTTTTGGGCATCCTGCATTAGCAAAATGGTTGACTTACTCTCTCATGCAGTCTGCTGGCCTTATCTGATCAACTGTTTGCAAATTTGTCCTGGCTTGTGAGATCTATGCTCGAAACAAAACACCTTGGACAGCCCCTTCTGGCCTGTTGCTGCTTCCCTCCATACCTAAAAAACCTTGGACACACATAGCATTGGACTTTGCTGTTGATCTCCCAGTTTCTGCCCGATGCTTTGTCATCTGGACTGTGGTGGACTGCTTTAGAAAAATTACACATTTCATCCCATTAACCAAGCTACCCTCTGCTAATGAGCTTTCCAGTTTATTTCTTCAGCATAACTTTTGCCTGCATGGTCTTCTGGAGGATAGTGTGTCAGGTCAAAGAACACAATTTGTAGCACAATTTTGGAGAGCCTTCTGTTCTTCCTTGGGCATTTGCCTCAGTCATTCCTCAATTCATCAGGCAAACTGAGCATGCTAACCAGTACCTGGAGCAGTATATATGTTGTTATGTTTCCAAATGCCATAAAGAATGGGTTTCTCATCTGCTGCTGGCTGAATTTGCCTTTAACTCATGCCATTAAGCTTCTACAGTGTCTCCTTTTTCTCTGTCTTGTGTCAACATCCCAGAGCAAATTCATTCAGCTTCGGTTACCCAGTCTTGCCTTCTGTCTCTCGGCTCCATCATATTTGGAACAAGGTCCATCCAAGCCTTCGAAAGATCTATCTCTACTCCAAGAAAACTGCCGATAGAAATCGGAGGTCATGTATGTTTAAGAAGGGTGATTTGGTTTGGCTCTCTACTAAGAGCATTAAGCTTAAGTAGCCTACCCAGAAGTTGAGTTCAAGGTTCATTGGCACTTTTCACATAATTTCTTAGGTTAATCCAGTAGCTTTCAAGCTTCAGTTACACAGGTCTCTCCATATCAACAACACCTTCCAATGTTCCTTGTTTAGACTGGTCTTTAGTTCTGTCAAGTTCAAGCCCAAGCTTCCATTCATGCCTGCTTTGATTGTGGTCTATGGTCAACATGAATTTGTGGTTGAGAAAATCTTGGTTTCTAAGATTTCCAGAGATCATTTGCATGTCTTGATCCACTGGATGGGCTATGGCCTAGAGGAGTGTTACTGGGTTCCTGAAAGTGCTGTAAATGCTCCCAGGCTAGAGAGATATTTAATTTGAGATTTTCCTCACCAAACAGTGTTCTGGGGGCTCTTCAACACCGCGTCAAGGGGTACAGTTACAAGTCACAGTCACAACTTGTCTCCCTCTAGCAGTTTACCATCTCATGATGTTGTTGTTTTTATGGTTCCCTCAGTTGCTAGGCAATCTGCATGCCATAGGAGGTCCTGTGTTATTCACAGCATGGTGTGATTGGTCCCTCCTATTTCTGCATGCTGGTCTTGTGCAGCCTCACCGACTATAGTGTTCCTTTTGGTTCTCTAGTCTCTGCTGCATGGTCAGCATTCTGTGCTTAGTTGCTACATGGTGTCCTGGTACTCCAGCAGTATTGCCCAGTCACCAGTTATTGGCTTCCCAGCTGCACCAACAGCTTCCATGTTGCCACCGGCTCAACAGCCACTACATCAGCTTCCCAGCCACACCAGCAGCTTTCTTGCTGCCACCGGCTCAGCAGCTGCTACACATAAGCTCTAAAGTTGCATCACTGGCTCTCCAGCCACACCATCAGCTCTCAAAGCTGAATCTCAAGTACACCAACTTGTGTACTGGTTCCCTAGCCATACCGTTGGCTCTCAAAGCCACATATCAAGTACACTAACTTGTGTACTAGCTCCAAGCTGCACCTTCGGCTCTCAAAGATGCATCTTAAGTACACCAAATTGTGTACTGGCTCCCTATCTGCACCATCGACTCAAAGCTGCATTGCAAGTACTGTACACCAACTTCTGTACCAGCTCCCAAGCCCCATCATCTGCTCACAAAGCCACATTTCAAATACACCGACTCCTACTACCAGCTCAAAACCGCACCATAGGCTCTCCAAGCTGCATCTCAAGTACACTATCTTCTGTACTGGCTCCCTAGCTGCACCTTTGGCTCTCAAAGCCGCATCACAAGTACTGTACACCAACTTGTGTACTGGCTCCCAAGCTGCATCATTTGAAATAAACCGACTCCTACTACCAGCTCAATGCTGCACCATCGGCTCTCCAAGTTGCATGTCAAATACACCATCATCTGTACTGGCTCCCTAACTGCACCATCGGCTCTCAAAGCCACATCCCAAGTACACCAACTTGTGTACCAGCTCCCAAGCCACACCATCTGCTCACAAAGCCACATTTAAAATACATTGACTCCTACTACTGGCTCAAAGTCACACCATTGGCTCTCCAAGCTGCATCTCAAGTACACCATCTTCTGTACTGGCTCCTGAGCTGCACCATTGGCTCTCAAAGCCGCATCACAAGTACTGTACACCAACTTGTGTTCCAGCTCCCAAACCGCATCGTCTGCTCGCAAAGCCACATTTCAAATACACCGACTCCTACTACCAGCTCAAAGCTACACCCTTGGCTCTCCAAGCTGCATCTCAAGTACACCATCTTCTGTACCAGCTCCCGAGCAGCACCATTGGCTCTCAAAGCTCTCAAAGCCGCATCGCAAGTACTGTACACAAATTTGTATACTGGCTCCCAAGTCGCACCATCTGCTCACAAACCCACATTTCAAATATACCAACTCCTACTACTGGCTCAAAGCTGCACCATTGGCTCTCCAAGCTGCATCTCAAGTACCCCATCTTGTGTACCAACTCCCTAGCTACACCATTGGCTCTTAAAGTCATATTGCAAGTACACCAACTTGTGTACCGGCTCCCAAGCCACACCATCAGCTCACAAAGCCACATCTCAAATACACCAACTCCTACTTCCATCTCAAAGCCGCACTATCGGCACCTTAGCCATGCTATCAGCTCTCAAAGCCACACCATCAGCTCCTAAGCCACATTGTCAGCTCTCAAAGCCAAACCTTCATACGCATCAGCTCTCAAGCCATATCACTGGCTCCCCAGCCACACCATTTGCTCTCAAAGCAAAACCTTCCTGCACATCAGCATTCAAGCCACCTCAAAAGCTCTCCAGCCATACAGTCAGGTCTCTGGTTGCCTCTTTGACACTTTCCGTTCCAAACTCTGCACCTCACAACTGAATCCCATCAGACACTCGCGTAAGCCGCTACTACCCTGAGTATTAATTCCAAGCAGCCACCTAAGTACCAGTGAACTTCTTTAGTTCTAAGGGAACAACGGGTGGCTTTTAGTGGCAGAAGAACTCGCTAGGCCGGGTTCTAGGGGGCTTACTCGGAGCAGTCTTTGGGATTTGTAACACATAGACTGTTTCATCAATTGTTTCAATATCTGAAACATAACCATATACTCTGTCTTCTTGCAGCTTGCTGTTTGCCACACAGGACTGTGGCTAAACAGGAGACTACATCCACTAGTTTACCCTGGAACTACAACAGGTTGTGCACAGGAGTGCATCTAAAGAGATAATATGTTAGATGGCTGAAGGCAGAGTACTACCCAGAGAAGCCAAACACAAATGAACAGGAGGAGTAAAGTGACAGCTTGGGAACACAAAGGGAATATGTAGACAAGACAAGTTTACTTAGTGCCATAGGCAAAGCTTGAACCTAACCCATCCACCTATGCTCAAGACCACCTACCTCACTGATTTGAATTTTTAAAAATAATAACTTACCATCTTCTGACTGACTGGAAATTATGCAGTTCAGATGCATTGATGGCTGATGCATATTGTGGTCCAGACTCCATTGCTGTATTTGTACAAGTGGGAGTCTCCAAATAATAGAGTTAAGGAAAACAAAAACATGTCACGATAAGCCAACAATAGACACTGGGACTGCTTTTGAGTTGGAATCAAAGTGAAAAAAGTATTTTTATGTCTTGGCAAAACCATGCAGAACTACAGGTGGGACAGACTGAAAATGTGTAGAGAGATTTAAATTTAAGAGGGGTGTAGCCAAACGCAAATATATTTTGCCATGTAAAAATAAAACTTGTCAGCATTTGTGGCCTACATATAAAAACAGCCAGTATTTAACTTGCATGAAAAAATTAATTTTCACCCTTTTTATTGCAACATGGTTTGTCCTTGTTTTGTAAAATAATTATTTTGCTTATCTCCAAACTCTAAATCAGCCCAATATTGTAATTGTTTGAGTCTCTTTCTTTGTATTGTGCACTTTTTTAGATTTCCCGTGAACTTCTTCTATACTTTCACAATGCATTAACAGGGCAAGTCAATTCTCAGCAATGAGAGCGACTGCGAATAGCACTCTGGGATATATGCGGCGATAGTGAAAGTGCGAGGAGGGGAACATAGTTCTCCTCTGACCACCCAGTGCTGATCTCTGTGTGTGCAGATATCAGAAGCAAAGGGGACTTATAATCGGTCTCCCCTACCTTACATTCTGCTGCTCTCTGATAAGGTAAGGGGACAGGTAACTATCAGAACTAGCAGGGTGGGTGTTGTTACTGCAAGGGGGCCTATGGACAGAGGGGCTGGGAGGCATGCAAAACATCCCTTTGGCATATTTTTTTTAAATAAAATATTTAAATATACTTTAAAAAGTAATTTTAAACTTAATTCAATTTAAAAAAATTAAAATTTCGGTGCGGTTTTGACAAAAAAATTGTCAGTTAAGTGGTTAAAAGATATCAAAGGGTGATGATTGTAAGCTACACTGACCTATATAGATTATTCAAAGACCAGTTTGAATGTAGTTGCTTTAAGCCCCATTTACCTGCAACTACCAAGTGTATTCTGTTTTTGTTACATGTGACTGCTAAGTTTATTCAGTTCCAGTTACAGAACCTGTGACTACCAAGTGCATTCTGTTCTTGTTACCTGTGACTGCTAAGTTTATTCTGTTCTTGTTACCTGTGACTACCAAGTGTATTCTGTTCTTGTTACCTGTGACTGCTATGTGTATTGTGTTCTTGTTTCCTGTGACTACCAAGTGTATTCTGTTCTTGTTACCTGTGACTGCTATGTGTATTCTGTTCTTGTTACCTGTTACTGCTAAGTGTATTCTGTTCCAGTTACCTGTGACTACCAAGTGTATTCTGTTCCATTTACCAGTGACTACTAAGAGTATTCTGTACTTGTTACCTGTGACTGCTAAGTGTATTCTTTTCTTGTTACGTGTGACTGCTAAGTGTATTCTGTTCTTGTTACCTGTGACTGCTAACTGTATTCTGTTCTTGTTACCTGTGACTGCTAAGAGTATTCTGTTCTTGTTACCTGTGACTGCTAAGTGTATTCTGTTCTTGCTACCTGTGACTGCCAAGTTTATTCTGTTCTTGTTACCTGTGACTACCAAGTGTATTCTGTTCCATTTACCTGTGACTACCAAGTGTATTCTGTTCCATTTACCTGTGACTACCAAGTGCATTCTGTTCTTGTTACCTGTGACTGCTAAGTGTATTCTGTTCTTGTTACATGTGACTGCTAAGTGTATTCTGTTCTTGTTAACTGTGACTGCTAAGTTTATTCTGTTCTTGTTACCTGTGACTGCTAAGTGTATAGTGTTCTTGTTTCCTGTGACTACCAAGTGTATTCTGTTCATGTTACCTGTGACTACCAAGTGTATTCTGTTCTTTTTACCTGTGACTGCTAAGTGTATCCTGTTCTTGTTACCTGTGAATTCTAAGTGTATTCTGTTCTTGTTAATTGTGACTGCTAACTGTATTCTGTTCCTTTTACCTGTGACTACCAAGTGTATTCTGTTCTTGTTACCTGTGACTACCAAGTGTATTCTGTTCTTGTAACCTGTGACTTCTTAGTGTATTCTGTTCTTGTTACCTGTGACTGCTTAGTGTATTATGTTCTACTTACCTGTGACTGCTAAGTGTATTCTGTTCTTGTTACGTGTGACTGCTAAGTGTATTCGGTTCATGTTACCTGGGACTACCAAGTGTATTCTGTTCCTTTTACCTGTGACTGCCAAGAGTATCCTCATCTTGTTACCTGTGAATTCTAAGTGTATTATTTTCTTGTTATCGGTGACTGCTAAGTGTATTCTGTTCCTTTTATGTGTGACTACCAATTGTATTCGGTTCTTGTTACCTGTGACTACCAATTGTATTCTGTTCTTGTTACAAGTGACTTCTTAGTGTATTCTATTCCTGTTAGCTGTGACTGCTTAGTGTATTAAGTTCTACTTACCTGTGACTGCTAAGTGTATTCTGTTCTTGTTACCTGAGACTGCTTAGTGTATTCTGTTCTTGTTACCTGTGACTGCTAAGTGTATTGTGTTCTTGTTTCCTGTGACTACCAAGTGTATTCTGTTCTTGTTACCTGTGACTGCTAAGTGTATTGTGTTCTTGTTTCCTGTGACTACCAAGTGTATTCTGTTCTTGTTACCTGCGACTGCTAAGTGTATTCTGTTCTTGCTACCTGTGACTGATAAGTGTATTCTGTTCTTGTTACCTGTGACTGCTAAGAGTATTCTGTACTTGTTACCAGTGACTGCTAAGTGTATTCTGTTCATGTTACCTGTGACTGCCAAGTTTATTCTGTTCTTGTTTCCTGTGACAACCAAGTGTATTCTGTTCTTGTTACCTGTGACTGCTAAGTGTATTCTGTTCTTGTTACCTGTGACTGCTAAGTGTATTCTGTTCTTGCTACCTGAGACTGCTAAGAGTATTCTGTTCTTGTTACCTGTGACTGCTAAGTGTATTCTGTTCTTGATACATGTGACAGCCAAGTGTATTCTGTTCTTGTTACCTGTGACTACCAAGTGTATTCTGTTCTTGTTACCATTGACTGTTAATTGTATTCTGTTCTTGTTACCTGTGACTGCTAAGTGTATTCTGTTCTTGTTACATGTGACTGCTAAGTTTATTCTGTTCTTGTTACCTGTGACTGCTAAGTGTATAGTGTTCTTGTTTCCTGTGACTACCAAGTGTATTCTGTTCTTGTTACCTGCGACTGCTATGTGTATTCTGTTCTTGTTACCTGTTACTGCTAAGTGTATTCTGTTCTTGTTACCTGTGACTACCAAGTGTATTCTGTTCTTGTTACCTGTTACAGCTAAGTGTATTCTGTTCTTGTTACCTGTGACTACTAAGTGTGTTCTGTTCTTGTTACCTGTGACTGCTAAGTGTTTTCTGTTTATTTTACCTGTGACTACCAAGTGTATTCTGTTCTTGTTACCTGTGACTGCTAAGTGTATTCTGTTCTTGTTACCTGTGACTGTTAAGTGAATTCTGCTCCAGGTACCTGTGACTGCTGTGTATTCTGTTCATGTTACCTGTGACTGCTAAGTGTATTCTGTTCTTGCTACCTGTGACTGCTAAGAGTATTCTGTTCATGTTACCTGTGACTACCAAGTGTATTCTGTTCTTGTTACCTGTGACTGCTAAGTGTATCCTGTTCTTGTTACCTGTGAATTCTAAGTGTATTCTGTTCTTGTTATCTGTGACTGCTAACTGTATTCTGTTCTTGTTACCTGTGACTGCTAAGAGTATTCTGTTCTTGTTACCTGTGACTGCTAAGTGTATTCTGTTCTTGCTACCTGTGACTGCCAAGTTTATTCTGTTCTTGTTACCTGTGACTACCAAGTGTATTCTGTTCCATTTACCTGTGACTACCAAGTGTATTCTGTTCCATTTACCTGTGACTACCAAGTGCATTCTGTTCTTGTTACCTGTGACTGCTAAGTGTATTCTGTTCTTGTTACATGTGACTGCTAAGTATATTCTGTTCTTGTTAACTGTGACTGCTAAGTTTATTCTTTTCTTGTTACCTGTGACTGCTAAGTGTATAGTGTTCTTGTTTCCTGTGACTACCAAGTGTATTCTGTTCATGTTACCTGTGACTACCAAGTGTATTCTGTTCTTTTTACCTGTGACTGCTAAGTGTATCCTGTTCTTGTTACCTGTGAATTCTAAGTGTATTCTGTTCTTGTTAATTGTGACTGCTAACTGTATTCTGTTCCTTTTACCTGTGACTACCAAGTGTATTCTGTTCTTGTTACCTGTGACTACAAAGTGTATTCTGTTCTTGTAACCTGTGACTTCTTAGTGTATTCTGTTCTTGTTACCTGTGACTGCTTAGTGTATTATGTTCTACTTACCTGTGACTGCTAAGTGTATTCTGTTCTTGTTACGTGTGACTGCTAAGTGTATTCGGTTCATGTTACCTGGGACTACCAAGTGTATTCTGTTCCTTTTATCTGTGACTGCCAAGAGTATCCTCTTCTTGTTACCTGTGAATTCTAAGTGTATTATGTTCTTGTTATCGGTGACTGCTAAGTGTATTCTGTTCCTTTTATGTGTGACTACCAATTGTATTCGGTTCTTGTTACCTGTGACTACCAATTGTATTCTGTTCTTGTTACAAGTGACTTCTTAGTGTATTCTGTTCCTGTTAGCTGTGACTGCTTAGTGTATTAAGTTCTACTTACCTGTGACTGCTAAGTGTATTCTGTTCTTGTTACCTGAGACTGCTTAGTGTATTCTGTTCTTGTTACCTGTGACTGCTAAGTGTATTGTGTTCTTGTTTCCTGTGACTACCAAGTGTATTCTGTTCTTGTTACCTGTGACTGCTAAGTGTATTGTGTTCTTGTTTCCTGTGACTACCAAGTGTATTCTGTTCTTTTTACCTGCGACTGCTAAGTGTATTCTGTTCTTGCTACCTGTGACTGCTAAGTGTATTCTGTTCTTGTTACCTGTGACTGCTAAGAGTATTCTGTTCTTGTTACCAGTGACTGCTAAGTGTATTCTGTACATGTTACCTGTGACTGCAAAGTTTATTCTGTTCTTGTTTCCTGTGACAACCAAGTGTATTCTGTTCTTGTTACCTTTGACTGCTAAGTGTATTCTGTTCTTGTTACCTGTGACTGCTAAGTGTATTCTGTTCTTGCTACCTGAAACTGCTAAGAGTATTCTGTTCTTGTTACCTGTGACTGCTAAGTGTATTCTGTTCTTGTTACCTGTGACTACCAAGTGTATTCTGTTCTTGTTACCATTGACTGTTAATTGTATTCTGTTCTTGTTACCTGTGACTGCTAAGTGTATTCTGTTCTTGTTACATGTGACTGCTAAGTGTATTCTGTTCTTGTTACCTGTGACTGCCAAGTGTATTCTGTTCTTGATACATGTGACTGCCAAGTGTATTCTGTTCTTGATACATGTGACAGCCAAGTGTATTCTGTTCTTGTTACCTGTGACTACCAAGTGTATTCTGTTCTTGTTACCATTGACTGTTAATTGTATTCTGTTCTTGTTACCTGTGACTGCTAAGTGTATTCTGTTCTTGTTACATGTGACTGCTAAGTGTATTCTGTTCTTGTTAACTGTGACTGCTAAGTTTATTCTGTTCTTGTTACCTGTGACTGCTAAGTGTATAGTGTTCTTGTTTCCTGTGACTACCAAGTGTATTCTGTTCATGTTACCTGTGACTACCAAGTGTATTCTGTTCTTTTTACCTGTGACTGCTAAGTGTATCCTGTTCTTGTTACCTGTGAATTCTAAGTGTATTCTGTTCTTGTTATCTGTGACTGCTAACTGTATTCTGTTCCTTTTACCTGTGACTACCAAGTGTATTCTGTTCTTGTTACCTGTGACTACCAAGTGTATTCTGTTCTTGTAACCTGTGACTTCTTAGTGTATTCTGTTCTTGTTACCTGTGACTGCTTAGTGTATTATGTTCTACTTACCTGTGACTGCTAAGTGTATTCTGTTCTTGTTACGTGTGACTGCTAAGTGTATTCGGTTCATGTTACCTGTGACTACCAAGTGTATTCTGTTCCTTTTACCTGTGACTGCCAAGTGTATCCTCTTCTTGTTACCTGTGAATTCTAAGTGTATTATGTTCTTGTTATCGGTGACTGCTAAGTGTATTCTGTTCCTTTTATGTGTGACTACCAATTGTATTCGGTTCTTGTTACCTGTGACTACCAAGTGTATTCTGTTCTTGTTACAAGTGACTTCTTAGTGTATTCTGTTCCAGTTACCTGTGACTGCTTAGTGTATTATGTTCTACTTACCTGTGACTGCTAAGTGTATTCTGTTCTTGTTACCTGAGACTGCTTAGTGTATTCTGTTCTTGTTACCTGTGACTGCTAAGTGTATTGTGTTCTTGTTTCCTGTGACTACCAAGTGTATTCTGTTCTTGTTACCTGTGACTGCTAAGTGTATTGTGTTCTTGTTTCCTGTGACTACCAAGTGTATTCTGTTCTTGTTACCTGCGACTGCTAAGTGTATTCTGTTCTTGCTACCTGTGACTGCTAAGTGTATTCTGTTCTTGTTACCTGTGACTGCTAAGAGTATTCTGTACTTGTTACCAGTGACTGCTAAGTGTATTCTGTTCGTGTTACCTGTGACTGCCAAGTTTATTCTGTTCTTGTTTCCTGTGACTACCAAGTGTATTCTGTTCTTGTTACCTGTGACTGCTAAGTGTATTCTGTTCTTGTTACCTGTGACTGCTAAGTGTATTCTGTTCTTGTTACCTGTGACTGCTAAGTGTATTCTGTTCTTGCTACCTGTGACTGCTAAGTGTATTCTGTTCTTGTTACCTGTGACTGCTAAGTGTATTCTGTTCTTGTTACCTGTGACAGCCAAGTGTATTCTGTTCTTGTTACCTGTGACTACCAAGTGTATTCTGTTCTTGTTACCTTGACTGTTAATTGTATTCTGTTCTTGTTACCTGTGACTGCTAAGTGTATTCTGTTCTTGTTACATGTGACTGCCAAGTGTATTCTGTTCTTGTTAACTGTGACTGCTAAGTTTATTCTGTTCTTGTTACCTGTGACTGCTAAGTGTATAGTGTTCTTGTTTCCTGTGACTACCAAGTGTATTCTGTTCTTGTTACCTGCGACTGCTATGTGTATTCTGTTCTTGTTACCTGTTACTGCTAAGTGTAATCTGTTCTTGTTACCTGTGACTACTAAGTGTGTTCTGTTCTTGTTACCTGTGACTGCTAAGTGTTTTCTGTTTATTTTACCTGTGACTACCAAGTGTATTCTGTTCTTGTTACCTGTGACTGCTAAGTGTATCCTGTTCTTGTTACCTGTGAATTCTAAGTGTATTCTGTTCTTGTTATCTGTGACTGCTAAGTGTATTCTGTTCCTTTTACCTGTGACTACCAAGTGTGTTCTGTTCTTGTTACCTGTGACTGCTAAGTGTATTCAGTTCTTGTTACCTGTGACTTCTTAGTGTATTCTGTTCTTGTTACCTGTGACTGCTTAGTGTATTATGTTCTACTTACCTGTGACTGCTAAGTGTATTCTGTTCTTGTTACCAGAGACTGCTTAGTGTATTCTGTTCTTGTTACCTGTGACTGCTAAGTGTATTCTGTTCTTGTTACCTTTTACTGCTAAGTGTATTCTGTTCTTGTTACCTGTGACTACCAAGTGTTTTCTGTTCTTGTTACCTGTGACTGCTATGTGTATTCTGTTCTAATTACCTGTGACTGCTAAGTGTATTCTGTTCTTGTTACCTGTTACTGCTAAGTGTATTCTGTTCTTGCTACCTGTGACTGCTAAGTGTATCCTGTACTTGTTACCTGTGACTGCTAAGTGTATTCTGTTCGTGTTACCTGTGACTGCCAAGTGTAATCTGTTCATGTTACCTGTGACTACCAAGTGTATTCTGTTCTTGTTACCTGTGACTGCTAAGTGTATTCTGTTCTTGTTACCTGTGACTTCTTAGTGTATTCTGTTCTTTTTACCAGTGACTGCTAAGTGTATTCTGTTCTTGTTACCTGTGACTGTTAAGTGAATTCTGTTCCAGGTACCTGTGACTGCTGTGTATTCTGTTCATGTTACCTGTGACTGCTAAGTGTATTCTGTTCTTGCTACCTGTGACTGCTAAGAGTATTCTGTTCATGTTACCTGTGACTACCAAGTGTATTCTGTTCTTGTTACCTGTGACTGCTAAGTGTATCTTGTTCTTGTTACCTGTGAATTCTAAGTGTATTCTGTTCTTGTTATCTGTGACTGCTAAGTGAATTCTGTTCCTTTTACCTGTGACTACCAAGTGTGTTCTGTTCTTGTTACCTGTGACTGCTAAGTGTATTCAGTTCTTGTTACCTGTGACTTCTTAGAGTATTCTGTTCTTGTTACCTGTGACTGCTTAGTGTATTATGTTCTACTTACCTGTGACTGCTAAGTGTATTCTGTTCTTGTTAACTGAGACTGCTTAGTGTATTCTGTTCTTGTTACCTGTGACTGCTAAGTGTATTCTGTTCCTGTTACCTTTTACTGCTAAGTGTATTCTGTTCTTGTTACCTGTGACTACCAAGTGTATTCTGTTCTTGTTACCTGTGACTGCTATGTGTATTCTGTTCTTATTACCTGTGACTGCTAAGTGTATTCTGTTCTTGTTACCTGTTACTGCTAAGTGTATTCTGTTCTTGCTACCTGTGACTGCTAAGTGTATTCTGTTCTTGTTACCTGTGACTGCTAAGTGTATCCTGTACATGTTACCTGTGACTGCTAAGTGTATTCTGTTCGTGTTACCTGTGACTGCCAAGTGTAATCTGTTCATGTTAACTGTGACTACCAAGTGTATTCTGTTATTGTTACCTGTGACTGCTAAGTGTATGCTGTTCTTGTTACCTGTGACTTCTTAGTGTATTCTGTTCTTTTTACCTGTGACTTCTAAGTGTATTCTGTTCTTGTTACGAGTGACTGCTAAGTGTATTCGGTTCATGTTACCTGTGACTACCAAGTGTATTCTGTTCCTTTTACCTGTGACTGCCAAGTGTATCCTCTTCTTGTTACCTGTGAATTCTAAGTGTATTATGTTCTTGTTATCGGTGACTGCTAAGTGTATTCTGTTCCTTTTATGTGTGACTACCAATTGTATTCGGTTCTTGTTACCTGTGACTACCAAGTGTATTCTGTTCTTGTTACAAGTGACTTCTTAGTGTATTCTGTTCCTGTTACCTGTGACTGCTTAGTGTATTATGTTCTACTTACCTGTGACTGCTAAGTGGATTCTGTTCTTGTTACCTGAGACTGCTTAGTGTATTCTGTTCTTGTTACCTGTGACTGCTAAGTGTATTGTGTTCTTGTTTCCTGTGACTACCAAGTGTATTCTGTTCTTGTTACCTGTGACTGCTAAGTGTATTGTGTTCTTGTTTCCTGTGACTACCAAGTGTTTTCTGTTCTTGTTACCTGCGACTGCTAAGTGTATTCTGTTCTTGCTACCTGTGACTGCTAAGTGTATTCTGTTCTTGTTACCTGTGACTGCTAAGAGTATTCTGTACTTGTTACCAGTGACTGCTAAGTGTATTCTGTTCGTGTTACCTGTGACTGCCAAGTTTATTCTGTTCTTGTTTCCTGTGACTATTAAGTGTATTCTGTTCTTGTTACCTGTGACTGCTAAGTGTATTCTGTTCTTGTTACCTGTGACTGCTAAGTGTATTCTGTTCTTGTTACCTGTGACTGCTAAGTGTATTCTGTTCTTGATACCTGTGACTGCTAAGTGTATTCTGTTTTTGTTACCTGTGACTGTTAAGTGTATTCTGTTCTTGTTACCTGTGACAGCCAAGTGTATTCTGTTCTTGTTACCTGTGACTACCAAGTGTATTCTGTTCTTGTTACCTTTGACTGTTAATTGTATTCTGTTCTTGTTACCTGTGACTGCTAAGTGTATTCTGTTCTTGTTACATGTGAATTCCAAGTGTATTCTGTTCTTGTTAACTGTGACTGCTAAGTTTATTCTGTTCTTGTTACTTGTGACTGCTAAGTGTATAGTGTTCTTGTTTCCTGTGACTACCAAGTGTATTCTGTTCTTGATACCTGCGACTGCTATGTGTATTCTGTTCTTGTTACCTGTTACTGCTAAGTGTATTCTGTTCTTGTTACCTGTGACTGCTGTGTGTTCTGTTCTTGTTACCTGTGACTTCTTAGGGTATTCTGTTCTTGTTACCAGTGACTGCTTAGTGTATTATGTTCTACTTACATGTGACTGCTAAGTGTATTCTGTTCATGTTATCTGTCACTATCAAGTGTATTCTGTTCTTATTACCTGTGACTGCTAAGTGTATTATGTTCTTGTTACCTGTGACTGCTTAGTGTATTATGTTCTACTTACCTGTGACTGCTAAGTGTATTCTGTTCTAGTTACCTGTGACTGCTAAGTGTATTCTGTTCTTGTTACCTGTGACTGCTAAGTGTATTCTGTTCTTGTTACCTTTTACTGCTAAGTGTATTCTGTTCTTGTTACCTGTGACTACAAAGTGTATTCTGTTCTTGTTACCTGTGACTTCAAAGTGTATTCTGTTCTTGTTACCTGTAACTGCTAAGTGTATTATGTTCTTGTTACCTGTGACTGCTAAGTGTATTCTGTTCTTGTTACCTGTGACTGTTAATTGTATTCTGTTCTTGTTACCTGTGACAGCTAAGTGTATTCTGTTCTTGTTACCTGTGACTGCTATGTGTATTCTGTTCCTTTTACCTGTGACTACCAAGTGTATTCTGTTCTTGTTACCTGTGACTGCTGTGTGTTCTGTTCTTGTTACCTGTGACTTCTTAGGGTATTCTGTTCTTGTTAACAGTGACTGCTTAGTGTATTATGTTCTACTTACATGTGACTGCTAAGTGTATTCTGTTCTTGTTACCTGTGACTGTTAATTGTACTCTGTTCTTGTTACCTGTGACTGCTAAGTGTATTCTGTTTTGTTACCTGTGACTGCTAAGTGTATTCTGTTCTTGTTAACTGTGATTGCTAAGTGTACTCTGTTCTTGTTACCTGTGACTGCTAAGTGTATTCTGTTCGTGTTACCTGTGACTGCTATGTGTATTTTGTTCGTGTTACCTGTGACTGCCAAGTGTAATCTGTTCTTGTTACCTGTGACTACCAACTGTTATCTGTTCTTGTTACCTGTGACTGCTAAGTGTATTCTGTTCTTGTTACCTGTGACTTCTAAGTGTATTATGTTCTTGTTACCTGTGACTGCTAAGTGTATTCTGTTCTTGTTACCTGTGACTAATAAGTGTGTTCTGTTCTTGTTATCTGTGACTGCTAAGTGTTTTCTGTTTCTTTTACCTGTGACTACCAAGTGTATTCTGTTCTTGTTACCTGTGACTGCTAAGTGTATTCTGCTCTTGTTGCCTGTGACTTCTAAGAGTATTCTGTTCTTGTTACCTGTGACTGCTAAGTTTATTCTGTTCTTGTTACCTGTGACTACTAAGTGTGTTCTGTTCTTGTTAACTGTGACTGCTAAGTGTTTTCTGTTTCTTTTACCTGTGACTACCAAGTGTATTCTGTTCTTGTTACCTGTGACTGCTAAGTGTATTCTGTTCTAGGTACCTGTGACTACCAAATGTATTCTGTTCTTGTTACCTGTGACTGCTAAATGTATTCTGTTCTTGTTACCTGTGACTGCTAAGAGTATTATGTTCTTGTTACCTGTTACTGCCAAGTGTATTCTGTTCTAGATACCTGTGACTACCAAGTGTATTCTGTTCTTGTTACCTGTGACTACTAAGTGTATTCTGTTCTTGATACCTGTGACTGCTAAGTGTATTCTGTTCTTGTTACCTGTGACTGCTATGTGTATTCTGTTCCTTTTACCTGTGACTACCAAGTGTATTCTGTTCTTGTTACCTGTGACTGCTGTGTGTTCTGTTCTTGTTACCTGTAACTTCTTAGGGTATTTTGTTCTTGTTAACAGTGACTGCTTAGTGTATTATGTTCTACTTACATGTGACTGCTAAGTGTATTCTGTTCTTGTTACCTGTGACTGTTAATTGTACTCTGTTCTTGTTACCTGTGACTGCTAAGTGTATTCTGTTCTTATTACCTGTGACTGCTAAGTGTATTCTGTTCTTGTTAACTGTGACTGCTAAGTGTACTCTGTTCTTGTTACCTGTGACTGCTAAGTGTATTCTGTTCTTGTTACCTGTGACTGTTAATTGTATTCTTTTCTTGTTACCTGTGACAGCTAAGTGTATTCTGTTCTTGTTACCTGTGACTGCTATGTGTATTCTGTTCCTTTTACCTGTGACTACCAAGTGTATTCTGTTCTTGTTACCTTTGACTGCTGTGTGTTCTGTTCTTGTTACCTGTGACTTCTTAGGGTATTCTGTTCTTGTTAACAGTGACTGCTTAGTGTATTATGTTCTACTTACATGTGACTGCTAAGTGTATTCTGTTCTTGTTACCTGTGACTGTTAATTGTACTCTGTTCTTTTTACCTGTGACTGCTAAGTGTATTCTGTTTTGTTACCTGTGACTGCTAAGTGTATTCTGTTCTTGTTAACTGTGACTGCTAAGTGTACTCTGTTCTTGTTACCTGTGACTGCTAAGTGTATTCTGTTCGTGTTACCTGTGACTGCTATGTGTATTCTGTTCGTGTTACCTGTGACTGCCAAGTGTAATCTGTTCTTGTTACCTGTGACTACCAACTGTTATCTGTTCTTGTTACCTGTGACTGCTAATTGTATTCTGTTCTTGTTACCTGTGACTTCTAAGTGCATTCTGTTCTTGCTACCTGTGACTGCTAAGTGTATTATGTTCTACTTACCTGTGACTGCTAAGTGTATTATTTTCTTGTTACCTGTGACTGCTAAGTGTATTCTGTTCTACTTACCTGTGACTGCTAAGTCTATTCAGTTCTTTTTACATTTTACTGCTAAGTGTATTCTGTTCATGTTACCTGTGACTGCCAAGTGTAATATGTTTTTGTTACCTGTGACTTCCAAGTGTATTCTGTTCTTGTTACCTGTGACTGCTAAGTGTATTCTGTTCTTGTTACCTGTTACTGCCAAGTGTATTCTGTTCTTGTTACCTGTGACTGCTAAGTTTATTCTGTTCTTGTTACCTGTTACTGCCAAGTGTATTCTGTTCTAGGTACCTGTGACTACCAAGTGTATTCTGTTCTTGTTACCTGTGACTGCTAAGTGTATTCTGTTCTTGTTACCTGTGACTGCTAAGAGTATTCTGTTCTTGTTACCTGTTACTGCCAAGTGTATTCTGTTCTAGATACCTGTGACTACCAAGTGTATTCTGTTCTTGTTACCTGTGACTGTTAATTGTATTCTGTTCTTGTTACCTGTGACAGCTAAGTGTATTCTGTTCTTGTTACCTGTGACTGCTATGTGTATTCTGTTCCTTTTACCTGTGACTACCAATTGTATTCTGTTCTTGTTACCTGTGACTGCTGTGTGTTCTGTTCTTGTTACCTGTGACTTCTTAGGGTATTCTGTTCTTGTTAACAGTGACTGCTTAGTGTATTATGTTCACCTTACATGTGACTGCTAAGTGTATTCTGTTCTTGTTACCTGTGACTGTTAATTGTACTCTGTTCTTGTTACCTGTGACTGCTAAGTGTATTCTGTTTTGTTACCTGTGACTGCTAAGTGTATTCTGTTCTTGTTAACTGTGACTGCTAAGTGTACTCTGTTCTTTTTACCTGTGACTGCTAAGTGTATTCTGTTCGTGTTACCTGTGACTGCTATGTGTATTCTGTTCGTGTTACCTGTGACTGCCAAGTGTAATCTGTTCTTGTTACCTGTGACTACCAACTGTTATCTGTTCTTGTTACCTGTGACTGCTAAGTGTATTCTGTTCTTGTTACCTGTGACTTCTAAGTGTATTATGTTCTTGTTACCTGTGACTGCTAAGTGTATTCTGTTCTTGTTACCTGTGACTAATAAGTGTGTTCTGTTCTTGTTATCTGTGACTGCTAAGTGTTTTCTGTTTCTTTTACCTGTGACTACAAAGTGTATTCTGTTCTTGTTACCTGTGACTGCTAAGTGTATTCTGCTCTTGTTGCCTGTGACTTCTAAGAGTATTCTGTTCTTGTTACCTGTGACTACTAAATGTATTCTGTTCTTGTTACCTGTGACTGCTAAGAGTATTATGTTCTTGTTACCTGTTACTGCCAAGTGTATTCTGTTCTAGATACCTGTGACTACCAAGTGTATTCTGTTCTTGTTACCTGTGACTACTAAGTGTATTCTGTTCTTGATACCTGTGACTGCTAAGTGTATTCTGTTCTTGTTACCTGTGACTGCTATGTGTATTCTGTTCCTTTTACCTGTGACTACCAAGTGTATTCTGTTCTTGTTACCTGTGACTGCTGTATGTTCTGTTCTTGTTACCTGTAACTTCTTAGGGTATTCTGTTCTTGTTAACAGTGACTGCTTAGTGTATTATGTTCTACTTACATGTGACTGCTAAGTGTATTCTGTTCTTGTTACCTGTGACTGTTAATTGTACTCTGTTCTTTTTACCTGTGACTGCTAAGTGTATTCTGTTCTTGTTACCTGTGACTGCTAAGTGTATTCTGTTCTTATTACCTGTGACTGCTAAGTGTATTCTGTTCTTGTTAACTGTGACTGCTAAGTGTACTCTGTTCTTGTTACCTGTGACTGCTAAGTGTATTCTGTTCTTGTTACCTGTGACTGTTAATTGTATTCTTTTCTTGTTACCTGTGACAGCTAAGTGTATTCTGTTCTTGTTACCTGTGACTGCTATGTGTATTCTGTTCCTTTTACCTGTGACTACCAAGTGTATTCTGTTCTTGTTACCTTTGACTGCTGTGTGTTCTGTTCTTGTTACCTGTGACTTCTTAGGGTATTCTGTTCTTGTTAACAGTGACTGCTTAGTGTATTATGTTCTACTTACATGTGACTGCTAAGTGTATTCTGTTCTTGTTACCTGTGACTGTTAATTGTACTCTGTTCTTTTTACCTGTGACTGCTAAGTGTATTCTGTTTTGTTACCTGTGACTGCTAAGTGTATTCTGTTCTTGTTAACTGTGACTGCTAAGTGTACTCTGTTCTTGTTACCTGTGACTGCTAAGTGTATTCTGTTCGTGTTACCTGTGACTGCTATGTGTATTCTGTTCGTGTTACCTGTGACTGCCAAGTGTAATCTGTTCTTGTTACCTGTGACTACCAACTGTTATCTGTTCTTGTTACCTGTGACTGCTAATTGTATTCTTTTCTTGTTACCTGTGACTTCTAAGTGCATTCTGTTCTTGCTACCTGTGACTGCTAAGTGTATTATGTTCTACTTACCTGTGACTGCTAAGTGTATTATTTTCTTGTTACCTGTGACTGCTAAGTGTATTCTGTTCTACTTACCTGTGACTGCTAAGTCTATTCAGTTCTTTTTACATTTTACTGCTAAGTGTATTCTGTTCATGTTACCTGTGACTGCCAAGTGTAATATGTTTTTGTTACCTGTGACTTCCAAGTGTATTCTGTTCTTGTTACCTGTGACTGCTAAGTGTATTCTGTTCTTGTTACCTGTTACTGCCAAGTGTATTCTGTTCTTGTTACCTGTGACTGCTAAGTTTATTCTGTTCTTGTTACCTGTTACTGCCAAGTGTATTCTGTTCTAGGTACCTGTGACTACCAAGTGTATTCTGTTCTTGTTACCTGTGACTGCTAAGTGTATTCTGTTCTTGTTACCTGTGACTGCTAAGAGTATTCTGTTCTTGTTACCTGTTACTGCCAAGTGTATTCTGTTCTAGATACCTGTGACTACCAAGTGTATTCTGTTCTTGTTACCTGTGACTGTTAATTGTATTCTGTTCTTGTTACCTGTGACAGCTAAGTGTATTCTGTTCTTGTTACCTGTGACTGCTATGTGTATTCTGTTCCTTTTACCTGTGACTACCAATTGTATTCTGTTCTTGTTACCTGTGACTGCTGTGTGTTCTGTTCTTGTTACCTGTGACTTCTTAGGGTATTCTGTTCTTGTTAACAGTGACTACTTAGTGTATTATGTTCACCTTACATGTGACTGCTAAGTGTATTCTGTTCTTGTTACCTGTGACTGTTAATTGTACTCTGTTCTTGTTACCTGTGACTGCTAAGTGTATTCTGTTTTGTTACCTGTGACTGCTAAGTGTATTCTGTTCTTGTTAACTGTGACTGCTAAGTGTACTCTGTTCTTTTTACCTGTGACTGCTAAGTGTATTCTGTTCGTGTTACCTGTGACTGCTATGTGTATTCTGTTCGTGTTACCTGTGACTGCCAAGTGTAATCTGTTCTTGTTACCTGTGACTACCAACTGTTATCTGTTCTTGTTACCTGTGACTGCTAAGTGTATTCTGTTCTTGTTACCTGTGACTTCTAAGTGTATTATGTTCTTGTTACCTGTGACTGCTAAGTGTATTCTGTTTTGTTACCTGTGACTGCTAAGTGTATTCTGTTCTTGTTAACTGTGACTGCTAAGTGTACTCTGTTCTTGTTACCTGTGACTGCTAAGTGTATTCTGTTCGTGTTACCTGTGACTGCTATGTGTATTCTGTTCGTGTTACCTGTGACTGCCAAGTGTAATCTGTTCTTGTTACCTGTGACTACCAACTGTTATCTGTTCTTGTTACCTGTGACTGCTAATTGTATTCTGTTCTTGTTACCTGTGACTTCTAAGTGCATTCTGTTCTTGCTACCTGTGACTGCTAAGTGTATTATGTTCTACTTACCTGTGACTGCTAAGTGTATTATTTTCTTGTTACCTGTGACTGCTAAGTGTATTCTGTTCTACTTACCTGTGACTGCTAAGTCTATTCAGTTCTTTTTACATTTTACTGCTAAGTGTATTCTGTTCATGTTACCTGTGACTGCCAAGTGTAATATGTTTTTGTTACCTGTGACTTCCAAGTGTATTCTGTTCTTGTTACCTGTGACTGCTAAGTGTATTCTGTTCTTGTTACCTGTTACTGCCAAGTGTATTCTGTTCTTGTTACCTGTGACTGCTAAGTTTATTCTGTTCTTGTTACCTGTTACTGCCAAGTGTATTCTGTTCTAGGTACCTGTGACTACCAAGTGTATTCTGTTCTTGTTACCTGTGACTGCTAAGTGTATTCTGTTCTTGTTACCTGTGACTGCTAAGAGTATTCTGTTCTTGTTACCTGTTACTGCCAAGTGTATTCTGTTCTAGATACCTGTGACTACCAAGTGTATTCTGTTCTTGTTACCTGTGACTGCTAAGTGTATTCTGTTCTTGTTACCTGTGACTTCTAAGTGTATTATGTTCTTGTTACCTGTGACTGCTAAGTGTATTCTGTTTTGTTACCTGTGACTGCTAAGTGTATTCTGTTCTTGTTAACTGTGACTGCTAAGTGTACTCTGTTCTTGTTACCTGTGACTGCTAAGTGTATTCTGTTCGTGTTACCTGTGACTGCTATGTGTATTCTGTTCGTGTTACCTGTGACTGCCAAGTGTAATCTGTTCTTGTTACCTGTGACTACCAACTGTTATCTGTTCTTGTTACCTGTGACTGCTAATTGTATTCTGTTCTTGTTACCTGTGACTTCTAAGTGCATTCTGTTCTTGCTACCTGTGACTGCTAAGTGTATTATGTTCTACTTACCTGTGACTGCTAAGTGTATTATTTTCTTGTTACCTGTGACTGCTAAGTGTATTCTGTTCTACTTACCTGTGACTGCTAAGTCTATTCAGTTCTTTTTACATTTTACTGCTAAGTGTATTCTGTTCATGTTACCTGTGACTGCCAAGTGTAATATGTTTTTGTTACCTGTGACTTCCAAGTGTATTCTGTTCTTGTTACCTGTGACTGCTAAGTGTATTCTGTTCTTGTTACCTGTTACTGCCAAGTGTATTCTGTTCTTGTTACCTGTGACTGCTAAGTTTATTCTGTTCTTGTTACCTGTTACTGCCAAGTGTATTCTGTTCTAGGTACCTGTGACTACCAAGTGTATTCTGTTCTTGTTACCTGTGACTGCTAAGTGTATTCTGTTCTTGTTACCTGTGACTGCTAAGAGTATTCTGTTCTTGTTACCTGTTACTGCCAAGTGTATTCTGTTCTAGATACCTGTGACTACCAAGTGTATTCTGTTCTTGTTACCTGTGACTGTTAATTGTATTCTGTTCTTGTTACCTGTGACAGCTAAGTGTATTCTGTTCTTGTTACCTGTGACTGCTATGTGTATTCTGTTCCTTTTACCTGTGACTACCAATTGTATTCTGTTCTTGTTACCTGTGACTGCTGTGTGTTCTGTTCTTGTTACCTGTGACTTCTTAGGGTATTCTGTTCTTGTTAACAGTGACTGCTTAGTGTATTATGTTCACCTTACATGTGACTGCTAAGTGTATTCTGTTCTTGTTACCTGTGACTGTTAATTGTACTCTGTTCTTGTTACCTGTGACTGCTAAGTGTATTCTGTTTTGTTACCTGTGACTGCTAAGTGTATTCTGTTCTTGTTAACTGTGACTGCTAAGTGTACTCTGTTCTTTTTACCTGTGACTGCTAAGTGTATTCTGTTCGTGTTACCTGTGACTGCTATGTGTATTCTGTTCGTGTTACCTGTGACTGCCAAGTGTAATCTGTTCTTGTTACCTGTGACTACCAACTGTTATCTGTTCTTGTTACCTGTGACTGCTAAGTGTATTCTGTTCTTGTTACCTGTGACTTCTAAGTGTATTATGTTCTTGTTACCTGTGACTGCTAAGTGTATTCTGTTCTTGTTACCTGTGACTAATAAGTGTGTTCTGTTCTTGTTATCTGTGACTGCTAAGTGTTTTCTGTTTCTTTTACCTGTGACTACCAAGTGTATTCTGTTCTTGTTACCTGTGACTGCTAAGTGTATTCTGCTCTTGTTGCCTGTGACTTCTAAGAGTATTCTGTTCTTGTTACCTGTGACTACTAAGTGTGTTCTGTTCTTGTTACCTGTGACTGCTAAGTGTTTTCTGTTTCTTTTACCTGTGACTACCAAGTGTATTCTGTTCTTGTTACCTGTGACTGCTAAGTGTATTCTGTTCTTGTTATCTGTCACTATCAAGTGTATTCTGTTCTTATTACCTGTGATTGCTAATTGTATTCTGTTCTTGTTACCTGTGACTGCTTAGTGTATTATGTTCTACTTACCTGTGACTGCTAAGTGTATTCTGTTCTTGTTAACTGTGACTGCTATGTGTACTCTGTTCTTGTTACCTGTGACTGCTAAGTGTATTCTGTTCTAGGTACCTGTGACTACCAAGTGTATTCTGTTCTTGTTACCTGTGACTGCTAAATGTATTCTGTTCTTGTTACCTGTGACTGCTAAGAGTATTATGTTCTTGTTACCTGTTACTGCCAAGTGTATTCTGTTCTAGATACCTGTGACTACCAAGTGTATTCTGTTCTTGTTACCTGTGACTGTTAATTGTATTCTGTTCTTGTTACCTGTGACTGCTAAGTGTATTCTGTTCTTGTTACCTGTGACTGCTATGTGTATTCTGTTCCTTTTACCTGTGACTACCAAGTGTATTCTGTTCTTGTTACCTGTGACTGCTGTGTGTTCTGTTCTTGTTACCTGCGACTTCTTAGGGTATTCTGTTCTTGTTAACAGTGACTGCTTAGTGTATTATGTTCTACTTACATGTGACTGCTAAGTGTATTCTGTTCTTGTTACCTGTGACTGTTAATTGTACTCTGTTCTTGTTACCTGTGACTGCTAAGTGTATTCTGTTTTGTTACCTGTGACTGCTAAGTGTATTCTGTTCGTGTTACCTGTGACTGCCAAGTGTAATCTGTTCTTCTTACCTGTGACTACCAACTGTTATCTGTTCTTGTTACCTGTGACTGCTAAGTGTATTCTGTTCTTGTTACCTGTGACTTCTAAGTGCATTCTGTTCTTGCTACCTGTGACTGCTAAGTGTATTATGTTCTACTTACCTGTGACTGCTAAGTGTATTATTTTCTTGTTACCTGTGACTGCTAAGTGTATTCTGTTCGTGTTACCTGTGACTGCTATGTGTATTCTGTTCGTGTTACCTGTGACTGCCAAGTGTAATCTGCTCTTGTTACCTGTGACTACCAACTGTTATCTGTTCTTGTTACCTGTGACTGCTAAGTGTATTCTGTTCTTGTTACCTGTGACTTCTAAGTGTATTATGTTCTTGTTACCTGTGACTGCTAAGTGTATTCTGTTCTTGTTACCTGTGACTAATAAGTGTGTTCTGTTCTTGTTATCTGTGACTGCTAAGTGTTTTCTGTTTCTTTTACCTGTGACTACCAAGTGTATTCTGTTCTTGTTACCTGTGACTGCTAAGTGTATTCTGCTCTTGTTGCCTGTGACTTCTAAGAGTATTCTGTTCTTGTTACCTGTGACTTCTAAGTGTGTTCTGTTCTTGTTACCTGTGACTGCTAAGTGTTTTCTGTTTCTTTTACCTTTGACTACCAAGTGTATTCTGTTCTTGTTACCTGTGACTGCTAAGTGTATTCTGTTCTTGTTATCTGTCACTATCAAGTGTATTCTGTTCTTATTACCTGTGATTGCTAATTGTATTCTGTTCTTGTTACCTGTGACTGCTTAGTGTATTATGTTCTACTTACCTGTGACTGCTAAGTGTATTCTGTTCTTGTTAACTGTGACTGCTATGTGTACTCTGTTCTTTTTACCTGTGACTGCTAAGTGTATTCTGTTCTAGGTACCTGTGACTACCAAGTGTATTCTGTTCTTGTTACCTGTGACTGCTAAATGTATTCTGTTCTTGTTACCTGTGACTGCTAAGAGTATTATGTTCTTGTTACCTGTGACTGCCAAGTGTATTCTGTTCTAGATACCTGTGACTACCAAGTGTATTCTGTTCTTGTTACCTGTGACTGTTAATTGTATTCTGTTCTTGTTACCTGTGACTGCTAAGTGTATTCTGTTCTTGTTACCTGTGACTGCTATGTGTATTCTGTTCCTTGTACCTGTGACTACCAAGTGTATTCTGTTCTTGTTACCTGTGACTGCTGTGTGTTCTGTTCTTGTTACCTGTGACTTCTTAGGGTATTCTGTTCTTGTTAACAGTGACTGCTTAGTGTATTATGTTCTACTTACATGTGACTGCTAAGTGTATTCTGTTCTTGTTACCTGTGACTGTTAATTGTACTCTTTTCTTGTTACCTGTGACTGCTAAGTGTATTCTGTTCTTATTACCTGTGACTGCTAAGTGTATTCTGTTCTTGTTAACTGTGACTGCTATGTGTACTCTGTTCTTGTTACCTGTGACTGCTAAGTGTATTCTGTTCGTGTTACCTGTGACTGCCAAGTGTAATCTGTTCTTCTTACCTGTGACTACCAACTGTTATCTGTTCTTGTTACCTGTGACTGCTAAGTGTATTCTGTTCTTGTTACCTGTGACTTCTAAGTGCATTCTGTTCTTGCTACCTGTGACTGCTAAGTGTATTATGTTCTACTTACCTGTGACTGCTAAGTGTATTATTTTCTTGTTACCTGTGACTGCTAAGTGTATTCTGTTCGTGTTACCTGTGACTGCTATGTGTATTCTGTTCGTGTTACCTGTGACTGCCAAGTGTAATCTGCTCTTGTTACCTGTGACTACCAACTGTTATCTGTTCTTGTTACCTGTGACTGCTAAGTGTATTCTGTTCTTGTTACCTGTGACTTCTAAGTGTATTATGTTCTTGTTACCTGTGACTGCTAAGTGTATTCTGTTCTTGTTACCTGTGACTAATAAGTGTGTTCTGTTCTTGTTATCTGTGACTGCTAAGTGTTTTCTGTTTCTTTTACCTGTGACTACCAAGTGTATTCTGTTCTTGTTACCTGTGACTGCTAAGTGTATTCTGCTCTTGTTGCCTGTGACTTCTAAGCGTATTCTGTTCTTGTTACCTGTGACTTCTAAGTGTGTTCTGTTCTTGTTACCTGTGACTGCTAAGTGTTTTCTGTTTCTTTTACCTTTGACTACGAAGTGTATTCTGTTCTTGTTACCTGTGACTGCTAAGTGTATTCTGTTCTTGTTTTCTGTCACTATCAAGTGTATTCTGTTCTTATTACCTGTGATTGCTAATTGTATTCTGTTCTTGTTACCTGTGACTGCTTAGTGTATTATGTTCTACTTACCTGTGACTGCTAAGTGTATTCTGTTCTTGTTAACTGTGACTGCTATGTGAACTCTGTTCTTTTTACCTGTGACTGCTAAGTGTATTCTGTTCTAGGTACCTGTGACTACCAAGTGTATTCTGTTCTTGTTACCTGTGACTGCTAAATGTATTCTGTTCTTGTTACCTGTGACTGCTAAGAGTATTATGTTCTTGTTACCTGTTACTGCCAAGTGTATTCTGTTCTAGATACCTGTGACTACCAAGTGTATTCTGTTCTTGTTACCTGTGACTGTTAATTGTATTCTGTTCTTGTTACCTGTGACTGCTAAGTGTATTCTGTTCTTGTTACCTGTGACTGCTATGTGTATTCTGTTCCTTTTACCTGTGACTACCAAGTGTATTCTGTTCTTGTTACCTGTGAATGCTGTGTGTTCTGTTCTTGTTACCTGTGACTTCTTAGGGTATTCTGTTCTTGTTAACAGTGACTGCTTAGTGTATTATGTTCTACTTACATGTGACTGCTAAGTGTATTCTGTTCTTGTTACCTGTGACTGTTAATTGTACTCTGTTCTTGTTACCTGTGACTGCTAAGTGTATTCTGTTCTTATTACCTGTGACTGCTAAGTGTATTCTGTTCTTGTTAACTGTGACTGCTATGTGTACTCTGTTCTTGTTACCTGTGACTGCTAAGTGTATTCTGTTCTTGTTACCTGTGACTGTTAATTGTATTCTGTTCTTGTTACCTGTGACAGCTAAGTGTATTCTGTTCTTGTTACCTGTGACTGCTATGTGTATTCTGTTCCTTTTACCTGTGACTACCAAGTGTATTCTGTTCTTGTTACCTGTGACTGCTGTGTGTTCTGTTCTTGTTACCTGCGACTTCTTAGGGTATTCTGTTCTTGTTAACAGTGACTGCTTAGTGTATTATGTTCTACTTACATGTGACTGCTAAGTGTATTCTGTTCTTGTTACCTGTGACTGTTAATTGTACTCTGTTCTTGTTACCTGTGACTGCTAAGTGTATTCTGTTTTGTTACCTGTGACTGCTAAGTGTATTCTGTTCGTGTTACCTGTGACTGCCAAGTGTAATCTGTTCTTGTTACCTGTGACTACCAACTGTTATCTGTTCTTGTTACCTGTGACTGCTAAGTGTATTCTGTTCTTGTTACCTGTGACTTCTAAGTGCATTCTGTTCTTGCTACCTGTGACTGCTAAGTGTATTATGTTCTACTTACCTGTGACTGCTAAGTGTATTATTTTCTTGTTACCTGTGACTGCTAAGTGTATTCTGTTCTACTTACCTGTGACTGCTAAGTCTATTCAGTTCTTGTTACATTTTACTGCTAAGTGTATTCTGTTCATGTTACCTGTGACTGCCAAGTGTAATATGTTTTTGTTACCTGTGACTTCCAAGTGTATTCTGTTCTTGTTACCTGTGACTGCTAAGTGTATTCTGTTCTTGTTACCTGTGACTGCTAAGTGTATTCTGTTCTTGTTACCTGTGACTGCTAAGAGTATTCTGTTCTTGTTACCTGTTACTGCCAAGTGTATTCTGTTCTAGATACCTGTGACTACCAAGTGTATTCTGTTCTTGTTACCTGTGACTGTTAATTGTATTCTGTTCTTGTTACCTGTGACAGCTAAGTGTATTCTGTTCTTGTTACCTGTGACTGCTATGTGTATTCTGTTCCTTTTACCTGTGACTACCAAGTGTATTCTGTTCTTGTTACCTGTGACTGCTGTGTGTTCTGTTCTTGTTACCTGTGACTTCTTAGGGTATTCTTTTCTTGTTAACAGTGACTGCTTAGTGTATTATGTTCTACTTACATGTGACTGCTAAGTGTATTCTGTTCTTGTTACCTGTGACTGTTAATTGTACTCTGTTCTTGTTACCTGTGACTGCTAAGTGTATTCTGTTTTGTTACCTGTGACTGCTAAGTGTATTCTGTTCTTGTTAACTGTGACTGCTAAGTGTACTCTGTTCTTGTTACCTGTGACTGCTAAGTGTATTCTGTTCATGTTACCTGTGACTGCTATGTGTATTCTGTTCGTGTTACCTGTGACTGCCAAGTGTAATCTGTTCTTGTTACCTGTGACTACCAACTGTTATCTGTTCTTGTTAACTGTGACTGCTAAGTGTATTTTGTTTCTTTTACCTGTGACTACCAAATGTATTCTGTTCTTGTTACCTGTGACTGCGAAGTGTATTCTGCTCTTGTTGCCTGTGACTTCTAAGAGTATTCTGTTCTTGTTACCTGTGACTGCTAAGTTTATTCTGTTCTTGTTACCTGTGACTACTAAGTGTGTTCTGTTCTTGTTACCTGTGACTGCTAAGTGTTTTCTGTTTGTTTTACCTGTGACTACCAAGTGTATTCTGTTCTTGTTACCTGTGACTGCTAAGTGTATTCTGTTCTTGTTATCTGTCACTATCAAGTGTATTCTGTTCTTATTACCTGTGATTGCTAATTGTATTCTGTTTTTGTTACCTGTGACTGCTTAGTGTATTATGTTCTACTTACCTGTGACTGCTAAGTGTATTCTGTTCTTGTTACCTGTGACTGCTAAGTGTAATCTTTTCTTGTTACCTGTGACTGCTAAGTGTATTCTGTTCTTGTTACCTGTGACTGCTAAGTGTATTCTGTTCTTGTTACCTTTTACTGCTAAGTGTATTCTGTTCTTGTTACCTGTGACTACAAAGTGTATTCTGTTCTTGTTACCTGTGACTGCTATGTGTATTCTGTTCTTGTTACCTGTGACTGCTAAGTGTTTTCTGTTCTTGTTACCTGTGACTGATAAGTGCATTCTCTTCTTGCTACCTGTGACTGCTAAGTGTATTATGTTCTACTTACCTGTGACTGCTAAGTGTATTATTTTCTTGTTACCTGTGACTGCTAAGTGTATTCTGTTCTACTTACCTGTCACTGCTAAGTCTATTCAGTTCTTGTTACATTTTACTGCTAAGTGTATTCTGTTCTGGTTACCTGTGACTACCAAGTGTATTCTGTTCTTGTTACCTGTGACTGCTATGTGTATTCTGTTCTTGTTACCTGTGACTGGTAAGTGTATTCTGTTCTTGTAACCTGTGACTGCTAAGTTTATTCTGTTCTTGCTACATGTGACTGCTAAGTGTATTCTCTTCGTGTTACCTGTGACTGCCAAGTGTAATATGTTTTTGTTACCTGTGACTTCCAAGTGTATTCTGTTCTTGTTACCTGTGACTGCTTAGTGTATTCTGTTCTTGTTACCTGTGACTTCTTAGTGTATTCTGTTCTTGTTACCTGTGACTGCTTAGTGTATTATGTTCTACTTACCTGTGACTGCTAAGTGTATTCTGTTCTAGGTACCTGTGACTGCTAAGTGTATTCTGTTCTTGTTACCTGTGACTGTTAAGTGTATGCTGTCCTTGTTACCTGTGACTGCTAAATGTTTTCTGTTCTTGTTACCTGTGACTGCTAAGTGTATTCTCTTCTTAATACCTGTGACTGCTAAATGTATTCTGTTCTTGTTACCTGTGACTACTTAGTGTTTTAATTTTCAGTTACCTGTAACTGCTAAGTGTATTCTGTTCTTGTTACCTGTGACAGCTAAGTGTATTCTGTTCTTGTTACCTGTGACTGCTAAGTGTATTCTGTTCTTGTTATCTGTTACTGCTAAGTGTATTCTGTTCTTGTTACCTGTGACTACCAAGTGTATTCTGTTCTTGTTATCTGTGAGTGCCAAGTGTATTCTGTTCTTGTTTCCTGTGACTACCAAGTGTATTCTGTTCTTGTTACCTGTGACTGCTAAGTGTATTCTGTTCTTGTTACCTGTGACTGCTAAGAGTATTCTGTTCTTGTTACTTGTGACTGCCTAGTGTAGTCTGTTCTAGGTACCTGTGACTACCAAGTGTATTCTGTTCTTGTTACCTGTGACTGTTAATTGTATTCTGTTCTTGTTACCTGTGACTGCTAAGTGTATTCTGTTCTTGTTACCTGTGACTGCTATGTGTATTCTGTTCCTTTTACCTGTGACTACCAAGTGTATTCTGTTCTTGTTACCTGTGACTGCTGTGTGTTCTGTTCTTGTTACCTGTGACTTCTGAGGGTATTCTGTTCTTGTTACCAGCGACTGCTTAGTGTATTATGTTCTACTTACATGTGACTGCTAAGTGTATTCTGTTCTTGTTATCTGTCACTATCAAGTGTATTCTGTTCTTATTACCTGTGACTGCTAAGTGTATTATGTTCTTGTTACCTGTGACTGCTTAGTGTATTATGTTCTACTTACCTGTGACTGCTAAGTGTATTCTGTTCTTGTTACCTGTGACTGCTAAGTGTATTCTGTTCTTGTTACCTGTGACTGCTAAGTGTATTCTGTTCTTGTTACCTTTTACTGCTAAGTGTATTCTGTTCTTGTTACCTGTGACTACAAAGTGTATTCTGTTCTTGTTACCTGTGACTTCAAAGTGTATTCTGTTCTTGTTACCTGTGACTGCTAAGTGTATTCTTTTCTTGTTACCTGTGACTGCTAAGAGTATTCTGTTCTTGTTACCAGTTACTGCCAAGTGTATTCTGTTCTAGGTACCTGTGACTACCAAGTGTATTCTGTTCTTGTTACCTGTGACTGTTAATTGTATTCTGTTCTTGTTACCTGTGACTGCTAAGTGTATTCTGTTCTTGTTACATGTGACTGCTATATGTATTCTGTTCTTGTTACCTGTGACTGCCAAGTGTAATATGTTTTTGTTACCTGTGACTTCCAAGTGTATTCTGTTCTTGTTACCTGTGACTTCCAAGTGTATTCTGTTCTTGTTACCAGTGACTTCTTAGTGTATTCTGTTCTTGTTACCTGTGACTGCTTAGTGTATTATGTTCTACTTACCTGTGATTGCTAAGTGTATGCTGTTCTAGGTACCTGTGACTGCTAAGTGTATTCTGTTCTTGTTACCTGTGACTGTTAAGTGTATGCTGTCCTTGTTACCTGTGACTGCTAAATGTTTTCTGTTCTTGTTACCTGTGACTGCTAAGTGTATTCTCTTCTTATTACCTGTGACTGCTAAATGTATTCTGTTCTTGTTACCTGTGACTGCTAAGTTTATTCTGTTCCTTTTACCTGTGATAACCAAGTGTATTCTGTTCTTGTTACCTGTGACAGCTAAGTGTATTCTGTTCTTGTTACCTGTGACTGCTTAGTGTATTCTGTTCTTGTTACCTGTGACTACTTAGTGTATTAAGTTTCAGTTACCTGTAACTGCTAAGTGTATTCTGTTCTTGTTACCTGTGACAGCTAAGTGTATTCTGTTCTTGTTACCTGTGACTTCAAAGTGTAATCAGTTCTTGTTATCTGTTACTGCTAAGTGTATTCTGTTCTTGTTACCTGTGACTACCAAGTGTATTATGTTCTTGTTATCTGTGAGTGCCAAGTGTATTCTGTTCTTGTTTCCTGTGAATACCAAGTGAATTCTGTTCTTGTTACCTGTGACTGCTAAGTGTATTCTGTTCTTGTTACCTGTGACTGCTAAGAGTATTATGTTCTTGTTACCTGTTACTGCCAAGTGTATTCTGTTCTAGGTACCTGTGACTACCAAGTGTATTCTGTTCTTGTTACCTGTGACTGTTAATTGTATTCTGTTCTTGTTACCTGTGACTGCTAAGTGTATTCTGTTCTTGTTACCTGTGACTGCTATGTGTATTCTGTTCTTTTTACCTGTGACTACCAAGTGTATTCTGTTCTTGTTACCTGTGACTGCTGTGTGTTCTGTTCTTGTTACCTGTGACTTCTTAGGGTATTCTGTTCTTGTTACCAGTGACTGCTTAGTGTATTATGTTCTACTTACATGTGACTGCTAAGTGTATTCTGTTCTTGTTAATAGTCACTATCAAGTGTATTCTGTTCTTATTACCTGTGACTGCTAAGTGTATTATGTTCTTGTTACCTGTGACTGCTTAGTGTATTATGTTCTACTTACCTGTGACTGCTAAGTGTATTCTGTTCTTGTTACCTGTGACTGCTAAGTGTATTCTGTTCTTGTTACCTTTTACTGCTAAATGTATTCTGTTCTTGTTACCTGTGACTACAAAGTGTATTCTGGTCTTGTTACCTGTGACTGCTAAGTTTATTCTGTTCTTGTTACCTGTGACTGCTAAGTGTTTTCTGTTCTTGTTACCTGTGACTGCTAAGTGCATTCTGTTCTTGCTACCTGTGACTGCTAAGTGTATTATGTTCTACTTACCTGTGACTGCTAAGTGTATTATTTTCTTGTTACCTGTGACTGCTAAGTGTATTCTGTTCTACTTTCCTGTGACTGCTAAGTCTATTCTGTTCTTGTTACATTTTACTGCTAAGTGTATTCTGTTCTGGTTACCTGTGACTGCTATGTGTATTCTGTTCTTGTTACCTGTGACTGGTAAGTGCATTCTGTTCTTGTTAACTGTGACTGCTAAGTTTATTCTGTTCTTGCTACATGTGACTGCTAAGTGTATTCTGTTCGTGTTACCTGTGACTGCCAAGTGTAATATGTTTTTGTTACCTGTGACTTCCAAGTGTATTCTATTCTTGTTACCTGTGACTGCTAAGTGTATTCTGTTCTTGTTACCTGTGACTTCTTAGTGTATTCTGTTCTTGTTACCTGTGACTTCTTAGTGTATTCTGTTCTTGTTACCTGTGACTGCTAAGTGTATTCTGTTCTAGGTACCTGTGACTGCTAAGTGTATTATGTTCTTGTTACCTGTGACTGTTAAGTGTATGCTGTCCTTGTTACCTGTGACTGCTAAATGTTTTCTGTTCTTGTTACCTGTGACTGCTAAGTTTATTCTGTTCCTTTTACCTGTGATTACCAAGTGTATTCTGTTCTTGTTACCTGTGACAGCTAAGTGTATTCTGTTCTTGTTACCTGTGACTGCTTAGTGTATTCTGTTCTTGTTACCTGTGACTACTTAGTGTTTTAAGTTTCAGTTACCTGTAACTGCTAAGTGTATTCTGTTCTTGTTACCTGTGACAGCTAAGTGTATTCTGTTCTTGTTACCTGTGACTTCAAAGTGTATTCTGTTCTTGTTATCTGTTACTGCTAAGTGTATTCTGTTCTTGTTACCTGTGACTACCAAGTGTATTCTGTTCTTGTTATCTGTGAGTGCCAAGTGTATTCTGTTCTTGTTTCCTGTGACTACCAAGTGTATTCTGTTCTTGTTACCTGTGACTGCTAAGTGTATTCTGTTCTTGTTACCTGTGACTGCTAAGAGTATTCTGTTCTTGTTACCTGTGACTGCCAAGTGTATTCTGCTCTAGGTACCTGTGACTACCAAGTGTATTCTGTTCTTATTACCTGTGACTGTTAATTGTATTCTGTTCTTGTTACCTGTGACTGCTAAGTGTATTCTGTTCTTGTTACATGTGACTGCTATGTGTATTCTGTTCCTTTTACCTGTGACTACCAAGTGTATTCTGTTCTTGTTACCTGTGACTGCTGTGTGTTCTGTTCTTGTTACCTGTGACTTCTTTAGGGTATTCTGTTCTTGTTACCAGTGACTGCTTAGTGTATTATGTTCTACTTACATGTGACTGCTAAGTGTATTCTGTTCTTGTTATCTGTCACTATCAAGTGTATTCTGTTCTTATTACCTGTGACTGCTAAGTGTATTATGTTCTTGTTACCTGTGACTGCTTAGTGTATTATGTTCTACTTACCTGTGACTGCTAAGTGTATTCTGTTCTTGTTACCTGTGACTGCTAAGTGTATTCTGTTCTTGTTACCTGTGACTGCTAAGTGTATTCTGTTCTTGTTACCTTTTACTGCTAAGTGTATTCTGTTCTTGTTACCTGTGACTACAAAGTGTATTCTGTTCTTGTTACCTGTGACTTCAAAGTGTATTCTGTTCTTGTTACCTGTGACTGCTAAGTGTATTCTGTTCTTGTTACCTGTGACTGCTAAGAGTATTCTGTTCTTGTTACCTGTTACTGCCAAATGTATTCTGTTCTAGGTACCTGTGACTACCAAGTGTATTCTGTTCTTGTTACCTGTGACTGTTAATTGTATTCTGTTCTTGTTACCTGTGACTGCTAAGTGTATTCTGTTCTTGTTACCTGTGACTGCAATATGTATTCTGTTCCTTTTACCTGTGATTACCAAGTGTATTCTGTTCTTGTTACCTGTGACTGCTGTGTGTTCTGTTCTTGTTACCTGTGACTGCCAAGTGTAATATGTTTTTGTTACCTGTTACTTCCAAGAGTATTCTGTTCTTGTTACCTGTGACTTCCAAGTGTATTCTGTTCTTGTTACCTGTGACTTCTTAGTGTATTCTGTTCTTGTTACCTGTGACTGCTTAGTGTATTATGTTCTACTTACCTGTGACTGCTAAGTGTATTCTGTTCTAGGTACCTGTGACTGCTAAGTGTATGCTGTCCTTGTTACCTGTGACTGCTAAATGTTTTCTGTTCTTGTTACCTGTGACTGCTAAGTGTATTCGCTTCTTATTACCTGTGACTGCTAAATGTATTCTGTTCTTGTTACCTGTGACTGCTAAGTTTATTCTGTTCCTTTTACCTGTGATTACCAAGTGTATTCTGTTATTGTTACCTGTGACAGCTAAGTGTATTCTGTTCTTGTTACCTGTGACTGCTTAGTGTATTCTGTTCTTGTTACCTGTGACTACTTAGTGTATTAAGTTTCAGTTACCTGTAACTGCTAAGTGTATTCTGTTCTTGTTACCTGTGACAGCTAAGTGTATTCTGTTCTTGTTACCTGTGTCTTCAAAGTGTAATCAGTTCTTGTTATCTGTTACTGCTAAGTGTATTCTGTTCTTGTTACCTGTGACTACCAAGTGTATTCTATTCTTGTTATCTGTGAGTGCCAAGTGTATTCTGTTCTTGTTTCCTGTGACTACCAAGTGTATTCTGTTCTTGTTACCTGTGACTGTTAATTGTATTCTGTTCTTGTTACCTGTGACTGCTAAGTGTATTCTGTTCTTGTTACCTGTGACTGCTATGTGTATTCTGTTCTTTTTACCTGTGACTACCAAGTGTATTCTGTTCTTGTTACCTGTGACTGCTGTGTGTTCTGTTCTTGTTACCTGTGACTGCTAAGTGTATTCTGTTCTTGTTACCTGTGACTGCTATGTGTATTCTGTTCTTTTTACCTGTGACTACCAAGTGTATTCTGTTCTTGTTACCTGTGACTGCTGTGTGTTCTGTTCTTGTTACCTGTGACTTCTTAGGGTATTCTGTTCTTGTTACCAGTGACTGCTTAGTGTATTATGTTCTACTTACATGTGACTGCTAAGTGTATTCTGTTCTTGTTAATAGTCACTATCAAGTGTATTCTGTTCTTATTACCTGTGACTGCTAAGTGTATTATGTTCTTGTTACCTGTGACTGCTTAGTGTATTATGTTCTACTTACCTGTGACTGCTAAGTGTATTCTGTTCTTGTTACCTGTGACTGCTAAGTGTATTCTGTTCTTGTTACCTTTTACTGCTAAATGTATTCTGTTCTTGTTACCTGTGACTACAAAGTGTATTCTGGTCTTGTTACCTGTGACTGCTAAGTTTATTCTGTTCTTGTTACCTGTGACTGCTAAGTGTTTTCTGTTCTTGTTACCTGTGACTGCTAAGTGCATTCTGTTCTTTCTACCTGTGACTGCTAAGTGTATTATGTTCTACTTACCTGTGACTGCTAAGTGTATTATTTTCTTGTTACCTGTGACTGCTAAGTGTATTCTGTTCTACTTTCCTGTGACTGCTAAGTCTATTCTGTTCTTGTTACATTTTACTGCTAAGTGTATTCTGTTCTGGTTACCTGTGACTGCTTTGTGTATTCTGTTCTTGTTACCTGTGACTGGTAAGTGCATTCTGTTCTTGTTAACTGTGACTGCTAAGTTTATTCTGTTCTTGCTACATGTGACTGCTAAGTGTATTCTGTTCGTGTTACCTGTGACTGCCAAGTGTAATATGTTTTTGTTACCTGTGACTTCCAAGTGTATTCTATTCTTGTTACCTGTGACTGCTAAGTGTATTCTGTTCTTGTTACCTTTGACTTCTTAGTGTATTCTGTTCTTGTTACCTGTGACTTCTTAGTGTATTCTGTTCTTGTTACCTGTGACTGCTAAGTGTATTCTGTTCTAGGTACCTGTGACTGCTAAGTGTATTATGTTCTTGTTACCTGTGACTGTTAAGTGTATGCTGTCCTTGTTACCTGTGACTGCTAAATGTTTTCTGTTCTTGTTACCTGTGACTGCTAAGTTTATTCTGTTCCTTTTACCTGTGATTACCAAGTGTATTCTGTTCTTGTTACCTGTGACAGCTAAGTGTATTCTGTTCTTGTTACCTGTGACTGCTTAGTGTATTCTGTTCTTGTTACCTGTGACTACTTAGTGTTTTAAGTTTTTTTTTACCTGTAACTGCTAAGTGTATTCTGTTCTTGTTACCTGTGACAGCTAAGTGTATTCTGTTCTTGTTACCTGTGACTTCAAAGTGTATTCTGTTCTTGTTATCTGTTACTGCTAAGTGTATTCTGTTCTTGTTACCTGTGACTACCAAGTGTATTCTGTTCTTGTTATCTGTGAGTGCCAAGTGTATTCTGTTCTTGTTTCCTGTGACTACCAATTGTATTCTGTTCTTGTTACCTGTGACTGCTAAGTGTATTCTGTTCTTGTTACCTGTGACTGCTAAGAGTATTCTGTTCTTGTTACCTGTGACTGCCAAGTGTATTCTGCTCTAGGTACCTGTGACTACCAAGTGTATTCTGTTCTTGTTACCTGTGACTGTTAATTGTATTCTGTTCTTGTTACCTGTGACTGCTAAGTGTATTCTGTTCTTGTTACCTGTGACTGCTATGTGTATTCTGTTCCTTTTACCTGTGACTACCAAGTGTATTCTGTTCTTGTTACCTGTGACTGCTGTGTGTTCTGTTCTTGTTACCTGTGACTTCTTTAGGGTATTCTGTTCTTGTTACCAGTGACTGCTTAGTGTATTATGTTCTACTTACATGTGACTGCTAAGTGTATTCTGTTCTTGTTATCTGTCACTATCAAGTGTATTCTGTTCTTAATACCTGTGACTGCTAAGTGTATTATGTTCTTGTTACCTGTGACTGCTTAGTGTATTATGTTCTACTTACCTGTGACTGCTAAGTGTATTCTGTTCTTGTTACCTGTGACTGCTAAGTGTATTCTGTTCTTGTTACCTGTGACTGCTAAGTGTATTCTGTTCTTGTTACCTTTTACTGCTAAGTGTATTCTGTTCTTGTTACCTGTGACTACAAAGTGTATTCTGTTCTTGTTACCTGTGACTTCAAAGTGTATTCTGTTCTTGTTACCTGTGACTGCTAAGTGTATTCTGTTCTTGTTACCTGTGACTGCTAAGAGTATTCTGTTCTTGTTACCTGTTACTGCCAAATGTATTATGTTCTAGGTACCTGTGACTTCCAAGTGTATTCAGTTCTTGTTACCTGTGACTGTTAATTGTATTCTGTTCTTGTTACCTGTGACTGCTAAGTGTATTCTGTTCTTGTTACCTGTGACTGCAATATGTATTCTGTTCCTTTTACCTGTGATTACCAAGTGTATTCTGTTCTTGTTACCTGTGACTGCTGTGTGTTCTGTTCTTGTTACCTGTGACTGCCAAGTGTAATATGTTTTTGTTACCTGTTACTTCCAAGAGTATTCTGTTCTTGTTACCTGTGACTTCCAAGTGTATTCTGTTCTTGTTACCTGTGACTTCTTAGTGTATTCTGTTCTTGTTACCTGTGACTGCTTAGTGTATTATGTTCTACTTACCTGTGACTGCTAAGTGTATTCTGTTCTAGGTACCTGTGACTGCTAAGTGTATGCTGTCCTTGTTACCTGTGACTGCTAAATGTTTTCTGTTCTTGTTACCTGTGACTGCTAAGTGTATTCGCTTCTTATTACCTGTGACTGCTAAATGTATTCTGTTCTTGTTACCTGTGACTGCTAAGTTTATTCTGTTCCTTTTACCTGTGATTACCAAGTGTATTCTGTTATTGTTACCAGTGACAGCTAAGTGTATTCTGTTCTTGTTACCTGTGACTGCTTAGTGTATTCTGTTCTTGTTACCTGTGACTACTTAGTGTATTAAGTTTCAGTTACCTGTAACTGCTAAGTGTATTCTGTTCTTGTTACCTGTGACAGCTAAGTGTATTCTGTTCTTGTTACCTGTGTCTTCAAAGTGTAATCAGTTCTTGTTATCTGTTACTGCTAAGTGTATTCTGTTCTTGTTACCTGTGACTACCAAGTGTATTCTATTCTTGTTATCTGTGAGTGCCAAGTGTATTCTGTTCTTGTTTCCTGTGACTACCAAGTGTATTCTGTTCTTGTTACCTGTGACTGCTAAGTGTATTCTGTTCTTGTTACCTGTGACTGCTAAGAGTATTATGTTCTTGTTACCTGTTACTGCCAAGTGTATTCTGTTCTAGGTACCTGTGACTACCAAGTGTATTCTGTTCTTGTTACCTGTGACTGTTAATTGTATTCCGTTCTTGTTACCTGTGACTGCTAAGTGTATTCTGTTCTTGTTACCTGTGACTGCTGTGTGTATTCTGTTCTTTTTACCTGTGACTACCAAGTGTATTCTGTTCTTGTTACCTGTGACTGCTGTGTGTTCTGTTCTTGTTACCTGTGACTTCTTAGGGTATTCTGTTCTTGTTACCAGTGACTGCTTAGTGTATTATGTTCTACTTACATGTGACTGCTAAGTGTATGTTCTTGTTAATAGTCACTATCAAGTGTATTCTGTTCTTGTTACCTGTGACTGCTTAGTGTATTATGTTCTACTTACCTGTGACTGCTAAGTGTATTCTGTTCTTGTTACCTGTGACTGCTAAGTGTATTCTGTTCTTGTTACCTGTGACTGCTAAGTGTATTCTGTTCTTGTTACCTTTTACTGCTAAGTGTATTCTGTTCTTGTTAATAGTCACTATCAAGTGTATTCTGTTCTTGTTACCTGTGACTGCTTAGTGTATTATGTTCTACTTACCTGTGACTGCTAAGTGTATTCTGTTCTTGTTACCTGTGACTGCTAAGTGTATTCTGTTCTTGTTACCTTTTACTGCTAAGTGTATTCTGTTCTTGTTACCTGTGACTACAAAGTGTATTCTGTTCTTGTTACCTGTGACTTCAAAGTGTATTCTGTTCTTGTTACCTGTGACTGCTAAGTGTATTCTCTTCTTGTTACCTGTGACTGCTAAGAGTATTCTGTTCTTGTTACCTGTTACTGCCAAGTGTATTCTGTTCTAGGTACCTGTGACTACCAAGTGTATTCTGTTCTTGTTACCTGTGACTGTTAATTGTATTCTGTTCTTGTTACCTGTGACTGCTAAGTCTATTCTGTTCTTGTTACCTGTGACTGCTATGTGTATTCTGTTCCTTTTACCTGTGACTACCAAGTGTATTCTGTTCTTGTTACCTGTGACTGCTGTGTGTTCTGTTCTTGTTACCTGTGACTACTTAGGGTATTCTGTTCTTGTTAACAGTGACTGCTTAGTGTATTATGTTCTACTTACATGTGACTGCTAAGTGTATTCTGTTCTTGTTACCTGTGACTGTTAATTGTACTCTGCTCTTGTTACCTGTGACTGCTAAGTGTATTCTGTTCTTGGTACCTGTGACTGCTAAGTGTATTCTGTTCTTTTTAACTGTGACTGCTAAGTGTACTCTGTTCTTGTTACCTGTGACTGCTAAGTGTATTCTGTTCTTGTTACTATTCTGTTCGTGTTACCTGTGACTGCCAAGTGTAATCTGTTCTTGTTACCTGTGACTACAAACTGTATTCTGTTCTTGTTACCAGTGACTGCTAAGTGTATTCTGTTCTTGTTACCTGTGACTTCTAAGTGTATTCTGTTCTTGTTACCTGTGACTGCTAAGTGTATTCTGTTCTTGTTACCTTTAACTAATAAGTGTGTTCTGTTCTTGTTATCTGTGACTGCTAAGTGTTTTCTGTTTCTTTTACCTGTGACTACCAAGTGTATTCTGTTCTTGTTACCTGTGACTGCTAAGTGTATTCTGTTCTTGTTACCTGTTACTGCCAAGTGTATTCTGTTCTAGGTACCTGTGACTACCAAGTGTATTCTGTTCTTGTTACCTGTGACTGCTTAGTGTATTCTGCTTTTGTTACCTGTGACTGCTAGGAGTATTCTGTTCTTGTTACCTGTTACTGCCAAGTGTATTCTGTTCTAGATACCTGTGACTACCAAGTGTATTCTGTTCTTGTTACCTGTGACTGTTAATTGTATTCTGTTCTTGTTACCTGTGACTGCTAAGTGTATTCTGTTCTTTTTACCTGTGACTGCTATGTGTATTCTGTTCCTTTTACCTGTGACTACCAAGTGTATTCTGTTCTTGTTACCTGTGACTGCTGTGTGTTCTGTTCGTGTTACCTGTGACTTCTTAGGGTATTCTGTTCTTGTTAACAGTGACTGCTTAGTGTATTATGTTCTACTTACATGTGACTGCTAAGTGTATTCTGTTCTTGTTACCTGTGACTGCTAAGTGTATTCTGTTCCTTTTACCTGTGACTACCAAGTGTATTCTGTTCTTGTTACCTGTGACTGCTAAGAGTATTCTGTTCTTGTTACCTGTGACTGCTAAGTTTATTCTGTTCTTGTTACCTGTGACTACTAAGTGTGTTCTGTTCTTGTTACCTGTGACTGCTAAGTGTTTTCTGTTTCTTTTACCTGTGACTACCAAGTGTATTCTGTTCTTGTTACCTGTGACTGCTAAGTGTATTCTGTTCTTGTTATCTGTCACTATCAAGTGTATTCTGTTCTTATTACCTGTGATTGCTAATTGTATTCTGTTCTTGTTACCTGTGACTGCTTAGTGTATTATGTTCTACTTACCTGTGACTGCTAAGTGTATTCTGTTCTTGTTACCTGTGACTGCTAAGTGTAATCTTTTCTTGTTACCTGTGACTGCTAAGTGTATTCTGTTCTTGTTACCTGTGACTGCTAAGTGTATTCTGTTCTTGTTACCTTTTACTGCTAAGTGTATTCTGTTCTTGTTACCTGTTACTACAAAGTGTATTCTGTTCTTGTTACCTGTGACTGCTATGTGTATTCTGTTCTTGTTACCTGTGACTGCTAAGTGCATTCTGCTCTTGCTACCTGTGACTGCTAAGTGTATTATGTTCTACTTACCTGTGACTGCTAAGTGTATTATTTTCTTGTTACCTGTGACTGCTAAGTGTATTCTGTTCTACTTACCTGTGACTGCTAAGTCTATTCAGTTCTTGTTACATTTTACTGCTAAGTGTATTCTGTTCTGGTTACCTGTGACTACCAAGTGTATTCTGTTCTTGTTACCTGTGACTGCTATGTGCATTCTGTTCTTGTTACCTGTGACTGGTAAGTGTATTCTGTTCTTGTTACCTGTGACTGCTAAGTTTATTCTGTTCTTGCTACATGTGACTGCTAAGTGTATTCTGTTCGTGTTACCTGTGACTGCCAAGTGTAATATGTTTTTGTTACCTGTGACTTCCAAGTGTATTCTGTTCTTGTTACCTGTGACTGCTAAGTGTATTCTGTTCTTGTTACCTGTGACTTCTTAGTGTATTCTGTTCTTGTTACCTGTGACTGCTTAGTGTATTATGTTCTACTTACCTGTGACTGCTAAGTGTATTCTGTTCTACGTACCTGTGACTGCTAAGTGTATTCTGTTCTTGTTACCTGTGACTGTTAAGTGTATGCTGTCCTTGTTACCTGTGACTGCTAAATGTTTTCTGTTCTTGTTACCTGTGACTGCTAAGTGTATTCTCTTCTTAATACCTGTGACTGCTAAATGTATTCTGTTCTTGTTACCTGTGACTGCTAAGTTTATTCTGTTCCTTTTACCTGTGATTACCAAGTGTATTCTGTTCTTGTTACCTGTGACAGCTAAGTGTATTCTGTTCTTGTTACCTGTGACTGCTTAGTGTATTCTGTTCTTGTTACCTGTGACTACTTAGTGTTTTAAGTTTCAGTTACCTGTAACTGCTAAGTGTATTCTGTTCTTGTTACCTGTGACAGCTAAGTGTATTCTGTTCTTGTTACCTGTGACTTCAAAGTGTATTCTGTTCTTGTTACCTGTGACAGCTAAGTGTATTCTGTTCTTGTTACCTGTGACTTCAAAGTGTATTCTGTTCTTGTTATCTGTTACTGCTAAGTGTATTCTGTTCTTGTTACCTGTGACTACCAAGTGTATTCTGTTCTTGTTACCTGTGACAGCTAAGTGTATTCTGTTCTTGTTACCTGTGACTGCTAAGTGTATTCTCTTCTTATTACCTGTGACTGCTAAATGTATTCTGTTCTTGTTACCTGTGACTGCTAAGTTTATTCTGTTCCTTTTACCTGTGATTACCAAGTGTATTCTGTTCTTGTTACCTGTGACAGCTAAGTGTATTCTGTTCTTGTTACCTGTGACTGCTTAGTGTATTCTGTTCTTGTTACCTGTGACTACTTAGTGTATTAAGTTACAGTTACCTGTAACTGCTAAGTGTATTCTGTTCTTGTTACCTGTGACAGCTAAGTGTATTCTGTTCTTGTTACCTGTGACTTCAAAGTGTAATCAGTTCTTGTTATCTGTTACTGCTAAGTGTATTCTGTTCTTGTTACCTGTGACTACCAAGTGTATTCTGTTCTTGTTATCTGTGAGTGCCAAGTGTATTCTGTTCTTGTTTCCTGTGACTACCAAGTGTATTCTGTTCTTGTTTCCTGTGACTGCTAAGTGTATTCTGTTCTTGTTACCTGTGACTGCTAAGAGTATTATGTTCTTTTTACCTGTTACTGCCAAGTGTATTCTGTTCTAGGTACCTGTGACTACCAAGTGTATTCTGTTCTTGTTACCTGTGACTGTTAATTGTTTTCTGTTCTTGTTACCTGTGACTGCTAAGTGTATTCTGTTCTTGTTACTTGTGACTGCCAAGTGTATTCTGTTCTAGGTACCTGTGACTACCAAGTGTATTCTGTTCTTGTTACCTGTGACTGTTAATTGTATTCTGTTCTTGTTACCTGTGACTGCTAAGTGTATTCTGTTCTTGTTACCTGTGACTGCTATGTGTATTCTGTTCCTTTTACCTGTGACTACCAAGTGTATTATGTTCTTGTTACCTGTGACTGCTGTGTGTTCTGTTCTTGTTACCTGTGACTTCTGAGGGTATTCTGTTCTTGTTACCAGAGACTGCTTAGTGTATTATGTTCTACTTACATGTGACTGCTAAGTGTATTCTGTTCTTGTTATCTGTCACTATCAAGTGTATTCTGTTCTTATTACCTGTGACTGCTAAGTGTATTATGTTCTTGTTACCTGTGACTGCTTAGTGTATTATGTTCTACTTACCTGTGACTGCTAAGTGTATTCTGTTCTTGTTACCTGTGACTGCTAAGTGTATTCTGTTCTTGTTACCTGTGACTGCTAAGTGTATTCTGTTCTTGTTACCTTTTACTGCTAAGTGTATTCTGTTCTTGTTACCTGTGACTACAAAGTGTATTCTGTTCTTGTTACCTGTGACTTCAAAGTGTATTCTGTTCTTGTTACCTGTGACTGCTAAGTGTATTCTGTTCTTGTTACCTGTCACTGCTAAGAGTATTCTGTTCTTGTTACCAGTTACTGCCAAGTGTATTCTGTTCTAGGTACCTGTGACTACCAAGTGTATTCTGTTCTTGTTACCTGTGACTGTTAATTGTATTCTGTTCTCGTTACCTGTGACTGCTAAGTGTATTCTGTTCTTGTTACTTGTGACTGCTATATGTATTCTGTTCCTTTTACCTGTGACTACCAAGTGTATTCTGTTCTTGTTACCTGTGACTGCTGTGTGTTCTGTTCTTGTTACCTGTGACTGCCAAGTGTAATATGTTTTTGTTACCTGTGACTTCCAAGTGTATTCTGTTCTTGTTACCTGTGACTTCCAAGTGTATTCTGTTCTTGTTACCAGTGACTTCTTAGTGTATTCTGTTCTTGTTACCTGTGACTGCTTAGTGTATTATGTTCTACTTACCTGTGACTGCTAAGTGTATTCTGTTCTAGGTACCTGTGACTGCTAAGTGTATTCTGTTCTTGTTACCTGTGACTGCTGTGTGTTCTGTTCTTGTTACCTATGACTTCTTAGGGTATGCTGTTCTTGTTAACAGTGACTGCTTAGTGTATTATGTTCTACTTACATGTGACTGCTAAGTGTATTCTGTTCTTGTTACCTGTGACTGCTAAGTGTATTCTGTTCCTTTTACCTGTGACTACCAAGTGTATTCTGTTCTTGTTACCTGTGACTGCTAAGTGTATTCTGCTCTTGTTGCCTGTGACTTCTAAGAGTATTCTGTTCTTGTTACCTGTGACTGCTAAGTTTATTCTGTTCTTGTTACCTGTGACTACTAAGTGTGTTCTGTTCTTGTTACCTGTGACTGCTAAGTGTTTTCTGTTTCTTTTACCTGTGACTACCAAGTGTATTCTGTTCTTGTTACCTGTGACTGCTAAGTGTATTCTGTTCTTGTTATCTGTCACTATCAAGTGTATTCTGTTCTTATTACCAGTGATTGCTAATTGTATTCTGTTCTTGTTACCTGTGACTGCTTAGTGTATTATGTTCTACTTACCTGTTACTGCTAAGTGTATTCTGTTCTTGTTACCTGTGACTGCTAAGTGTAATCTTTTCTTGTTACCTGTGACTGCTAAGTGTATTCTGTTCTTGTTACCTGTGACTGCTAAGTGTATTCTGTTCTTGTTACCTTTTACTGCTAAGTGTATTCTGTTCTTGTTACCTGTGACTACAAAGTGTATTCTGTTCTTGTTACCTGTGACTGCTATGTGTATTCTGTTCTTGTTACCTGTGACTGCTAAGTGCATTCTGTTCTTGCTACCTGTGACTGCTAAGTGTATTATGTTCTACTTACCTGTGACTGCTAAGTGTATTATTTTCTTGTTACCTGTGACTGCAAAGTGTATTCTGTTCTACTTACCTGTGACTGCTAAGTCTATTCAGTTCTTGTTACATTTTACTGCTAAGTGTATTCTGTTCTGGTTACCTGTGACTACCAAGTGTATTCTGTTCTTGTTACCTGTGACTGCTATGTGTATTCTGTGCTTGTTACCTGTGACTGGTAAGTGTATTCTGTTCTTGTTACCTGTGACTGCTAAGTTTATTCTGTTCTTGCTACATGTGACTGCTAAGTTTATTCTGTTCTTGTTACCTGTGACTACTAAGTGTGTTCTGTTCTTGTTACCTGTGACTGCTAAGTGTTTTCTGTTTCTTTTACCTGTGACTACCAAGTGTATTCTGTTCTTGTTACCTGTGACTGCTAAGTGTATTCTGTTCTTGTTATCTGTCACTATCAAGTGTATTCTGTTCTTATTACCAGTGATTGCTAATTGTATTCTGTTCTTGTTACCTGTGACTGCTTAGTGTATTATGTTCTACTTACCTGTGACTGCTAAGTGTATTCTGTTCTTGTTACCTGTGACTGCTATGTGTAATCTTTTCTTGTTACCTGTGACTGCTTAGTGTATTATGTTCTACTTACCTGTGACTGCTAAGTGTATTCTGTTCTAGGTACCTGTGACTGCTAAGTGTATTCTGTTCTTGTTACCTGTGACTGCTGTGTTGTCTGTTCTTGTTACCTATGACTTCTTAGGGTATTCTGTTCTTGTTAACAGTGACTGCTTAGTGTATTATGTTCTACTTACATGTGACTGCTAAGTGTATTCTGTTCTTGTTACCTGTGACTGCTAAGTGTATTCTGTTCCTTTTACCTGTGACTACCAAGTGTATTCTGTTCTTGTTACCTGTGACTGCTAAGTGTATTCTGCTCTTGTTGCCTGTGACTTCTAAGAGTATTCTGTTCTTGTTACCTGTGACTGCTAAGTTTATTCTGTTCTTGTTACCTGTGACTACTAAGTGTGTTCTGTTCTTGTTACCTGTGACTGCTAAGTGTTTTCTGTTTCTTTTACCTGTGACTACCAAGTGTATTCTGTTCTTGTTACCTGTGACTGCTAAGTGTATTCTGTTCTTGTTATCTGTCACTATCAAGTGTATTCTGTTCTTATTACCAGTGATTGCTAATTGTATTCTGTTCTTGTTACCTGTGACTGCTTAGTGTATTATGTTCTACTTACCTGTGACTGCTAAGTGTATTCTGTTCTTGTTACCTGTGACTGCTAAGTGTAATCTTTTCTTGTTACCTGTGACTGCTAAGTGTATTCTGTTCTTGTTACCTGTGACTGCTAAGTGTATTCTGTTCTTGTTACCTTTTACTGCTAAGTGTATTCTGTTCTTGTTACCTGTGACTACAAAGTGTATTCTGTTCTTGTTACCTGTGACTGCTATGTGTATTCTGTTCTTGTTACCTGTGACTGCTAAGTGCATTCTGTTCTTGCTACCTGTGACTGCTAAGTGTATTATGTTCTACTTACCTGTGACTGCTAAGTGTATTATTTTCTTGTTACCTGTGACTGCTAAGTGTATTCTGTTCTACTTACCTGTGACTGCTAAGTCTATTCAGTTCTTGTTACATTTTACTGCTAAGTGTATTCTGTTCTGGTTACCTGTGACTACCAAGTGTATTCTGTTCATGTTACCTGTGACTGCTATGTGTATTCTGTTCTTGTTACCTGTGACTGGTAAGTGTATTCTGTTCTTGTTACCTGTGACTGCTAAGTTTATTCTGTTCTTGTTACCTGTGACTACTCAGTGTGTTCTGTTCTTGTTACCTGTGACTGCTAAGTGTTTTCTGTTTCTTTTACCTGTGACTACCAAGTGTATTCTGTTCTTGTTACCTGTGACTGCTAAGTGTATTCTGTTCTTGTTATCTGTCACTATCAAGTGTATTCTGTTCTTATTACCTGTGATTGCTAATTGTATTCTGTTCTTGTTACCTGTGACTGCTTAGTGTATTATGTTCTACTTACCTGTGACTGCTAAGTGTATTCTGTTCTTGTTACCTGTGACTGCTAAGTGTAATCTTTTCTTGTTACCTGTGACTGCTAAGTGTATTCTGTTCTTGTTACCTGTGACTGCTAAGTGTATTCTGTTCTTGTTACCTTTTACTGCTAAGTGTATTCTGTTCTTGTTACCTGTTACTACAAAGTGTATTCTGTTCTTGTTACCTGTGACTGCTATGTGTATTCTGTTCTTGTTACCTGTGACTGCTAAGTGCATTCTGCTCTTGCTACCTGTGACTGCTAAGTGTATTATGTTCTACTTACCTGTGACTGCTAAGTGTATTATTTTCTTGTTACCTGTGACTGCTAAGTGTATTCTGTTCTACTTACCTGTGACTGCTAAGTCTATTCAGTTCTTGTTACATTTTACTGCTAAGTGTATTCTGTTCTGGTTACCTGTGACTACCAAGTGTATTCTGTTCTTGTTACCTGTGACTGCTATGTGTATTCTGTTCTTGTTACCTGTGACTGGTAAGTGTATTCTGTTCTTGTTACCTGTGACTGCTAAGTTTATTCTGTTCTTGCTACATGTGACTGCTAAGTGTTTTCTGTTCGTGTTACCTGTGACTGCCAAGTGTAATATGTTTTTGTTACCTGTGACTTCCAAGTGTATTCTGTTTTTGTTACCTGTGACTGCTAAGTGTATTCTGTTCTTGTTACCTGTGACTTCTTAGTGTATTCTGTTCTTGTTACCTGTGACTGCTTAGTGTATTATGTTCTACTTACCTGTGACTGCTAAGTGTATTCTGTTCTAGGTACCTGTGACTGCTAAGTGTATTCTGTTCTTGTTACCTGTGACTGTTAAGTGTATGCTGTCCTTGTTACCTGTGACTGCTAAATGTTTTCTGTTCTTGTTACCTGTGACTGCTAAGTGTATACTCTTCTTAATACCTGTGACTGCTAAATGTATTCTGTTCTTGTTACCTGTGACTGCTAAGTTTATTCTGTTCCTTTTACCTGTGATTACCAAGTGTATTCTGTTCTTGTTACCTGTGACAGCTAAGTGTATTCTGTTCTTGTTACCTGTGACTGCTTAGTGTATTCTGTTCTTGTTACCTGTGACTACTTAGTGTTTTAAGTTTCAGTTACCTGTAACTGCTAAGTGTATTCTGTTCTTGTTACCTGTGACAGCTAAGTGTATTCTGTTCTTGTTACCTGTGACTTCAAAGTGTATTCTGTTCTTGTTACCTGTGACAGCTAAGTGTATTCTGTTCTTGTTACCTGTGACTTCAAAGTGTATTCTGTTCTTGTTATCTGTTACTGCTAAGTGTATTCTGTTCTTGTTACCTGTGACTACCAAGTGTATTCTGTTCTTGTTATCTGTGAGTGCCAAGTGTATTCTGTTCTTATTACCTGTGATTGCTAATTGTATTCTGTTCTTGTTACCTGTGACTGCTTAGTGTATTATGTTCTACTTACCTGTGACTGCTAAGTGTATTCTGTTCTTGTTACCTGTGACTGCTAAGTGTAATCTTTTCTTGTTACCTGTGACTGCTAAGTGTATTCTGTTCTTGTTACCTGTGACTGCTAAGTGTATTCTGTTCTTGTTACCTTTTACTGCTAAGTGTATTCTGTTCTTGTTACCTGTTACTACAAAGTGTATTCTGTTCTTGTTACCTGTGACTGCTATGTGTATTCTGTTCTTGTTACCTGTGACTGCTAAGTGCATTCTGCTCTTGCTACCTGTGACTGCTAAGTGTATTATGTTCTACTTACCTGTGACTGCTAAGTGTATTATTTTCTTGTTACCTGTGACTGCTAAGTGTATTCTGTTCTACTTACCTGTGACTGCTAAGTCTATTCAGTTCTTGTTACATTTTACTGCTAAGTGTATTCTGTTCTGGTTACCTGTGACTACCAAGTGTATTCTGTTCTTGTTACCTGTGACTGCTATGTGTATTCTGTTCTTGTTACCTGTGACTGGTAAGTGTATTCTGTTCTTGTTACCTGTGACTGCTAAGTTTATTCTGTTCTTGCTACATGTGACTGCTAAGTGTTTTCTGTTCGTGTTACCTGTGACTGCCAAGTGTAATATGTTTTTGTTACCTGTGACTTCCAAGTGTATTCTGTTCTTGTTACCTGTGACTGCTAAGTGTATTCTGTTCTTGTTACCTGTGACTTCTTAGTGTATTCTGTTCTTGTTACCTGTGACTGCTTAGTGTATTATGTTCTACTTACCTGTGACTGCTAAGTGTATTCTGTTCTAGGTACCTGTGACTGCTAAGTGTATTCTGTTCTTGTTACCTGTGACTGTTAAGTGTATGCTGTCCTTGTTACCTGTGACTGCTAAATGTTTTCTGTTCTTGTTACCTGTGACTGCTAAGTGTATTCTCTTCTTAATACCTGTGACTGCTAAATGTATTCTGTTCTTGTTACCTGTGACTGCTAAGTTTATTCTGTTCCTTTTACCTGTGATTACCAAGTGTATTCTGTTCTTGTTACCTGTGACAGCTAAGTGTATTCTGTTCTTGTTACCTGTGACTGCTTAGTGTATTCTGTTCTTGTTACCTGTGACTACTTAGTGTTTTAAGTTTCAGTTACCTGTAACTGCTAAGTGTATTCTGTTCTTGTTACCTGTGACAGCTAAGTGTATTCTGTTCTTGTTACCTGTGACAGCTAAGTGTATTCTGTTCTTGCTACCTGTGACTGCTAAGTGTATTATGTTCTACTTACCTGTGACTGCTAAGTGTATTATTTCCTTGTTACCTGTGACTGCTAAGTGTATTCTGTTCTACTTACCTGTGACTGCTAAGTCTATTCAGTTCTTGTTACATTTTACTGCTAAGTGTATTCTGTTCTGGTTACCTGTGACTACCAAGTGTATTCTGTTCTTGTTACCTGTGACTGCTATGTGTATTCTGTTCTTGTTACCTGTGACTGGTAAGTGTATTCTGTTCTTGTTACCTGTGACTGCTAAGTTTATTCTGTTCTTGCTACATGTGACTGCTAAGTGTTTTCTGTTCGTGTTACCTGTGACTGCCAAGTGTAATATGTTTTTGTTACCTGTGACTTCCAAGTGTATTCTGTTCTTGTTACCTGTGACTGCTAAGTGTATTCTGTTCTTGTTACCTGTGACTTCTTAGTGTATTCTGTTCTTGTTACCTGTGACTGCTTAGTGTATTATGTTCTACTTACCTGTGACTGCTAAGTGTATTCTGTTCTAGGTACCTGTGACTGCTAAGTGTATTCTGTTCTTGTTACCTGTGACTGTTAAGTGTATGCTGTCCTTGTTACCTGTGACTGCTAAATGTTTTCTGTTCTTGTTACCTGTGACTGCTAAGTGTATTCTCTTCTTAATACCTGTGACTGCTAAATGTATTCTGTTCTTGTTACCTGTGACTGCTAAGTTTATTCTGTTCCTTTTACCTGTGATTACCAAGTGTATTCTGTTCTTGTTACCTGTGACAGCTAAGTGTATTCTGTTCTTGTTACCTGTGACTGCTTAGTGTATTCTGTTCTTGTTACCTGTGACTACTTAGTGTTTTAAGTTTCAGTTACCTGTAACTGCTAAGTGTATTCTGTTCTTGTTACCTGTGACAGCTAAGTGTATTCTGTTCTTGTTACCTGTGACTTCAAAGTGTATTCTGTTCTTGTTACCTGTGACAGCTAAGTGTATTCTGTTCTTGTTACCTGTGACTTCAAAGTGTATTCTGTTCTTGTTATCTGTTACTGCTAAGTGTATTCTGTTCTTGTTACCTGTGACTACCAAGTGTATTCTGTTCTTGTTATCTGTGAGTGCCAAGTGTATTCTGTTCTTGTTTCCTGTGACTACCAAGTGTATTCTGTTCTTGTTACCTGTGACTGCTAAGTGTATTCTGTTCTTGTTATCTGTGACTGCTAAGAGTATTCTGTTCTTGTTACTTGTGACTGCCTAGTGTATTCTGTTCTAGGTACCTGTGACTACCAAGTGTATTCTGTTCTTGTTACCTGTGACTGTTAATTGTATTCTGTTCTTGTTACCTGTGACTGCTAAGTGTATTCTGTTCTTGTTACCTGTGACTGCTATGTGTATTCTGTTCCTTTTACCTGTGACTACCAAGTGTATTCTGTTCTTGTTACCTGTCACTGCTGTGTGTTCTGTTCTTGTTACCTGTGACTTCTGAGGGTATTCTGTTCTTGTTACCAGTGACTGCTTAGTGTATTATGTTCTACTTACATGTGACTGCTAAGTGTATTCTGTTCTTGTTATCTGTCACTATCAAGTGTATTCTGTTCTTATTACCTGTGACTGCTAAGTGTATTATGTTCTTGTTACCTGGGACTGCTTAGTGTATTATGTTCTACTTACCTGTGACTGCTAAGTGTATTCTGTTCTTGTTACCTGTGACTGCTAAGTGTATTCTGTTCTTATTACCTGTGACTGCTAAGTGTATTCTGTTCTTGTTACCTTTTACTGCTAAGTGTATTCTGTTCTTGTTACCTGTGACTACAAAGTGTATTCTGTTCTTGTTACCTGTGACTTCAAAGCGTATTCTGTTCTTGTTACCTGTGACTGCTAAGTGTATTCTGTTCTTGTTACCTGTGACTGCTAAGAGTATTCTGTTCTTGTTACCAGTTACTGCCAAGTGTATTCTGTTCTAGGTACCTGTGACTACCAAGTGTATTCTGTTCTTGTTACCTGTGACTGTTAATTGTATTCTGTTCTTGTTACCTGTGACTGCTAAGTGTATTCTGTTCTTGTTACATGTGACTGCTATATGTATTCTGTTCCTTTTACCTGTGACTACCAAGTGTATTCTGTTCTTGTTACCTGTGACTGCTGTGTGTTCTGTTCTTGTTACCTGTGACTGCCAAGTGTAATATGTTTTTGTTACCTGTGACTTCCAAGTGTATTCTGTTCTTGTTACCTGTGACTTCCAAGTGTATTCTGTTCTTGTTACCAGTGACTTCTTAGTGTATTCTGTTCTTGTTACCTGTGACTGCTTAGTGTATTATGTTCTACTTACCTGTGACTGCTAAGTGTATTCTGTTCTAGGTACCTGTGACTGCTAAGTGTATTCTGTTCTTGTTACCTGTGACTGTTAAGTGTATGCTGTCCTTGTTACCTGTGACTGCTAAATGTTTTCTGTTCTTGTTACCTGTGACTGCTAAGTGTATTCTCTTCTTATTACCTGTGACTGCTAAATGTATTCTGTTCTTGTTACCTGTGACTGCTAAGTTTATTCTGTTCCTTTTACCTGTGATTACCAAGTGTATTCTGTTCTTGTTACCTGTGACAGCTAAGTGTATTCTGTTCTTGTTACCTGTGACTGCTTAGTGTATTCTGTTCTTGTTACCTGTGACTACTTAGTGTATTAAGTTACAGTTACCTGTAACTGCTAAGTGTATTCTGTTCTTGTTACCTGTGACAGCTAAGTGTATTCTGTTCTTGTTACCTGTGACTTCAAAGTGTAATCAGTTCTTGTTATCTGTTACTGCTAAGTGTATTCTGTTCTTGTTACCTGTGACTACCAAGTGTATTCTGTTCTTGTTATCTGTGAGTGCCAAGTGTATTCTGTTCTTGTTTCCTGTGACTACCAAGTGTATTCTGTTCTTGTTTCCTGTGACTGCTAAGTGTATTCTGTTCTTGTTACCTGTGACTGCTAAGAGTATTATGTTCTTTTTACCTGTTACTGCCAAGTGTATTCTGTTCTAGGTACCTGTGACTACCAAGTGTATTCTGTTCTTGTTACCTGTGACTGTTAATTGTTTTCTGTTCTTGTTACCTGTGACTGCTAAGTGTATTCTGTTCTTGTTACTTGTGACTGCCAAGTGTATTCTGTTCTAGGTACCTGTGACTACCAAGTGTATTCTGTTCTTGTTACCTGTGACTGTTAATTGTATTCTGTTCTTGTTACCTGTGACTGCTAAGTGTATTCTGTTCTTGTTACCTGTGACTGCTATGTGTATTCTGTTCCTTTTACCTGTGACTACCAAGTGTATTATGTTCTTGTTACCTGTGACTGCTGTGTGTTCTGTTCTTGTTACCTGTGACTTCTGAGGGTATTCTGTTCTTGTTACCAGTGACTGCTTAGTGTATTATGTTCTACTTACATGTGACTGCTAAGTGTATTCTGTTCTTGTTATCTGTCACTATCAAGTGTATTCTGTTCTTATTACCTGTGACTGCTAAGTGTATTATGTTCTTGTTACCTGTGACTGCTTAGTGTATTATGTTCTACTTACCTGTGACTGCTAAGTGTATTCTGTTCTTGTTACCTGTGACTGCTAAGTGTATTCTGTTCTTGTTACCTGTGACTGCTAAGTGTATTCTGTTCTTGTTACCTTTTACTGCTAAGTGTATTCTGTTCTTGTTACCTGTGACTACAAAGTGTATTCTGTTCTTGTTACCTGTGACTTCAAAGTGTATTCTGTTCTTGTTACCTGTGACTGCTAAGTGTATTCTGTTCTTGTTACCTGTGACTGCTAAGAGTATTCTGTTCTTGTTACCAGTTACTGCCAAGTGTATTCTGTTCTAGGTACCTGTGACTACCAAGTGTATTCTGTTCTTGTTACCTGTGACTGTTAATTGTATTCTGTTCTCGTTACCTGTGACTGCTAAGTGTATTCTGTTCTTGTTACTTGTGACTGCTATATGTATTCTGTTCCTTTTACCTGTGACTACCAAGTGTATTCTGTTCTTGTTACTTGTGACTGCTGTGTGTTCTGTTCTTGTTACCTGTGACTGCCAAGTGTAATATGTTTTTGTTACCTGTGACTTCCAAGTGTATTCTGTTCTTGTTACCTGTGACTTCCAAGTGTATTCTGTTCTTGTTACCAGTGACTTCTTAGTGTATTCTGTTCTTGTTACCTGTGACTGCTTAGTGTATTATGTTCTACTTACCTGTGACTGCTAAGTGTATTCTGTTCTAGGTACCTGTGACTGCTAAGTGTATTCTGTTCTTGTTACCTGTGACTGCTGTGTGTTCTGTTCTTGTTACCTATGACTTCTTAGGGTATTCTGTTCTTGTTAACAGTGACTGCTTAGTGTATTATGTTCTACTTACATGTGACTGCTAAGTGTATTCTGTTCTTGTTACCTGTGACTGCTAAGTGTATTCTGTTCCTTTTACCTGTGACTACCAAGTGTATTCTGTTCTTGTTACCTGTGACTGCTAAGTGTATTCTGCTCTTGTTGCCTGTGACTTCTAAGAGTATTCTGTTCTTGTTACCTGTGACTGCAAAGTTTATTCTGTTCTTGTTACCTGTGACTACTAAGTGTGTTCTGTTCTTGTTACCTGTGACTGCTAAGTGTTTTCTGTTTCTTTTACCTGTGACTACCAAGTGTATTCTGTTCTTGTTACCTGTGACTGCTAAGTGTATTCTGTTCTTGTTATCTGTCACTATCAAGTGTATTCTGTTCTTATTACCAGTGATTGCTAATTGTATTCTGTTCTTGTTACCTGTGACTGCTTAGTGTATTATGTTCTACTTACCTGTGACTGCTAAGTGTATTCTGTTCTTGTTACCTGTGACTGCTAAGTGTAATCTTTTCTTGTTACCTGTGACTGCTAAGTGTATTCTTTTCTTGTTACCTGTGACTGCTAAGTGTATTCTGTTCTTGTTACCTTTTACTGCTAAGTGTATTCTGTTCTTGTTACCTGTGACTACAAAGTGTATTCTGTTCTTGTTACCTGTGACTGCTATGTGTATTCTGTTCTTGTTACCTGTGACTGCTAAGTGTATTCTGTTCTTGCTACCTGTGACTGCTAAGTGTATTATGTTCTACTTACCTGTGACTGCTAAGTGTATTATTTTCTTGTTACCTGTGACTGCTAAGTGTATTCTGTTCTACTTACCTGTGACTGCTAAGTCTATTCAGTTCTTGTTACATTTTACTGCTAAGTGTATTCTGTTCTGGTTACCTGTGACTACCAAGTGTATTCTGTTCTTGTTACCTGTGACTGCTATGTGTATTCTGTTCTTGTTACCTGTGACTGGTAAGTGTATTCTGTTCTTGTTACCTGTGACTGCTAAGTTTATTCTGTTCTTGCTACATGTGACTGCTAAGTTTATTCTGTTCTTGTTACCTGTGACTACTAAGTGTGTTCTGTTCTTGTTACCTGTGACTGCTAAGTGTTTTCTGTTTCTTTTACCTGTGACTCCCAAGTGTATTCTGTTCTTGTTACCTGTGACTGCTAAGTGTATTCTGTTCTTGTTATCTGTCACTATCAAGTGTATTCTGTTCTTATTACCAGTGATTGCTAATTGTATTCTGTTCTTGTTACCTGTGACTGCTTAGTGTATTATGTTCTACTTACCTGTGACTGCTAAGTGTATTCTGTTCTTGTTACCTGTGACTGCTATGTGTAATCTTTTCTTGTTACCTGTGACTGCTTAGTGTATTATGTTCTACTTACCTGTGACTGCTAAGTGTATTCTGTTCTAGGTACCTGTGACTGCTAAGTGTATTCTGTTCTTGTTACCTGTGACTACCAAGTGTATTCTGTTCTTGTTATCTGTGAGTGCCAAGTGTATTCTGTTCTTGTTTCCTGTGACTACCAAGTGTATTCTGTTCTTGTTTCCTGTGACTGCTAAGTGTATTCTGTTCTTGTTACCTGTGACTGCTAAGAGTATTATGTTCTTTTTACCTGTTACTGCCAAGTGTATTCTGTTCTAGGTACCTGTGACTACCAAGTGTATTCTGTTCTTGTTACCTGTGACTGTTAATTGTTTTCTGTTCTTGTTACCTGTGACTGCTAAGTGTATTATGTTCTTGTTACTTGTGACTGCCAAGTGTATTCTGTTCTAGGTACCTGTGACTACCAAGTGTATTCTGTTCTTGTTACCTGTGACTGTTAATTGTATTCTGTTCTTGTTACTTGTGACTGCTAAGTGTATTCTGTTCTTGTTACCTGTGACTGCTATGTGTATTCTGTTCCTTTTACCTGTGACTACCAAGTGTATTATGTTCTTGTTACCTGTGACTGCTGTGTGTTCTGTTCTTGTTACCTGTGACTTCTTAGGGTATTCTGTTCTTGTTACCAGTGACTGCTTAGTGTATTATGTTCTACTTACATGTGACTGCTAAGTGTATTCTGTTCTTGTTATCTGTCACTATCAAGTGTATTCTGTTCTTATTACCTGTGACTGCTAAGTGTATTATGTTCTTGTTACCTGTGACTGCTTAGTGTATTATGTTCTACTTACCTGTGACTGCTAAGTGTATTCTGTTCTTGTTACCTGTGACTGCTAAGTGTATTCTGTTCTTGTTACCTGTGACTGCTAAGTGTATTCTGTTCTTGTTACCTTTTACTGCTAAGTGTATTCTGTTCTTGTTACCTGTGACTACAAAGTGTATTCTGTTCTTGTTACCTGTGACTTCAAAGTGTATTCTGTTCTTGTTACCTGTGACTGCTAAGTGTATTCTGTTCTTGTTACCTGTGACTGCTAAGAGTATTCTGTTCTTGTTACCAGTTACTGCCAAGTGTATTCTGTTCTAGGTACCTGTGACTACCAAGTGTATTCTGTTCTTGTTACCTGTGACTGTTAATTGTATTCTGTTCTCGTTACCTGTGACTGCTAAGTGTATTCTGTTCTTGTTACTTGTGACTGCTATATGTATTCTGTTCCTTTTACCTGTGACTACCAAGTGTATTCTGTTCTTGTTACTTGTGACTGCTGTGTGTTCTGTTCTTGTTACCTGTGACTGCCAAGTGTAATATGTTTTTGTTACCTGTGACTTCCAAGTGTATTCTGTTCTTGTTACCTGTGACTTCCAAGTGTATTCTGTTCTTGTTACCAGTGACTTCTTAGTGTATTCTGTTCTTGTTACCTGTGACTGCTTAGTGTATTATGTTCTACTTACCTGTGACTGCTAAGTGTATTCTGTTCTAGGTACCTGTGACTGCTAAGTGTATTCTGTTCTTGTTACCTGTGACTGCTGTGTGTTCTGTTCTTGTTACCTATGACTTCTTAGGGTATTCTGTTCTTGTTAACAGTGACTGCTTAGTGTATTATGTTCTACTTACATGTGACTGCTAAGTGTATTCTGTTCTTGTTACCTGTGACTGCTAAGTGTATTCTGTTCCTTTTACCTGTGACTACCAAGTGTATTCTGTTCTTGTTACCTGTGACTGCTAAGTGTATTCTGCTCTTGTTGCCTGTGACTTCTAAGAGTATTCTGTTCTTGTTACCTGTGACTGCAAAGTTTATTCTGTTCTTGTTACCTGTGACTACTAAGTGTGTTCTGTTCTTGTTACCTGTGACTGCTAAGTGTTTTCTGTTTCTTTTACCTGTGACTACCAAGTGTATTCTGTTCTTGTTACCTGTGACTGCTAAGTGTATTCTGTTCTTGTTATCTGTCACTATCAAGTGTATTCTGTTCTTATTACCAGTGATTGCTAATTGTATTCTGTTCTTGTTACCTGTGACTGCTTAGTGTATTATGTTCTACTTACCTGTGACTGCTAAGTGTATTCTGTTCTTGTTACCTGTGACTGCTAAGTGTAATCTTTTCTTGTTACCTGTGACTGCTAAGTGTATTCTGTTCTTGTTACCTGTGACTGCTAAGTGTATTCTGTTCTTGTTACCTTTTACTGCTAAGTGTATTCTGTTCTTGTTACCTGTGACTACAAAGTGTATTCTGTTCTTGTTACCTGTGACTGCTAAGTGTATTCTGTTCTTGTTACCTGTGACTGCTAAGTGTATTCTGTTCTTGTTACCTGTGACTTCAAAGTGTATTCTGTTCTTGTTACCTGTGACTGCTAAGTGTATTCTGTTCTTGTTACCTGTGACTGCTAAGAGTATTCTGTTCTTGTTACCAGTTACTGCCAAGTGTATTCTGTTCTAGGTACCTGTGACTACCAAGTGTATTCTGTTCTTGTTACCTGTGACTGTTAATTGTATTCTGTTCTCGTTACCTGTGACTGCTAAGTGTATTCTGTTCTTGTTACTTGTGACTGCTATATGTATTCTGTTCCTTTTACCTGTGACTACCAAGTGTATTCTGTTCTTGTTACTTGTGACTGCTGTGTGTTCTGTTCTTGTTACCTGTGACTGCCAAGTGTAATATGTTTTTGTTACCTGTGACTTCCAAGTGTATTCTGTTCTTGTTACCTGTGACTTCCAAGTGTATTCTGTTCTTGTTACCAGTGACTTCTTAGTGTATTCTGTTCTTGTTACCTGTGACTGCTTAGTGTATTATGTTCTACTTACCTGTGACTGCTAAGTGTATTCTGTTCTAGGTACCTGTGACTGCTAAGTGTATTCTGTTCTTGTTACCTGTGACTGCTGTGTGTTCTGTTCTTGTTACCTATGACTTCTTAGGGTATTCTGTTCTTGTTAACAGTGACTGCTTAGTGTATTATGTTCTACTTACATGTGACTGCTAAGTGTATTCTGTTCTTGTTACCTGTGACTGCTAAGTGTATTCTGTTCCTTTTACCTGTGACTACCAAGTGTATTCTGTTCTTGTTACCTGTGACTGCTAAGTGTATTCTGCTCTTGTTGCCTGTGACTTCTAAGAGTATTCTGTTCTTGTTACCTGTGACTGCAAAGTTTATTCTGTTCTTGTTACCTGTGACTACTAAGTGTGTTCTGTTCTTGTTACCTGTGACTGCTAAGTGTTTTCTGTTTCTTTTACCTGTGACTACCAAGTGTATTCTGTTCTTGTTACCTGTGACTGCTAAGTGTATTCTGTTCTTGTTATCTGTCACTATCAAGTGTATTCTGTTCTTATTACCAGTGATTGCTAATTGTATTCTGTTCTTGTTACCTGTGACTGCTTAGTGTATTATGTTCTACTTACCTGTGACTGCTAAGTGTATTCTGTTCTTGTTACCTGTGACTGCTAAGTGTAATCTTTTCTTGTTACCTGTGACTGCTAAGTGTATTCTGTTCTTGTTACCTGTGACTGCTAAGTGTATTCTGTTCTTGTTACCTTTTACTGCTAAGTGTATTCTGTTCTTGTTACCTGTGACTACAAAGTGTATTCTGTTCTTGTTACCTGTGACTGCTATGTGTATTCTGTTCTTGTTACCTGTGACTGCTAAGTGTATTCTGTTCTTGCTACCTGTGACTGCTAAGTGTATTATGTTCTACTTACCTGTGACTGCTAAGTGTATTATTTTCTTGTTACCTGTGACTGCTAAGTGTATTCTGTTCTACTTACCTGTGACTGCTAAGTCTATTCAGTTCTTGTTACATTTTACTGCTAAGTGTATTCTGTTCTGGTTACCTGTGACTACCAAGTGTATTCTGTTCTTGTTACCTGTGACTGCTATGTGTATTCTGTTCTTGTTACCTGTGACTGGTAAGTGTATTCTGTTCTTGTTACCTGTGACTGCTAAGTTTATTCTGTTCTTGCTACATGTGACTGCTAAGTTTATTCTGTTCTTGTTACCTGTGACTACTAAGTGTGTTCTGTTCTTGTTACCTGTGACTGCTAAGTGTTTTCTGTTTCTTTTACCTGTGACTACCAAGTGTATTCTGTTCTTGTTACCTGTGACTGCTAAGTGTATTCTGTTCTTGTTATCTGTCACTATCAAGTGTATTCTGTTCTTATTACCAGTGATTGCTAATTGTATTCTGTTCTTGTTACCTGTGACTGCTTAGTGTATTATGTTCTACTTACCTGTGACTGCTAAGTGTATTCTGTTCTTGTTACCTGTGACTGCTATGTGTAATCTTTTCTTGTTACCTGTGACTGCTTAGTGTATTATGTTCTACTTACCTGTGACTGCTAAGTGTATTCTGTTCTAGGTACCTGTGACTGCTAAGTGTATTCTGTTCTTGTTACCTGTGACTGCTGTGTGTTCTGTTCTTGTTACCTATGACTTCTTAGGGTATTCTGTTCTTGTTAACAGTGACTGCTTAGTGTATTATGTTCTACTTACATGTGACTGCTAAGTGTATTCTGTTCTTGTTGCCTGTGACTGCTAAGTGTATTCTGTTCCTTTTACCTGTGACTACCAAGTGTATTCTGTTCTTGTTACCTGTGACTGCTAAGTGTATTCTGCTCTTGTTGCCTGTGACTTCTAAGAGTATTCTGTTCTTGTTACCTGTGACTGCTAAAGTTTATTCTGTTCTTGTTACCTGTGACTACTAAGTGTGTTCTGTTCTTGTTACCTGTGACTGCTAAGTGTTTTCTGTTTCTTTTACCTGTGACTACCAAGTGTATTCTGTTCTTGTTACCTGTGACTGCTAAGTGTATTCTGTTCTTGTTATCTGTCACTATCAAGTGTATTCTGTTCTTATTACCAGTGATTGCTAATTGTATTCTGTTCTTGTTACCTGTGACTGCTTAGTGTATTATGTTCTACTTACAAGTGACTGCTAAGTGTATTCTGTTCTTGTTACCTGTGACTGCTAAGTGTAATCTTTTCTTGTTACCTGTGACTGCTAAGTGTATTCTGTTCTTGTTACCTGTGACTGCTAAGTGTATTCTGTTCTTGTTACCTTTTACTGCTAAGTGTATTCTGTTCTTGTTACCTGTGACTACAAAGTGTATTCTGTTCTTGTTACCTATGACTGCTATGTGTATTCTGTTCTTGTTACCTGTGACTGCTAAGTGCATTCTGTTCTTGCTACCTGTGACTGCTAAGTGTATTATGTTCTACTTACCTGTGACTGCTAAGTGTATTATTTTCTTGTTACCTGTGACTGCTAAGTGTATTCTGTTCTACTTACCTGTGACTGCTAAGTCTATTCAGTTCTTGTTACATTTTACTGCTAAGTGTATTCTGTTCTGGTTACCTGTGACTACCAAGTGTATTCTGTTCTTGTTACCTGTGACTGCTAAGTGTATTCTGCTCTTGTTGCCTGTGACTTCTAAGAGTATTCTGTTCTTGTTACCTGTGACTGCAAAGTTTATTCTGTTCTTGTTACCTGTGACTACTAAGTGTGTTCTGTTCTTGTTACCTGTGACTGCTAAGTGTTTTCTGTTTCTTTTACCTGTGACTACCAAGTGTATTCTGTTCTTGTTACCTGTGACTGCTAAGTGTATTCTGTTCTTGTTATCTGTCACTATCAAGTGTATTCTGTTCTTATTACCAGTGATTGCTAATTGTATTCTGTTCTTGTTACCTGTGACTGCTTAGTGTATTATGTTCTACTTACCTGTGACTGCTAAGTGTATTCTGTTCTTGTTACCTGTGACTGCTAAGTGTAATCTTTTCTTGTTACCTGTGACTGCTAAGTGTATTCTTTTCTTGTTACCTGTGACTGCTAAGTGTATTCTGTTCTTGTTACCTTTTACTGCTAAGTGTATTCTGTTCTTGTTACCTGTGACTACAAAGTGTATTCTGTTCTTGTTACCTGTGACTGCTATGTGTATTCTGTTCTTGTTACCTGTGACTGCTAAGTGTATTCTGTTCTTGCTACCTGTGACTGCTAAGTGTATTATGTTCTACTTACCTGTGACTGCTAAGTGTATTATTTTCTTGTTACCTGTGACTGCTAAGTGTATTCTGTTCTACTTACCTGTGACTGCTAAGTCTATTCAGTTCTTGTTACATTTTACTGCTAAGTGTATTCTGTTCTGGTTACCTGTGACTACCAAGTGTATTCTGTTCTTGTTACCTGTGACTGCTATGTGTATTCTGTTCTTGTTACCTGTGACTGGTAAGTGTATTCTGTTCTTGTTACCTGTGACTGCTAAGTTTATTCTGTTCTTGCTACATGTGACTGCTAAGTTTATTCTGTTCTTGTTACCTGTGACTACTAAGTGTGTTCTGTTCTTGTTACCTGTGACTGCTAAGTGTTTTCTGTTTCTTTTACCTGTGACTCCCAAGTGTATTCTGTTCTTGTTACCTGTGACTGCTAAGTGTATTCTGTTCTTGTTATCTGTCACTATCAAGTGTATTCTGTTCTTATTACCAGTGATTGCTAATTGTATTCTGTTCTTGTTACCTGTGACTGCTTAGTGTATTATGTTCTACTTACCTGTGACTGCTAAGTGTATTCTGTTCTTGTTACCTGTGACTGCTATGTGTAATCTTTTCTTGTTACCTGTGACTGCTTAGTGTATTATGTTCTACTTACCTGTGACTGCTAAGTGTATTCTGTTCTAGGTACCTGTGACTGCTAAGTGTATTCTGTTCTTGTTACCTGTGACTACCAAGTGTATTCTGTTCTTGTTATCTGTGAGTGCCAAGTGTATTCTGTTCTTGTTTCCTGTGACTACCAAGTGTATTCTGTTCTTGTTTCCTGTGACTGCTAAGTGTATTCTGTTCTTGTTACCTGTGACTGCTAAGAGTATTATGTTCTTTTTACCTGTTACTGCCAAGTGTATTCTGTTCTAGGTACCTGTGACTACCAAGTGTATTCTGTTCTTGTTACCTGTGACTGTTAATTGTTTTCTGTTCTTGTTACCTGTGACTGCTAAGTGTATTCTGTTCTTGTTACTTGTGACTGCCAAGTGTATTCTGTTCTAGGTACCTGTGACTACCAAGTGTATTCTGTTCTTGTTACCTGTGACTGTTAATTGTATTCTGTTCTTGTTACTTGTGACTGCTAAGTGTATTCTGTTCTTGTTACCTGTGACTGCTATGTGTATTCTGTTCCTTTTACCTGTGACTACCAAGTGTATTATGTTCTTGTTACCTGTGACTGCTGTGTGTTCTGTTCTTGTTACCTGTGACTTCTGAGGGTATTCTGTTCTTGTTACCAGTGACTGCTTAGTGTATTATGTTCTACTTACATGTGACTGCTAAGTGTATTCTGTTCTTGTTATCTGTCACTATCAAGTGTATTCTGTTCTTATTACCTGTGACTGCTAAGTGTATTATGTTCTTGTTACCTGTGACTGCTTAGTGTATTATGTTCTACTTACCTGTGACTGCTAAGTGTATTCTGTTCTTGTTACCTGTGACTGCTAAGTGTATTCTGTTCTTGTTACCTGTGACTGCTAAGTGTATTCTGTTCTTGTTACCTTTTACTGCTAAGTGTATTCTGTTCTTGTTACCTGTGACTACAAAGTGTATTCTGTTCTTGTTACCTGTGACTTCAAAGTGTATTCTGTTCTTGTTACCTGTGACTGCTAAGTGTATTCTGTTCTTGTTACCTGTGACTGCTAAGAGTATTCTGTTCTTGTTACCAGTTACTGCCAAGTGTATTCTGTTCTAGGTACCTGTGACTACCAAGTGTATTCTGTTCTTGTTACCTGTGACTGTTAATTGTATTCTGTTCTCGTTACCTGTGACTGCTAAGTGTATTCTGTTCTTGTTACTTGTGACTGCTATATGTATTCTGTTCCTTTTACCTGTGACTACCAAGTGTATTCTGTTCTTGTTACTTGTGACTGCTGTGTGTTCTGTTCTTGTTACCTGTGACTGCCAAGTGTAATATGTTTTTGTTACCTGTGACTTCCAAGTGTATTCTGTTCTTGTTACCTGTGACTTCCAAGTGTATTCTGTTCTTGTTACCAGTGACTTCTTAGTGTATTCTGTTCTTGTTACCTGTGACTGCTTAGTGTATTATGTTCTACTTACCTGTGACTGCTAAGTGTATTCTGTTCTAGGTACCTGTGACTGCTAAGTGTATTCTGTTCTTGTTACCTGTGACTGCTGTGTGTTCTGTTCTTGTTACCTATGACTTCTTAGGGTATTCTGTTCTTGTTAACAGTGACTGCTTAGTGTATTATGTTCTACTTACATGTGACTGCTAAGTGTATTCTGTTCTTGTTACCTGTGACTGCTAAGTGTATTCTGTTCCTTTTACCTGTGACTACCAAGTGTATTCTGTTCTTGTTACCTGTGACTGCTAAGTGTATTCTGCTCTTGTTGCCTGTGACTTCTAAGAGTATTCTGTTCTTGTTACCTGTGACTGCAAAGTTTATTCTGTTCTTGTTACCTGTGACTACTAAGTGTGTTCTGTTCTTGTTACCTGTGACTGCTAAGTGTTTTCTGTTTCTTTTACCTGTGACTACCAAGTGTATTCTGTTCTTGTTACCTGTGACTGCTAAGTGTATTCTGTTCTTGTTATCTGTCACTATCAAGTGTATTCTGTTCTTATTACCAGTGATTGCTAATTGTATTCTGTTCTTGTTACCTGTGACTGCTTAGTGTATTATGTTCTACTTACCTGTGACTGCTAAGTGTATTCTGTTCTTGTTACCTGTGACTGCTAAGTGTAATCTTTTCTTGTTACCTGTGACTGCTAAGTGTATTCTGTTCTTGTTACCTGTGACTGCTAAGTGTATTCTGTTCTTGTTACCTTTTACTGCTAAGTGTATTCTGTTCTTGTTACCTGTGACTACAAAGTGTATTCTGTTCTTGTTACCTGTGACTGCTAAGTGTATTCTGTTCTTGTTACCTGTGACTGCTAAGTGTATTCTGTTCTTGTTACCTGTGACTTCAAAGTGTATTCTGTTCTTGTTACCTGTGACTGCTAAGTGTATTCTGTTCTTGTTACCTGTGACTGCTAAGAGTATTCTGTTCTTGTTACCAGTTACTGCCAAGTGTATTCTGTTCTAGGTACCTGTGACTACCAAGTGTATTCTGTTCTTGTTACCTGTGACTGTTAATTGTATTCTGTTCTCGTTACCTGTGACTGCTAAGTGTATTCTGTTCTTGTTACTTGTGACTGCTATATGTATTCTGTTCCTTTTACCTGTGACCACCAAGTGTATTCTGTTCTTGTTACTTGTGACTGCTGTGTGTTCTGTTCTTGTTACCTGTGACTGCAAAGTGTAATATGTTTTTGTTACCTGTGACTTCCAAGTGTATTCTGTTCTTGTTACCTGTGACTTCCAAGTGTATTCTGTTCTTGTTACCAGTGACTTCTTAGTGTATTCTGTTCTTGTTACCTGTGACTGCTTAGTGTATTATGTTCTACTTACCTGTGACTGCTAAGTGTATTCTGTTCTAGGTACCTGTGACTGCTAAGTGTATTCTGTTCTTGTTACCTGTGACTGCTGTGTGTTCTGTTCTTGTTACCTATGACTTCTTAGGGTATTCTGTTCTTGTTAACAGTGACTGCTTAGTGTATTATGTTCTACTTACATGTGACTGCTAAGTGTATTCTGTTCTTGTTACCTGTGACTGCTAAGTGTATTCTGTTCCTTTTACCTGTGACTACCAAGTGTATTCTGTTCTTGTTACCTGTGACTGCTAAGTGTATTCTGCTCTTGTTGCCTGTGACTTCTAAGAGTATTCTGTTCTTGTTACCTGTGACTGCAAAGTTTATTCTGTTCTTGTTACCTGTGACTACTAAGTGTGTTCTGTTCTTGTTACCTGTGACTGCTAAGTGTTTTCTGTTTCTTTTACCTGTGACTACCAAGTGTATTCTGTTCTTGTTACCTGTGACTGCTAAGTGTATTCTGTTCTTGTTATCTGTCACTATCAAGTGTATTCTGTTCTTATTACCAGTGATTGCTAATTGTATTCTGTTCTTGTTACCTGTGACTGCTTAGTGTATTATGTTCTACTTACCTGTGACTGCTAAGTGTATTCTGTTCTTGTTACCTGTGACTGCTAAGTGTAATCTTTTCTTGTTACCTGTGACTGCTAAGTGTATTCTGTTCTTGTTACCTGTGACTGCTAAGTGTATTCTGTTCTTGTTACCTTTTACTGCTAAGTGTATTCTGTTCTTGTTACCTGTGACTACAAAGTGTATTCTGTTCTTGTTACCTGTGACTGCTATGTGTATTCTGTTCTTGTTACCTGTGACTGCTAAGTGTATTCTGTTCTTGCTACCTGTGACTGCTAAGTGTATTATGTTCTACTTACCTGTGACTGCTAAGTGTATTATTTTCTTGTTACCTGTGACTGCTAAGTGTATTCTGTTCTACTTACCTGTGACTGCTAAGTCTATTCAGTTCTTGTTACATTTTACTGCTAAGTGTATTCTGTTCTGGTTACCTGTGACTACCAAGTGTATTCTGTTCTTGTTACCTGTGACTGCTATGTGTATTCTGTTCTTGTTACCTGTGACTGGTAAGTGTATTCTGTTCTTGTTACCTGTGACTGCTAAGTTTATTCTGTTCTTGCTACATGTGACTGCTAAGTTTATTCTGTTCTTGTTACCTGTGACTACTAAGTGTGTTCTGTTCTTGTTACCTGTGACTGCTAAGTGTTTTCTGTTTCTTTTACCTGTGACTACCAAGTGTATTCTGTTCTTGTTACCTGTGACTGCTAAGTGTATTCTGTTCTTGTTATCTGTCACTATCAAGTGTATTCTGTTCTTATTACCAGTGATTGCTAATTGTATTCTGTTCTTGTTACCTGTGACTGCTTAGTGTATTATGTTCTACTTACCTGTGACTGCTAAGTGTATTCTGTTCTTGTTACCTGTGACTGCTATGTGTAATCTTTTCTTGTTACCTGTGACTGCTTAGTGTATTATGTTCTACTTACCTGTGACTGCTAAGTGTATTCTGTTCTAGGTACCTGTGACTGCTAAGTGTATTCTGTTCTTGTTACCTGTGACTGCTGTGTGTTCTGTTCTTGTTACCTATAACTTCTTAGGGTATTCTGTTCTTGTTAACAGTGACTGCTTAGTGTATTATGTTCTACTTACATGTGACTGCTAAGTGTATTCTGTTCTTGTTGCCTGTGACTGCTAAGTGTATTCTGTTCCTTTTACCTGTGACTACCAAGTGTATTCTGTTCTTGTTACCTGTGACTGCTAAGTGTATTCTGCTCTTGTTGCCTGTGACTTCTAAGAGTATTCTGTTCTTGTTACCTGTGACTGCTAAAGTTTATTCTGTTCTTGTTACCTGTGACTACTAAGTGTGTTCTGTTCTTGTTACCTGTGACTGCTAAGTGTTTTCTGTTTCTTTTACCTGTGACTACCAAGTGTATTCTGTTCTTGTTACCTGTGACTGCTAAGTGTATTCTGTTCTTGTTATCTGTCACTATCAAGTGTATTCTGTTCTTATTACCAGTGATTGCTAATTGTATTCTGTTCTTGTTACCTGTGACTGCTTAGTGTATTATGTTCTACTTACAAGTGACTGCTAAGTGTATTCTGTTCTTGTTACCTGTGACTGCTAAGTGTAATCTTTTCTTGTTACCTGTGACTGCTAAGTGTATTCTGTTCTTGTTACCTGTGACTGCTAAGTGTATTCTGTTCTTGTTACCTTTTACTGCTAAGTGTATTCTGTTCTTGTTACCTGTGACTACAAAGTGTATTCTGTTCTTGTTACCTATGACTGCTATGTGTATTCTGTTCTTGTTACCTGTGACTGCTAAGTGCATTCTGTTCTTGCTACCTGTGACTGCTAAGTGTATTATGTTCTACTTACCTGTGACTGCTAAGTGTATTATTTTCTTGTTACCTGTGACTGCTAAGTGTATTCTGTTCTACTTACCTGTGACTGCTAAGTCTATTCAGTTCTTGTTACATTTTACTGCTAAGTGTATTCTGTTCTGGTTACCTGTGACTACCAAGTGTATTCTGTTCTTGTTACCTGTGACTGCTATGTGTATTTTGTTCTTGTTACCTGTGACTGGTAAGTGTATTCTGTTCTTGTTACCTGTGACTGCTAAGTTTATTCTGTTCTTGCTACATGTGACTGCTAAGTTTATTCTGTTCTTGTTACCTGTGACTACTAAGTGTGTTCTGTTCTTGTTACCTGTGACTGCTAAGTGTTTTCTGTTTCTTTTACCTGTGACTACCAAGTGTATTCTGTTCTTGTTACCTGTGACTGCTAAGTGTATTCTGTTCTTGTTATCTGTCACTATCAAGTGTATTCTGTTCTTATTACCAGTGATTGCTAATTGTATTCTGTTCTTGTTACCTGTGACTGCTTAGTGTATTATGTTCTACTTACCTGTGACTGCTAAGTGTATTCTGTTCTTGTTACCTGTGACTGCTATGTGTAATCTTTTCTTGTTACCTGTGACTGCTAAGTGTATTCTGTTCTTGTTACCTGTGACTGCTAAGTGTATTCTGTTCTTGTTACCTTTTACTGCTAAGTGTATTCTGTTCTTGTTACCTGTGACTACAAAGTGTATTCTGTTCTTGTTACCTGTGACTGCTAAGTGTATTCTGTTCTTGTTACCTGTGACTACCAAGTGTATTCTGTTCTTGTTATCTGTGAGTGCCAAGTGTATTCTGTTCTTGTTTCCTGTGACTACCAAGTGTATTCTGTTCTTGTTACCTGTGACTGCTAAGTGTATTCTGTTCTTGTTACCTGTGACTGCTAAGAGTATTCTGTTCTTGTTACTTGTGACTGCCTAGTGTATTCTGTTCTAGGTACCTGTGACTACCAAGTGTATTCTGTTCTTGTTACCTGTGACTGTTAATTGTATTCTGTTCTTGTTACCTGTGACTGCTAAGTGTATTCTGTTCTTGTTACCTGTGACTGCTATGTGTATTCTGTTCCTTTTACCTGTGACTACCAAGTGTATTCTGTTCTTGTTACCTGTGACTGCTGTGTGTTCTGTTCTTGTTACCTGTGACTTCTGAGGGTATTCTGTTCTTGTTACCAGTGACTGCTTAGTGTATTATGTTCTACTTACATGTGACTGCTAAGTGTATTCTGTTCTTGTTATCTGTCACTATCAAGTGTATTCTGTTCTTATTACCTGTGACTGCTAAGTGTATTATGTTCTTGTTACCTGGGACTGCTTAGTGTATTATGTTCTACTTACCTGTGACTGCTAAGTGTATTCTGTTCTTGTTACCTGTGACTGCTAAGTGTATTCTGTTCTTATTACCTGTGACTGCTAAGTGTATTCTGTTCTTGTTACCTTTTACTGCTAAGTGTATTCTGTTCTTGTTACCTGTGACTACAAAGTGTATTCTGTTCTTGTTACCTGTGACTTCAAAGCGTATTCTGTTCTTGTTACCTGTGACTGCTAAGTGTATTCTGTTCTTGTTACCTGTGACTGCTAAGAGTATTCTGTTCTTGTTACCAGTTACTGCCAAGTGTATTCTGTTCTAGGTACCTGTGACTACCAAGTGTATTCTGTTCTTGTTACCTGTGACTGTTAATTGTATTCTGTTCTTGTTACCTGTGACTGCTAAGTGTATTCTGTTCTTGTTACATGTGACTGCTATATGTATTCTGTTCCTTTTACCTGTGACTACCAAGTGTATTCTGTTCTTGTTACCTGTGACTGCTGTGTGTTCTGTTCTTGTTACCTGTGACTGCCAAGTGTAATATGTTTTTGTTACCTGTGACTTCCAAGTGTATTCTGTTCTTGTTACCTGTGACTTCCAAGTGTATTCTGTTCTTGTTACCAGTGACTTCTTAGTGTATTCTGTTCTTGTTACCTGTGACTGCTTAGTGTATTATGTTCTACTTACCTGTGACTGCTAAGTGTATTCTGTTCTAGGTACCTGTGACTGCTAAGTGTATTCTGTTCTTGTTACCTGTGACTGTTAAGTGTATGCTGTCCTTGTTACCTGTGACTGCTAAATGTTTTCTGTTCTTGTTACCTGTGACTGCTAAGTGTATTCTCTTCTTATTACCTGTGACTGCTAAATGTATTCTGTTCTTGTTACCTGTGACTGCTAAGTTTATTCTGTTCCTTTTACCTGTGATTACCAAGTGTATTCTGTTCTTGTTACCTGTGACAGCTAAGTGTATTCTGTTCTTGTTACCTGTGACTGCTTAGTGTATTCTGTTCTTGTTACCTGTGACTACTTAGTGTATTAAGTTACAGTTACCTGTAACTGCTAAGTGTATTCTGTTCTTGTTACCTGAGACAGCTAAGTGTATTCTGTTCTTGTTACCTGTGACTTCAAAGTGTAATCAGTTCTTGTTATCTGTTACTGCTAAGTGTATTCTGTTCTTGTTACCTGTGACTACCAAGTGTATTCTGTTCTTGTTATCTGTGAGTGCCAAGTGTATTCTGTTCTTGTTTCCTGTGACTACCAAGTGTATTCTGTTCTTGTTTCCTGTGACTCCTAAGTGTATTCTGTTCTTGTTACCTGTGACTGCTAAGAGTATTATGTTCTTTTTACCTGTTACTGCCAAGTGTATTCTGTTCTAGGTACCTGTGACTACCAAGTGTATTCTGTTCTTGTTACCTGTGACTGTTAATTGTTTTCTGTTCTTGTTACCTGTGACTGCTAAGTGTATTCTGTTCTTGTTACTTGTGACTGCCAAGTGTATTCTGTTCTAGGTACCTGTGACTACCAAGTGTATTCTGTTCTTGTTACCTGTGACTGTTAATTGTATTCTGTTCTTGTTACCTGTGACTGCTAAGTGTATTCTGTTCTTGTTACCTGTGACTGCTATGTGTATTCTGTTCCTTTTACCTGTGACTACCAAGTGTATTATGTTCTTGTTACCTGTGACTGCTGTGTGTTCTGTTCTTGTTACCTGTGACTTCTGAGGGTATTCTGTTCTTGTTACCAGTGACTGCTTAGTGTATTATGTTCTACTTACATGTGACTGCTAAGTGTATTCTGTTCTTGTTATCTGTCACTATCAAGTGTATTCTGTTCTTATTACCTGTGACTGCTAAGTGTATTATGTTCTTGTTACCTGTGACTGCTTAGTGTATTATGTTCTACTTACCTGTGACTGCTAAGTGTATTCTGTTCTTGTTACCTGTGACTGCTAAGTGTATTCTGTTCTTGTTACCTGTGACTGCTAAGTGTATTCTGTTCTTGTTACCTTTTACTGCTAAGTGTATTCTGTTCTTGTTACCTGTGACTACAAAGTGTATTCTGTTCTTGTTACCTGTGACTTCAAAGTGTATTCTGTTCTTGTTACCTGTGACTGCTAAGTGTATTCTGTTCTTGTTACCTGTCACTGCTAAGAGTATTCTGTTCTTGTTACCAGTTACTGCCAAGTGTATTCTGTTCTAGGTACCTGTGACTACCAAGTGTATTCTGTTCTTGTTACCTGTGACTGTTAATTGTATTCTGTTCTCGTTACCTGTGACTGCTAAGTGTATTCTGTTCTTGTTACTTGTGACTGCTATATGTATTCTGTTCCTTTTACCTGTGACTACCAAGTGTATTCTGTTCTTGTTACTTGTGACTGCTGTGTGTTCTCTTCTTGTTACCTGTGACTGCCAAGTGTAATATGTTTTTGTTACCTGTGACTTCCAAGTGTATTCTGTTCTTGTTACCTGTGACTTCCAAGTGTATTCTGTTCTTGTTACCAGTGACTTCTTAGTGTATTCTGTTCTTGTTACCTGTGACTGCTTAGTGTATTATGTTCTACTTACCTGTGACTGCTAAGTGTATTCTGTTCTAGGTACCTGTGACTGCTAAGTGTATTCTGTTCTTGTTACCTGTGACTGCTGTGTGTTCTGTTCTTGTTACCTATGACTTCTTAGGGTATTCTGTTCTTGTTAACAGTGACTGCTTAGTGTATTATGTTCTACTTACATGTGACTGCTAAGTGTATTCTGTTCTTGTTACCTGTGACTGCTAAGTGTATTCTGTTCCTTTTACCTGTGACTACCAAGTGTATTCTGTTCTTGTTACCTGTGACTGCTAAGTGTATTCTGCTCTTGTTGCCTGTGACTTCTAAGAGTATTCTGTTCTTGTTACCTGTGACTGCTAAGTTTATTCTGTTCTTGTTACCTGTGACTACTAAGTGTGTTCTGTTCTTGTTACCTGTGACTGCTAAGTGTTTTCTGTTTCTTTTACCTGTGACTACCAAGTGTATTCTGTTCTTGTTACCTGTGACTGCTAAGTGTATTCTGTTCTTGTTATCTGTCACTATCAAGTGTATTCTGTTCTTATTACCAGTGATTGCTAATTGTATTCTGTTCTTGTTACCTGTGACTGCTTAGTGTATTATGTTCTACTTACCTGTGACTGCTAAGTGTATTCTGTTCTTGTTACCTGTGACTGCTAAGTGTAATCTTTTCTTGTTACCTGTGACTGCTAAGTGTATTCTGTTCTTGTTACCTGTGACTTCTGAGGGTATTCTGTTCTTGTTACCAGTGACTGCTTAGTGTATTATGTTCTACTTACATGTGACTGCTAAGTGTATTCTGTTCTTGTTATCTGTCACTATCAAGTGTATTCTGTTCTTATTACCTGTGACTGCTAAGTGTATTATGTTCTTGTTACCTGGGACTGCTTAGTGTATTATGTTCTACTTACCTGTGACTGCTAAGTGTATTCTGTTCTTGTTACCTGTGACTGCTAAGTGTATTCTGTTCTTATTACCTGTGACTGCTAAGTGTATTCTGTTCTTGTTACCTGTGACTGCTAAGTGTAATCTTTTCTTGTTACCTGTGACTGCTAAGTGTATTCTGTTCTTGTTACCTGTGACTTCTGAGGGTATTCTGTTCTTGTTACCAGTGACTGCTTAGTGTATTATGTTCTACTTACATGTGACTGCTAAGTGTATTCTGTTCTTGTTATCTGTCACTATCAAGTGTATTCTGTTCTTATTACCTGTGACTGCTAAGTGTATTATGTTCTTGTTACCTGGGACTGCTTAGTGTATTATGTTCTACTTACCTGTGACTGCTAAGTGTATTCTGTTCTTGTTACCTGTGACTGCTAAGTGTATTCTGTTCTTATTACCTGTGACTGCTAAGTGTATTCTGTTCTTGTTACCTTTTACTGCTAAGTGTATTCTGTTCTTGTTACCTGTGACTACAAAGTGTATTCTGTTCTTGTTACCTGTGACTTCAAAGCGTATTCTGTTCTTGTTACCTGTGACTGCTAAGTGTATTCTGTTCTTGTTACCTGTGACTGCTAAGAGTATTCTGTTCTTGTTACCAGTTACTGCCAAGTGTATTCTGTTCTAGGTACCTGTGACTACCAAGTGTATTCTGTTCTTGTTACCTGTGACTGTTAATTGTATTCTGTTCTTGTTACCTGTGACTGCTAAGTGTATTCTGTTCTTGTTACATGTGACTGCTATATGTATTCTGTTCCTTTTACCTGTGACTACCAAGTGTATTCTGTTCTTGTTACCTGTGACTGCTGTGTGTTCTGTTCTTGTTACCTGTGACTGCCAAGTGTAATATGTTTTTGTTACCTGTGACTTCCAAGTGTATTCTGTTCTTGTTACCTGTGACTTCCAAGTGTATTCTGTTCTTGTTACCAGTGACTTCTTAGTGTATTCTGTTCTTGTTACCTGTGACTGCTTAGTGTATTATGTTCTACTTACCTGTGACTGCTAAGTGTATTCTGTTCTAGGTACCTGTGACTGCTAAGTGTATTCTGTTCTTGTTACCTGTGACTGTTAAGTGTATGCTGTCCTTGTTACCTGTGACTGCTAAATGTTTTCTGTTCTTGTTACCTGTGACTGCTAAGTGTATTCTCTTCTTATTACCTGTGACTGCTAAATGTATTCTGTTCTTGTTACCTGTGACTGCTAAGTTTATTCTGTTCCTTTTACCTGTGATTACCAAGTGTATTCTGTTCTTGTTACCTGTGACAGCTAAGTGTATTCTGTTCTTGTTACCTGTGACTGCTTAGTGTATTCTGTTCTTGTTACCTGTGACTACTTAGTGTATTAAGTTACAGTTACCTGTAACTGCTAAGTGTATTCTGTTCTTGTTACCTGTGACAGCTAAGTGTATTCTGTTCTTGTTACCTGTGACTTCAAAGTGTAATCAGTTCTTGTTATCTGTTACTGCTAAGTGTATTCTGTTCTTGTTACCTGTGACTACCAAGTGTATTCTGTTCTTGTTATCTGTGAGTGCCAAGTGTATTCTGTTCTTGTTTCCTGTGACTACCAAGTGTATTCTGTTCTTGTTTCCTGTGACTGCTAAGTGTATTCTGTTCTTGTTACCTGTGACTGCTAAGAGTATTATGTTCTTTTTACCTGTTACTGCCAAGTGTATTCTGTTCTAGGGACCTGTGACTACCAAGTGTATTCTGTTCTTGTTACCTGTGACTGTTAATTGTTTTCTGTTCTTGTTACCTGTGACTGCTAAGTGTATTCTGTTCTTGTTACTTGTGACTGCCAAGTGTATTCTGTTCTAGGTACCTGTGACTACCAAGTGTATTCTGTTCTTGTTACCTGTGACTGTTAATTGTATTCTGTTCTTGTTACCTGTGACTGCTAAGTGTATTCTGTTCTTGTTACCTGTGACTGCTATGTGTATTCTGTTCCTTTTACCTGTGACTACCAAGTGTATTATGTTCTTGTTACCTGTGACTGCTGTGTGTTCTGTTCTTGTTACCTGTGACTTCTGAGGGTATTCTGTTCTTGTTACCAGTGACTGCTTAGTGTATTATGTTCTACTTACATGTGACTGCTAAGTGTATTCTGTTCTTGTTATCTGTCACTATCAAGTGTATTCTGTTCTTATTACCTGTGACTGCTAAGTGTATTATGTTCTTGTTACCTGTGACTGCTTAGTGTATTATGTTCTACTTACCTGTGACTGCTAAGTGTATTCTGTTCTTGTTACCTGTGACTGCTAAGTGTATTCTGTTCTTGTTACCTGTGACTGCTAAGTGTATTCTGTTCTTGTTACCTTTTACTGCTAAGTGTATTCTGTTCTTGTTACCTGTGACTACAAAGTGTATTCTGTTCTTGTTACCTGTGACTTCAAAGTGTATTCTGTTCTTGTTACCTGTGACTGCTAAGTGTATTCTGTTCTTGTTACCTGTCACTGCTAAGAGTATTCTGTTCTTGTTACCAGTTACTGCCAAGTGTATTCTGTTCTAGGTACCTGTGACTACCAAGTGTATTCTGTTCTTGTTACCTGTGACTGTTAATTGTATTCTGTTCTCGTTACCTGTGACTGCTAAGTGTATTCTGTTCTTGTTACTTGTGACTGCTATATGTATTCTGTTCCTTTTACCTGTGACTACCAAGTGTATTCTGTTCTTGTTACTTGTGACTGCTGTGTGTTCTCTTCTTGTTACCTGTGACTGCCAAGTGTAATATGTTTTTGTTACCTGTGACTTCCAAGTGTATTCTGTTCTTGTTACCTGTGACTTCCAAGTGTATTCTGTTCTTGTTACCAGTGACTTCTTAGTGTATTCTGTTCTTGTTACCTGTGACTGCTTAGTGTATTATGTTCTACTTACCTGTGACTGCTAAGTGTATTCTGTTCTAGGTACCTGTGACTGCTAAGTGTATTCTGTTCTTGTTACCTGTGACTGCTGTGTGTTCTGTTCTTGTTACCTATGACTTCTTAGGGTATTCTGTTCTTGTTAACAGTGACTGCTTAGTGTATTATGTTCTACTTACATGTGACTGCTAAGTGTATTCTGTTCTTGTTACCTGTGACTGCTAAGTGTATTCTGTTCCTTTTACCTGTGACTACCAAGTGTATTCTGTTCTTGTTACCTGTGACTGCTAAGTGTATTCTGCTCTTGTTGCCTGTGACTTCTAAGAGTATTCTGTTCTTGTTACCTGTGACTGCTGTTTATTCTGTTCTTGTTACCTGTGACTACTAAGTGTGTTCTGTTCTTGTTACCTGTGACTGCTAAGTGTTTTCTGTTTCTTTTACCTGTGACTACCAAGTGTATTCTGTTCTTGTTACCTGTGACTGCTAAGTGTATTCTGTTCTTGTTATCTGTCACTATCAAGTGTATTCTGTTCTTATTACCAGTGATTGCTAATTGTATTCTGTTCTTGTTACCTGTGACTGCTTAGTGTATTATGTTCTACTTACCTGTGACTGCTAAGTGTATTCTGTTCTTGTTACCTGTGACTGCTAAGTGTAATCTTTTCTTGTTACCTGTGACTGCTAAGTGTATTCTGTTCTTGTTACCTGTGACTGCTAAGTGTATTCTGTTCTTGTTACCTTTTACTGCTAAGTGTATTCTGTTCTTGTTACCTGTGACTACAAAGTGTATTCTGTTCTTGTTACCTGTGACTGCTATGTGTATTCTGTTCTTGTTACCTGTGACTGCTAAGTGCATTCTGTTCTTGCTACCTGTGACTGCTAAGTGTATTATGTTCTACTTACCTGTGACTGCTAAGTGTATTATTTTCTTGTTACCTGTGACTGCTAAGTGTATTCTGTTCTACTTACCTGTGACTGCTAAGTCTATTCAGTTCTTGTTACATTTTACTGCTAAGTGTATTCTGTTCTGGTTACCTGTGACTACCAAGTGTATTCTGTTCTTGTTACCTGTGACTGCTATGTGTATTCTGTTCTTGTTACCTGTGACTGGTAAGTGTATTCTGTTCTTGTTACCTGTGACTGCTAAGTTTATTCTGTTCTTGCTACATGTGACTGCTAAGTTTATTCTGTTCTTGTTACCTGTGACTACTAAGTGTGTTCTGTTCTTGTTACCTGTGACTGCTAAGTGTATTCTGTTCTTGTTATCTGTCACTATCAAGTGTATTCTGTTCTTGTTATCTGTCACTATCAAGTGTATTCTGTTCTTATTACCAGTGATTGCTAATTGTATTCTGTTCTTGTTACCTGTGACTGCTTAGTGTATTATGTTCTTATTACCAGTGATTGCTAATTGTATTCTTTTCTTGTTACCTGTGACTGCTTAGTGTATTATGTTCTACTTACCTGTGACTGCTAAGTGTATTCTGTTCTAGGTACCTGTGACTGCTAAGTGTATTCTGTTCTTGTTACCTGTGACTGCTGTGTGTTCTGTTCTTGTTACCTATGACTTCTTAGGGTATTCTGTTCTTGTTAACAGTGACTGCTTAGTGTATTATGTTCTACTTACATGTGACTGCTAAGTGTATTCTGTTCTTGTTACCTGTGACTGCTAAGTGTATTCTGTTCATTTTACCTGTGACTACCAAGTGTATTCTGTTCTTGTTACCTGTGACTGCTAAGTGTATTCTGCTCTTGTTGCCTGTGACTTCTAAGAGTATTCTGTTCTTGTTACCTGTGACTGCTAAGTTTATTCTGTTCTTGTTACCTGTGACTACTAAGTGTGTTCTGTTCTTGTTACCTGTGACTGCTAAGTGTTTTCTGTTTCTTTTACCTGTGACTACCAAGTGTATTCTGTTCTTGTTACCTGTGACTGCTAAGTGTATTCTGTTCTTGTTACCTTTTACTGCTAAGTGTATTCTGTTCTTGTTACCTGTGACTACAAAGTGTATTCTGTTCTTGTTACCTGTGACTGCTATGTGTATTCTGTTCTTGTTACCTGTGACTGCTAAGTGCATTCTGTTCTTGCTACCTGTGACTGCTAAGTGTATTATGTTCTACTTACCTGTGACTGCTAAGTGTATTATTTTCTTGTTACCTGTGACTGCTAAGTGTATTCTGTTCTACTTACCTGTGACTGCTAAGTCTATTCAGTTCTTGTTACATTTTACTGCTAAGTGTATTCTGTTCTGGTTACCTGTGACTACCAAGTGTATTCTGTTCTTGTTACCTGTGACTGCTATGTGTATTCTGTTCTTGTTACCTGTGACTGGTAAGTGTATTCTGTTCTTGTTACCTGTGACTGCTAAGTTTATTCTGTTCTTGCTACATGTGACTGCTAAGTGTGTTCTGTTCGTGTTACCTGTGACTGCCAAGTGTAATATGTTTTTGTTACCTGTGACTTCCAAGTGTATTCTGTTCTTGTTACCTGTGACTGCTAAGTGTATTCTGTTCTTGTTACCTGTGACTTCTTAGTGTATTCTGTTCTTGTTACCTGTGACTGCTTAGTGTATTCTGTTCTTGTTATCTGTCACTATCAAGTGTATTCTGTTCTTATTACCAGTGATTGCTAATTGTATTCTGTTCTTGTTACCTGTGACTGCTTAGTGTATTATGTTCTACTTACCTGTGACTGCTAAGTGTATTCTGTTCTTGTTACCTGTGACTGCTATGTGTAATCTTTTCTTGTTACCTGTGACTGCTAAGTGTATTCTGTTCTTGTTACCTGTGACTGCTAAGTGTATTCTGTTCTTGTTACCTTTTACTGCTAAGTGTATTCTGTTCTTGTTACCTGTGACTACAAAGTGTATTCTGTTCTTGTTACCTGTGACTGCTATGTGTATTCTGTTCTTGTTACCTGTGACTGCTAAGTGCATTCTGTTCTTGCTACCTGTGACTGCTAAGTGTATTATGTTCTACTTACCTGTGACTGCTAAGTGTATTATTTTCTTGTTACCTGTGACTGCTAAGTGTATTCTGTTCTACTTACCTGTGACTGCTAAGTCTATTCAGTTCTTGTTACATTTTACTGCTAAGTGTATTCTGTTCTGGTTACCTGTGACTACCAAGTGTATTCTGTTCTTGTTACCTGTGACTGCTATGTGTATTCTGTTCTTGTTACCTGTGACTGGTAAGTGTATTCTGTCCTTGTTACCTGTGACTGCTAAGTTTATTCTGTTCTTGCTACATGTGACTGCTAAGTGTGTTCTGTTCGTGTTACCTGTGACTGCCAAGTGTAATATGTTTTTGTTACCTGTGACTTCCAAGTGTATTCTGTTCTTGTTACCTGTGACTGCTAAGTGTATTCTGTTCTTGTTACCTGTGACTTCTTAGTGTATTCTGTTCTTGTTACCTGTGACTGCTTAGTGTATTATGTTCTACTTACCTGTGACTGCTAAGTGTATTCTGTTCTAGGTACCTGTGACTGCTAAGTGTATTCTGTTCTTGTTACCTGTGACTGTTAAGTGTATGCTGTCCTTGTTACCTGTGACTGCTAAATGTTTTCTGTTCTTGTTACCTGTGACTGCTAAGTGTATTCTCTTCTTAATACCTGTGACTGCTAAATGTATTCTGTTCTTGTTACCTGTGACTGCTAAGTTTATTCAGTTCCTTTTATCTGTGATTACCAAGTGTATACTGTTCTTGTTACCTGTGACAGCTAAGTGTATTCTGTTCTTGTTACCTGTGACTGCTTAGTGTATTCTGTTCTTGTTACCTGTGACTACTTAGTGTTTTAAGTTTCAGTTACCTGTAACTGCTAAGTGTATTCTGTTCTTGTTACCTGTGACTTCAAAGTGTATTCTGTTCTTGTTATCTGTTACTGCTAAGTGTATTCTGTTCTTGTTACCTGTGACTAAGTGTATTCTGTTCTTGTTACCTGTGACTGCTATGTGTATTCTGTTCTTGTTACCTGTGACTGCTAAGTGCATTCTGTTCTTGCTACCTGTGACTGCTAAGTTTATTATGTTCTACTTACCTGTGACTGCTAAGTGTATTATTTTCTTGTTACCTGTGACTGCTAAGTGTATTCTGTTCTACTTACCTGTGACTGCTAAGTCTATTCAGTTCTTGTTACATTTTACTGCTAAGTGTATTCTGTTCTGGTTACCTGTGACTACCAAGTGTATTCTGTTCTTGTTACCTGTGACTGCTATGTGTATTCTGTTCTTGTTACCTGTGACTGGTAAGTGTATTCTGTTCTTGTTACCTGTGACTGCTAAGTTTATTCTGTTCTTGCTACATGTGACTGCTAAGTTTATTCTGTTCTTGTTACCTGTGACTACTAAGTGTGTTCTGTTCTTGTTACCTGTGACTGCTAAGTGTTTTCTGTTTCTTTTACCTGTGACTACCAAGTGTATTCTGTTCTTGTTACCTGTGACTGCTAAGTGTATTCTGTTCTTGTTATCTGTCACTATCAAGTGTATTCTGTTCTTATTACCAGTGATTGCTAATTGTATTCTGTTCTTGTTACCTGTGACTGCTTAGTGTATTATGTTCTACTTACCTGTGACTGCTAAGTGTATTCTGTTCTTGTTACCTGTGACTGCTAAGTGTAATCTTTTCTTGTTACCTGTGACTGCTAAGTGTATTCTGTTTTTGTTACCTGTGACTGATAAGTGTATTCTGTTCTTGTTACCTTTTACTGCTAAGTGTATTCTGTTCTTGTTACCTGTGACTACAAAGTGTATTCTGTTCTTGTTACCTGTGACTGCTATGTGTATTCTGTTCTTGTTACCTGTGACTGCTAAGTGCATTCTGTTCTTGCTACCTGTGACTGCTAAGTGTATTATTTTCTACTTACCTGTGACTGCTAAGTGTATTATTTTCTTGTTACCTGTGACTGCTAAGTGTATTCTGTTCTACTTACCTGTGACTGCTAAGTCTATTCAGTTCTTGTTACATTTTACTGCTAAGTGTATTCTGTTCTGGTTACCTGTGACTACCAAGTGTATTCTGTTCTTGTTACCTGTGACTGCTATGTGTATTCTGTTCTTGTTACCTGTGACTGGTAAGTGTATTCTGTTCTTGTTACCTGTGACTGCTAAGTTTATTCTGTTCTTGCTACATGTGACTGCTAAGTGTGTTCTGTTCGTGTTACCTGTGACTGCCAAGTGTAATATGTTTTTGTTACCTGTGACTTCCAAGTGTATTCTGTTCTTGTTACCTGTGACTACTAAGTGTATTCTGTTCTTGTTACCTGTGACTTCTTAGTGTATTCTGTTCTTGTTACCTGTGACTGCTTAGTGTATTATGTTCTACTTACCTGTGACTGCTAAGTGTATTCTGTTCTAGGTACCTGTGACTGCTAAGTGTATTCTGTTCTTGTTACCTGTGACTGTTAAGTGTATGCTGTCCTTGTTACCTGTGACTGCTAAATGTTTTCTGTTCTTGTTACCTGTGACTGCTAAGTGTATTCTCTTCTTAATACCTGTGACTGCTAAATGTATTCTGTTCTTGTTACCTGTGACTGCTAAGTTTATTCAGTTCCTTTTATCTGTGATTACCAAGTGTATTCTGTTCTTGTTACCTGTGACAGCTAAGTGTATTCTGTTCTTGTTACCTGTGACTGCTTAGTGTATTCTGTTCTTGTTACCTGTGACTACTTAGTGTTTTAAGTTTCAGTTACCTGTAACTGCTAAGTGTATTCTGTTCTTGTTACCTGTGACTTCAAAGTGTATTCTGTTCTTGTTATCTGTTACTGCTAAGTGTATTCTGTTCTTGTTACCTGTGACTACCAAGTGTATTCTGTTCTTGTTACCTGTGACTGCTATGTGTATTCTGTTCTTGTTACCTGTGACTGCTAAGTGCATTCTGTTCTTGCTACCTGTGACTGCTAAGTTTATTATGTTCTACTTACCTGTGACTGCTAAGTGTATTATTTTCTTGTTACCTGTGACTGCTAAGTGTATTCTGTTCTACTTACCTGTGACTGCTAAGTCTATTCAGTTCTTGTTACATTTTACTGCTAAGTGTATTCTGTTCTGGTTACCTGTGACTACCAAGTGTATTCTGTTCTTGTTACCTGTGACTGCTATGTGTATTCTGTTCTTGTTACCTGTGACTGGTAAGTGTATTCTGTTCTTGTTACCTGTGACTGCTAAGTTTATTCTGTTCTTGCTACATGTGACTGCTAAGTTTATTCTGTTCTTGTTACCTGTGACTACTAAGTGTGTTCTGTTCTTGTTACCTGTGACTGCTAAGTGTTTTCTGTTTCTTTTACCTGTGACTACCAAGTGTATTCTGTTCTTGTTACCTGTGACTGCTTAGTGTATTATGTTCTACTTACCTGTGACTGCTAAGTGTATTCTGTTCTAGGTACCTGTGACTGCTAAGTGTATTCTGTTCTTGTTACCTGTGACTGTTAAGTGTATGCTGTCCTTGTTACCTGTGACTGCTAAATGTTTTCTGTTCTTGTTACCTGTGACTGCTAAGTGTATTCTCTTCTTAATACCTGTGACTGCTAAATGTATTCTGTTCTTGTTACCTGTGACTGCTAAGTTTATTCAGTTCCTTTTATCTGTGATTACCAAGTGTATTCTGTTCTTGTTACCTGTGACAGCTAAGTGTATTCTGTTCTTGTTACCTGTGACTGCTTAGTGTATTCTGTTCTTGTTACCTGTGACTACTTAGTGTTTTAAGTTTCAGTTACCTGTAACTGCTAAGTGTATTCTGTTCTTGTTACCTGTGACTTCAAAGTGTATTCTGTTCTTGTTATCTGTTACTGCTAAGTGTATTCTGTTCTTGTTACCTGTGACTACCAAGTGTATTCTGTTCTTGTTACCTGTGACTGCTATGTGTATTCTGTTCTTGTTACCTGTGACTGCTAAGTGCATTCTGTTCTTGCTACCTGTGACTGCTAAGTTTATTATGTTCTACTTACCTGTGACTGCTAAGTGTATTATTTTCTTGTTACCTGTGACTGCTAAGTGTATTCTGTTCTACTTACCTGTGACTGCTAAGTCTATTCAGTTCTTGTTACATTTTACTGCTAAGTGTATTCTGTTCTGGTTACCTGTGACTACCAAGTGTATTCTGTTCTTGTTACCTGTGACTGCTATGTGTATTCTGTTCTTGTTACCTGTGACTGGTAAGTGTATTCTGTTCTTGTTACCTGTGACTGCTAAGTTTATTCTGTTCTTGCTACATGTGACTGCTAAGTTTATTCTGTTCTTGTTACCTGTGACTACTAAGTGTGTTCTGTTCTTGTTACCTGTGACTGCTAAGTGTTTTCTGTTTCTTTTACCTGTGACTACCAAGTGTATTCTGTTCTTGTTACCTGTGACTGCTAAGTGTATTCTGTTCTTGTTATCTGTCACTATCAAGTGTATTCTGTTCTTATTACCAGTGATTGCTAATTGTATTCTGTTCTTGTTACCTGTGACTGCTTAGTGTATTATGTTCTACTTACCTGTGACTGCTAAGTGTATTCTGTTCTTGTTACCTGTGACTGCTATGTGTAATCTTTTCTTGTTACCTGTGACTGCTTAGTGTATTATGTTCTACTTACCTGTGACTGCTAAGTGTATTCTGTTCTAGGTACCTGTGACTGCTAAGTGTATTCTGTTCTTGTTACCTGTGACTGCTGTGTGTTCTGTTCTTGTTACCTATGACTTCTTAGGGTATTCTGTTCTTGTTAACAGTGACTGCTTAGTGTATTATGTTCTACTTACATGTGACTGCTAAGTGTATTCTGTTCTTGTTACCTGTGACTGCTAAGTGTATTCTGTTCCTTTTATCTGTGACTACCAAGTGTATTCTGTTCTTGTTACCTGTGACTGCTAAGTGTATTCTGCTCTTGTTGCCTGTGACTTCTAAGAGTATTCTGTTCTTGTTACCTGTGACTGCTAAGTTTATTCTGTTCTTGTTACCTGTGACTACTAAGTGTGTTCTGTTCTTGTTACCTGTGACTGCTAAGTGTTTTCTGTTTCTTTTACCTGTGACTACCAAGTGTATTCTGTTCTTGTTACCTGTGACTGCTAAGTGTATTCTGTTCTTGTTATCTGTCACTATCAAGTGTATTCTGTTCTTATTACCAGTGATTGCTAATTGTATTCTGTTCTTGTTACCTGTGACTGCTTAGTGTATTATGTTCTACTTACCTGTGACTGCTAAGTGTATTCTGTTCTTGTTACCTGTGACTGCTAAGTGTAATCTTTTCTTGTTACCTGTGACTGCTAAGTGTATTCTGTTCTTGTTACCTGTGACTGCTAAGTGTATTCTGTTCTTGTTACCTTTTACTGCTAAGTGTATTCTGTTCTTGTTACCTGTGACTACAAAGTGTATTCTGTTCTTGTTACCTGTGACTGCTATGTGTATTCTGTTCTTGTTACCTGTGACTGCTAAGTGCATTCTGTTCTTGCTACCTGTGACTGCTAAGTGTATTATGTTCTACTTACCTGTGACTGCTAAGTGTATTATTTTCTTGTTACCTGTGACTGCTAAGTGTATTCTGTTCTACTTACCTGTGACTGCTAAGTCTATTCAGTTCTTGTTACATTTTACTGCTAAGTGTATTCTGTTCTGGTTACCTGTGACTACCAAGTGTATTCTGTTCTTGTTACCTGTGACTGCTATGTGTATTCTGTTCTTGTTACCTGTGACTGGTAAGTGTATTCTGTTCTTGTTACCTGTGACTGCTAAGTTTATTCTGTTCTTGCTACATGTGACTGCTAAGTGTGTTCTGTTCGTGTTACCTGTGACTGCCAAGTGTAATATGTTTTTGTTACCTGTGACTTCCAAGTGTATTCTGTTCTTGTTACCTGTGACTGCTAAGTGTATTCTGTTCTTGTTACCTGTGACTTCTTAGTGTATTCTGTTCTTGTTACCTGTGACTGCTTAGTGTATTCTGTTCTTGTTATCTGTCACTATCAAGTGTATTCTGTTCTTATTACCAGTGATTGCTAATTGTATTCTGTTCTTGTTACCTGTGACTGCTTAGTGTATTATGTTCTACTTACCTGTGACTGCTAAGTGTATTCTGTTCTTGTTACCTGTGACTGCTATGTGTAATCTTTTCTTGTTACCTGTGACTGCTAAGTGTATTCTGTTCTTGTTACCTGTGACTGCTAAGTGTATTCTGTTCTTGTTACCTTTTACTGCTAAGTGTATTCTGTTCTTGTTACCTGTGACTACAAAGTGTATTCTGTTCTTGTTACCTGTGACTGCTATGTGTATTCTGTTCTTGTTACCTGTGACTGCTAAGTGCATTCTGTTCTTGCTACCTGTGACTGCTAAGTGTATTATGTTCTACTTACCTGTGACTGCTAAGTGTATTATTTTCTTGTTACCTGTGACTGCTAAGTGTATTCTGTTCTACTTACCTGTGACTGCTAAGTCTATTCAGTTCTTGTTACATTTTACTGCTAAGTGTATTCTGTTCTGGTTACCTGTGACTACCAAGTGTATTCTGTTCTTGTTACCTGTGACTGCTATGTGTATTCTGTTCTTGTTACCTGTGACTGGTAAGTGTATTCTGTTCTTGTTACCTGTGACTGCTAAGTTTATTCTGTTCTTGCTACATGTGACTGCTAAGTGTGTTCTGTTCGTGTTACCTGTGACTGCCAAGTTTAATATGTTTTTGTTACCTGTGACTTCCAAGTGTATTCTGTTCTTGTTACCTGTGACTGCTAGGTGTATTCTGTTCTTGTTACCTGTGACTTCTTAGTGTATTCTGTTCTTGTTACCTGTGACTGCTTAGTGTATTATGTTCTACTTACCTGTGACTGCTAAGTGTATTCTGTTCTAGGTACCTGTGACTGCTAAGTGTATTCTGTTCTTGTTACCTGTGACTGTTAAGTGTATGCTGTCCTTGTTACCTGTGACTGCTAAATGTTTTCTGTTCTTGTTACCTGTGACTGCTAAGTGTATTCTCTTCTTAATACCTGTGACTGCTAAATGTATTCTGTTCTTGTTACCTGTGACTGCTAAGTTTATTCAGTTCCTTTTATCTGTGATTACCAAGTGTATTCTGTTCTTGTTACCTGTGACAGCTAAGTGTATTCTGTTCTTGTTACCTGTGACTGCTTAGTGTATTCTGTTCTTGTTACCTGTGACTACTTAGTGTTTTAAGTTTCAGTTACCTGTAACTGCTAAGTGTATTCTGTTCTTGTTACCTGTGACTTCAAAGTGTATTCTGTTCTTGTTACCTGTGACTGCTTAGTGTATTATGTTCTACTTACCTGTGACTGCTAAGTGTATTCTGTTCTAGGTACCTGTGACTGCTAAGTGTATTCTGTTCTTGTTACCTGTGACTGTTAAGTGTATGCTGTCCTTGTTACCTGTGACTGCTAAATGTTTTCTGTTCTTGTTACCTGTGACTGCTAAGTGTATTCTCTTCTTAATACCTGTGACTGCTAAATGTATTCTGTTCTTGTTACCTGTGACTGCTAAGTTTATTCTGTTCCTTTTACCTGTGATTACCAAGTGTATTCTGTTCTTGTTACCTGTGACAGCTAAGTGTATTCTGTTCTTGTTACCTGTGACTGCTTAGTGTATTCTGTTCTTGTTACCTGTGACTACTTAGTGTTTTAAGTTTCAGTTACCTGTCACTGCTAAGTGTATTCTGTTCTTGTTACCTGTGACTTCAAAGTGTATTCTGTTCTTGTTATCTGTTACTGCTAAGTGTATTCTGTTCTTGTTACCTGTGACTACCAAGTGTATTCTGTTCTTGTTATCTGTGAGTGCCAAGTGTATTCTGTTCTTGTTACCTGTGACTGCTAAGTGTATTCTGTTCTTGTTACATGTGACTGCTATATGTATTCTGTTCCTTTTACCTGTGACTACCAAGTGTATTCTGTTCTTGTTACCTGTGACTGCTGTGTGTTCTGTTCTTGTTCCCTGTGACTGCCAAGTGTAATATGTTTTTGTTACCTGTGACTTCCAAGTGTTTTCTGTTCTTGTTACCTGTGACTTCCAAGTGTATTCTGTTCTTGTTACCAGAGACTTCATAGTGTATTCTGTTCTTGTTACCTGTGACTGCTTAGTGTATTATGTTCTACTTACCTGTGACTGCTAAGTGTATTCAGTTCTAGGTACCTGTGACTGCTAAGTGTATTCTGTTCTTGTTACCTGTGACTGTTAAGTGTATGCTGTCCTTGTTACCTGTGACTGCTAAATGTTTTCTGTTCTTGTTACCTGTGACTGCTAAGTGTATTCTCTTCTTATTACCTGTGACTGCTAAATGTATTCTGTTCTTGTTACCTGTGACTGCTAAGTTTATTCTGTTCCTTTTACCTGTGATTACCAAGTGTATTCTGTTCTTGTTACCTGTGACAGCTAAGTGTATTCTGTTCTTGTTACCTGTGACTGCTTAGTGTATTCTGTTCTTGTTACCTGTGACTACTTAGTGTATTAAGTTTCAGTTACCTGTAACTGCTAAGTGTATTCTGTTCTTTTTACCTGTGACAGCTAAGTGTATTCTGTTCTTGTTACCTGTGACTTCAAAGTGTAATCAGTTCTTGTTATCTGTTACTGCTAAGTGTATTCTGTTCTTGTTACCTGTGACTACCAAGTGTATTCTGTTCTTGTTATCTGTGAGTGCCAAGTGTATTCTGTTCTTGTTTCCTGTGACTACCAAGTGTATTCTGTTCTTGTTACCTGTGACTGCTAAGTGTATTCTGTTCTTGTTACCTGTGACTGCTAAGAGTATTATGTTCTTGTTACCTGTTACTGCCAAGTGTATTCTGTTCTAGGTACCTGTGACTACCAAGTGTATTCTGTTCTTGTTACCTGTGACTGTTAATTGTATTCTGGTCTTGTTACCTGTGACTGCTAAGTGTATTCTGTTCTTGTTACCTGTGACTGCTATGTGTATTCTGTTCTTTTTACCTGTGAGTACCAAGTGTATTCTGTTCTTGTTACCTGTGACTGCTGTGTGTTCTGTTCTTGTTACCTGTGACTTCTTAGGGTATTCTGTTCTTGTTACCAGTGACTGCTTAGTGTATTATGTTCTACTTACATGTGACTGCTAAGTGTATTCTGTTCTTGTTAATAGTCACTATCAAGTGTACTCTGTTCTTATTACCTGTGACTGCTAAGTGTATTATGTTCTTGTTACCTGTGACTGCTTAGTGTATTATGTTCTACTTACCTGTGACTGCTAAGTGTATTCTGTTCTTGTTACCTGTGACTGCTAAGTGTATTCTGTTCTTGTTACCTTTTACTGCTAAGTGTATTCTGTTCTTGTTACCTGTGACTACAAAGTGTATTCTGTTCTTGTTACCTGTGACTGCTATGTGTATTCTGTTCTTGTTACCTGTGACTGCTAAGTGTTTTCTGTTCTTGTTACCTGTGACTGCTAAGTGCATTCTGTTCTTGCTACCTGTGACTGCTAAGTGTATTATGTTCTACTTACCTGTGACTGCTAAGTGTATTATTTTCTTGTTACCTGTGACTGCTAAGTGTATTCTGTTCTACTTACCTGTGACTGCTAAGTCTATTCTGTTCTTGTTACATTTTACTGCTAAGTGTATTCTGTTCTGGTTACCTGTGACTACCAAGTGTATTCTGTTCTTGTTACCTATGACTGCTATGTGTATACTGTTCTTGTTACCTGTGACTGGTAAGTGTATTCTGTTCTTGTTAACTGTGACTGCTAAGTTTATTCTGTTCTTGCTACATGTGACTGCTAAGTGTATTCTGTTCGTGTTACCTGTGACTGCCAAGTGTAATATGTTTTTGTTACCTGTGACTTCCAAGTGTATTCTATTCTTGTTACCTGTGACTTCTTAGTGTATTCTGTTCTTGTTACCTGTGACTGCTTAGTGTATTATGTTCTACTTACCTGTGACTGCTAAGTGTATTCTGTTCTAGGTACCTGTGACTGTTAAGTGTATGCTGTCCTTGTTACCTGTGACTGCTAAATGTTTTCTGTTCTTGTTACCTGTGACTGCTAAGTGTATTCTCTTCTTAATACCTGTGACTGCTAAATGTTTTCTGTTCTTGTTACCTGTGACTGCAAGTGTATTCGCTTCTTATTACCTGTGACTGCTAAATGTATTATGTTCTTGTTACCTGTGACTGCTAAGTTTATTCTGTTCCTTTTACCTGTGATTACCAAGTGTATTCTGTTATTGTTACCTGTGACAGCTAAGTGTATTCTGTTCTTGTTACCTGTGACTGCTTAGTGTATTCTGTTCTTGTTACCTGTGACTACTTAGTGTATTAAGTTTCAGTTACCTGTAACTGCTAAGTGTATTCTGTTCTTGTTACCTGTGACAGCTAAGTGTATTCTGTTCTTGTTACCTGTGTCTTCAAAGTGTAATCAGTTCTTGTTATCTGTTACTGCTAAGTGTATTCTGTTCTTGTTACCTGTGACTACCAAGTGTATTCTGTTCTTGTTATCTGTGAGTGCCAAGTGTATTCTGTTCTTGTTTCCTGTGACTACCAAGTGTATTCTGTTCTTGTTACCTGTGACTGCTAAGTGTATTCTGTTCTTGTTACCTGTGACTGCTAAGAGTATTATGTTCTTGTTACCTGTTACTGCCAAGTGTATTCTGTTCTAGGTACCTGTGACTACCAAGTGTATTCTGTTCTTGTTACCTGTGACTGTTAATTGTATTCTGTTCTTGTTACCTGTGACTGCTAAGTGTATTCTGTTCTTGTTACCTGTGACTTCTATGTGTATTCTGTTCTTTTTACCTGTGACTACCAAGTGTATTCTGTTCTTGTTACCTGTGACTGCTGTGCGTTCTGTTCTTGTTCCCTGTGACTGCCAAGTGTAATATGTTTTTGTTACCTGTGACTTCCAAGTGTTTTCTGTTCTTGTTACCTGTGACTTCCAAGTGTATTCTGTTCTTGTTACCAGAGACTTCTTAGTGTATTCTGTTCTTGTTACCTGTGACTGCTTAGTGTATTATGTTCTACTTACCTGTGACTGCTAAGTGTATTCAGTTCTAGGTACCTGTGACTGCTAAGTGTATTCTGTTCTTGTTACCTGTGACTGTTAAGTGTATGCTGTCCTTGTTACCTGTGACTGCTAAATGTTTTCTGTTCTTGTTACCTGTGACTGCTAAGTGTATTCTCTTCTTATTACCTGTGACTGCTAAATGTATTCTGTTCTTGTTACCTGTGACTGCTAAGTTTATTCTGTTCCTTTTACCTGTGATTACCAAGTGTATTCTGTTCTTGTTACCTGTGACAGCTAAGTGTATTCTGTTCTTGTTACCTGTGACTGCTTAGTGTATTCTGTTCTTGTTACCTGTGACTACTTAGTGTATTAAGTTTCAGTTACCTGTAACTGCTAAGTGTATTCTGTTCTTTTTACCTGTGACAGCTAAGTGTATTCTGTTCTTGTTACCTGTGACTTCAAAGTGTAATCAGTTCTTGTTATCTGTTACTGCTAAGTGTATTCTGTTCTTGTTACCTGTGACTACCAAGTGTATTCTGTTCTTGTTATCTGTGAGTGCCAAGTGTATTCTGTTCTTGTTTCCTGTGACTACCAAGTGTATTCTGTTCTTGTTACCTGTGACTGCTAAGTGTATTCTGTTCTTGTTACCTGTGACTGCTAAGAGTATTATGTTCTTGTTACCTGTTACTGCCAAGTGTATTCTGTTCTAGGTACCTGTGACTACCAAGTGTATTCTGTTCTTGTTACCTGTGACTGTTAATTGTATTCTGGTCTTGTTACCTGTGACTGCTAAGTGTATTCTGTTCTTGTTACCTGTGACTGCTATGTGTATTCTGTTCTTTTTACCTGTGAGTACCAAGTGTATTCTGTTCTTGTTACCTGTGACTGCTGTGTGTTCTGTTCTTGTTACCTGTGACTTCTTAGGGTATTCTGTTCTTGTTACCAGTGACTGCTTAGTGTATTATGTTCTACTTACATGTGACTGCTAAGTGTATTCTGTTCTTGTTAATAGTCACTATCAAGTGTACTCTGTTCTTATTACCTGTGACTGCTAAGTGTATTATGTTCTTGTTACCTGTGACTGCTTAGTGTATTATGTTCTACTTACCTGTGACTGCTAAGTGTATTCTGTTCTTGTTACCTGTGACTGCTAAGTGTATTCTGTTCTTGTTACCTTTTACTGCTAAGTGTATTCTGTTCTTGTTACCTGTGACTACAAAGTGTATTCTGTTCTTGTTACCTGTGACTGCTATGTGTATTCTGTTCTTGTTACCTGTGACTGCTAAGTGTTTTCTGTTCTTGTTACCTGTGACTGCTAAGTGCATTCTGTTCTTGCTACCTGTGACTGCTAAGTGTGTTCTGTTCGTGTTACCTGTGACTGCCAAGTGTAATATGTTTTTGTTACCTGTGACTTCCAAGTGTATTCTGTTCTTGTTACCTGTGACTGCTAAGTGTATTCTGTTCTTGTTACCTGTGACTTCTTAGTGTATTCTGTTCTTGTTACCTGTGACTGCTTAGTGTATTCTGTTCTTGTTATCTGTCACTATCAAGTGTATTCTGTTCTTATTACCAGTGATTGCTAATTGTATTCTGTTCTTGTTACCTGTGACTGCTTAGTGTATTATGTTCTACTTACCTGTGACTGCTAAGTGTATTCTGTTCTTGTTACCTGTGACTGCTATGTGTAATCTTTTCTTGTTACCTGTGACTGCTAAGTGTATTCTGTTCTTGTTACCTGTGACTGCTAAGTGTATTCTGTTCTTGTTACCTTTTACTGCTAAGTGTATTCTGTTCTTGTTACCTGTGACTACAAAGTGTATTCTGTTCTTGTTACCTGTGACTGCTATGTGTATTCTGTTCTTGTTACCTGTGACTGCTAAGTGCATTCTGTTCTTGCTACCTGTGACTGCTAAGTGTATTATGTTCTACTTACCTGTGACTGCTAAGTGTATTATTTTCTTGTTACCTGTGACTGCTAAGTGTATTCTGTTCTACTTACCTGTGACTGCTAAGTCTATTCAGTTCTTGTTACATTTTACTGCTAAGTGTATTCTGTTCTGGTTACCTGTGACTACCAAGTGTATTCTGTTCTTGTTACCTGTGACTGCTATGTGTATTCTGTTCTTGTTACCTGTGACTGGTAAGTGTATTCTGTTCTTGTTACCTGTGACTGCTAAGTTTATTCTGTTCTTGCTACATGTGACTGCTAAGTGTGTTCTGTTCGTGTTACCTGTGACTGCCAAGTTTAATATGTTTTTGTTACCTGTGACTTCCAAGTGTATTCTGTTCTTGTTACCTGTGACTGCTATGTGTATTCTGTTCTTGTTACCTGTGACTTCTTAGTGTATTCTGTTCTTGTTACCTGTGACTGCTTAGTGTATTATGTTCTACTTACCTGTGACTGCTAAGTGTATTCTGTTCTAGGTACCTGTGACTGCTAAGTGTATTCTGTTCTTGTTACCTGTGACTGTTAAGTGTATGCTGTCCTTGTTACCTGTGACTGCTAAATGTTTTCTGTTCTTGTTACCTGTGACTGCTAAGTGTATTCTCTTCTTAATACCTGTGACTGCTAAATGTATTCTGTTCTTGTTACCTGTGACTGCTAAGTTTATTCAGTTCCTTTTATCTGTGATTACCAAGTGTATTCTGTTCTTGTTACCTGTGACAGCTAAGTGTATTCTGTTCTTGTTACCTGTGACTGCTTAGTGTATTCTGTTCTTGTTACCTGTGACTACTTAGTGTTTTAAGTTTCAGTTACCTGTAACTGCTAAGTGTATTCTGTTCTTGTTACCTGTGACTTCAAAGTGTATTCTGTTCTTGTTACCTGTGACTGCTTAGTGTATTATGTTCTACTTACCTGTGACTGCTAAGTGTATTCTGTTCTAGGTACCTGTGACTGCTAAGTGTATTCTGTTCTTGTTACCTGTGACTGTTAAGTGTATGCTGTCCTTGTTACCTGTGACTGCTAAATGTTTTCTGTTCTTGTTACCTGTGACTGCTAAGTGTATTCTCTTCTTAATACCTGTGACTGCTAAATGTATTCTGTTCTTGTTACCTGTGACTGCTAAGTTTATTCTGTTCCTTTTACCTGTGATTACCAAGTGTATTCTGTTCTTGTTACCTGTGACAGCTAAGTGTATTCTGTTCTTGTTACCTGTGACTGCTTAGTGTATTCTGTTCTTGTTACCTGTGACTACTTAGTGTTTTAAGTTTCAGTTACCTGTCACTGCTAAGTGTATTCTGTTCTTGTTACCTGTGACTTCAAAGTGTATTCTGTTCTTGTTATCTGTTACTGCTAAGTGTATTCTGTTCTTGTTACCTGTGACTACCAAGTGTATTCTGTTCTTGTTATCTGTGAGTGCCAAGTGTATTCTGTTCTTGTTACCTGTGACTGCTAAGTGTATTCTGTTCTTGTTACATGTGACTGCTATATGTATTCTGTTCCTTTTACCTGTGACTACCAAGTGTATTCTGTTCTTGTTACCTGTGACTGCTGTGTGTTCTGTTCTTGTTCCCTGTGACTGCCAAGTGTAATATGTTTTTGTTACCTGTGACTTCCAAGTGTTTTCTGTTCTTGTTACCTGTGACTTCCAAGTGTATTCTGTTCTTGTTACCAGAGACTTCATAGTGTATTCTGTTCTTGTTACCTGTGACTGCTTAGTGTATTATGTTCTACTTACCTGTGACTGCTAAGTGTATTCAGTTCTAGGTACCTGTGACTGCTAAGTGTATTCTGTTCTTGTTACCTGTGACTGTTAAGTGTATGCTGTCCTTGTTACCTGTGACTGCTAAATGTTTTCTGTTCTTGTTACCTGTGACTGCTAAGTGTATTCTCTTCTTATTACCTGTGACTGCTAAATGTATTCTGTTCTTGTTACCTGTGACTGCTAAGTTTATTCTGTTCCTTTTACCTGTGATTACCAAGTGTATTCTGTTCTTGTTACCTGTGACAGCTAAGTGTATTCTGTTCTTGTTACCTGTGACTGCTTAGTGTATTCTGTTCTTGTTACCTGTGACTACTTAGTGTATTAAGTTTCAGTTACCTGTAACTGCTAAGTGTATTCTGTTCTTTTTACCTGTGACAGCTAAGTGTATTCTGTTCTTGTTACCTGTGACTTCAAAGTGTAATCAGTTCTTGTTATCTGTTACTGCTAAGTGTATTCTGTTCTTGTTACCTGTGACTACCAAGTGTATTCTGTTCTTGTTATCTGTGAGTGCCAAGTGTATTCTGTTCTTGTTTCCTGTGACTACCAAGTGTATTCTGTTCTTGTTACCTGTGACTGCTAAGTGTATTCTGTTCTTGTTACCTGTGACTGCTAAGAGTATTATGTTCTTGTTACCTGTTACTGCCAAGTGTATTCTGTTCTAGGTACCTGTGACTACCAAGTGTATTCTGTTCTTGTTACCTGTGACTGTTAATTGTATTCTGGTCTTGTTACCTGTGACTGCTAAGTGTATTCTGTTCTTGTTACCTGTGACTGCTATGTGTATTCTGTTCTTTTTACCTGTGAGTACCAAGTGTATTCTGTTCTTGTTACCTGTGACTGCTGTGTGTTCTGTTCTTGTTACCTGTGACTTCTTAGGGTATTCTGTTCTTGTTACCAGTGACTGCTTAGTGTATTATGTTCTACTTACATGTGACTGCTAAGTGTATTCTGTTCTTGTTAATAGTCACTATCAAGTGTACTCTGTTCTTATTACCTGTGACTGCTAAGTGTATTATGTTCTTGTTACCTGTGACTGCTTAGTGTATTATGTTCTACTTACCTGTGACTGCTAAGTGTATTCTGTTCTTGTTACCTGTGACTGCTAAGTGTATTCTGTTCTTGTTACCTTTTACTGCTAAGTGTATTCTGTTCTTGTTACCTGTGACTACAAAGTGTATTCTGTTCTTGTTACCTGTGACTGCTATGTGTATTCTGTTCTTGTTACCTGTGACTGCTAAGTGTTTTCTGTTCTTGTTACCTGTGACTGCTAAGTGCATTCTGTTCTTGCTACCTGTGACTGCTAAGTGTATTATGTTCTACTTACCTGTGACTGCTAAGTGTATTATTTTCTTGTTACCTGTGACTGCTAAGTGTATTCTGTTCTACTTACCTGTGACTGCTAAGTCTATTCTGTTCTTGTTACATTTTACTGCTAAGTGTATTCTGTTCTGGTTACCTGTGACTACCAAGTGTATTCTGTTCTTGTTACCTATGACTGCTATGTGTATACTGTTCTTGTTACCTGTGACTGGTAAGTGTATTCTGTTCTTGTTAACTGTGACTGCTAAGTTTATTCTGTTCTTGCTACATGTGACTGCTAAGTGTATTCTGTTCGTGTTACCTGTGACTGCCAAGTGTAATATGTTTTTGTTACCTGTGACTTCCAAGTGTATTCTATTCTTGTTACCTGTGACTTCTTAGTGTATTCTGTTCTTGTTACCTGTGACTGCTTAGTGTATTATGTTCTACTTACCTGTGACTGCTAAGTGTATTCTGTTCTAGGTACCTGTGACTGTTAAGTGTATGCTGTCCTTGTTACCTGTGACTGCTAAATGTTTTCTGTTCTTGTTACCTGTGACTGCTAAGTGTATTCTCTTCTTAATACCTGTGACTGCTAAATGTTTTCTGTTCTTGTTACCTGTGACTGCAAGTGTATTCGCTTCTTATTACCTGTGACTGCTAAATGTATTATGTTCTTGTTACCTGTGACTGCTAAGTTTATTCTGTTCCTTTTACCTGTGATTACCAAGTGTATTCTGTTATTGTTACCTGTGACAGCTAAGTGTATTCTGTTCTTGTTACCTGTGACTGCTTAGTGTATTCTGTTCTTGTTACCTGTGACTACTTAGTGTATTAAGTTTCAGTTACCTGTAACTGCTAAGTGTATTCTGTTCTTGTTACCTGTGACAGCTAAGTGTATTCTGTTCTTGTTACCTGTGTCTTCAAAGTGTAATCAGTTCTTGTTATCTGTTACTGCTAAGTGTATTCTGTTCTTGTTACCTGTGACTACCAAGTGTATTCTGTTCTTGTTATCTGTGAGTGCCAAGTGTATTCTGTTCTTGTTTCCTGTGACTACCAAGTGTATTCTGTTCTTGTTACCTGTGACTGCTAAGTGTATTCTGTTCTTGTTACCTGTGACTGCTAAGAGTATTATGTTCTTGTTACCTGTTACTGCCAAGTGTATTCTGTTCTAGGTACCTGTGACTACCAAGTGTATTCTGTTCTTGTTACCTGTGACTGTTAATTGTATTCTGTTCTTGTTACCTGTGACTGCTAAGTGTATTCTGTTCTTGTTACCTGTGACTTCTATGTGTATTCTGTTCTTTTTACCTGTGACTACCAAGTGTATTCTGTTCTTGTTACCTGTGACTGCTGTGCGTTCTGTTCTTGTTCCCTGTGACTGCCAAGTGTAATATGTTTTTGTTACCTGTGACTTCCAAGTGTTTTCTGTTCTTGTTACCTGTGACTTCCAAGTGTATTCTGTTCTTGTTACCAGAGACTTCTTAGTGTATTCTGTTCTTGTTACCTGTGACTGCTTAGTGTATTATGTTCTACTTACCTGTGACTGCTAAGTGTATTCAGTTCTAGGTACCTGTGACTGCTAAGTGTATTCTGTTCTTGTTACCTGTGACTGTTAAGTGTATGCTGTCCTTGTTACCTGTGACTGCTAAATGTTTTCTGTTCTTGTTACCTGTGACTGCTAAGTGTATTCTCTTCTTATTACCTGTGACTGCTAAATGTATTCTGTTCTTGTTACCTGTGACTGCTAAGTTTATTCTGTTCCTTTTACCTGTGATTACCAAGTGTATTCTGTTCTTGTTACCTGTGACAGCTAAGTGTATTCTGTTCTTGTTACCTGTGACTGCTTAGTGTATTCTGTTCTTGTTACCTGTGACTACTTAGTGTATTAAGTTTCAGTTACCTGTAACTGCTAAGTGTATTCTGTTCTTTTTACCTGTGACAGCTAAGTGTATTCTGTTCTTGTTACCTGTGACTTCAAAGTGTAATCAGTTCTTGTTATCTGTTACTGCTAAGTGTATTCTGTTCTTGTTACCTGTGACTACCAAGTGTATTCTGTTCTTGTTATCTGTGAGTGCCAAGTGTATTCTGTTCTTGTTTCCTGTGACTACCAAGTGTATTCTGTTCTTGTTACCTGTGACTGCTAAGTGTATTCTGTTCTTGTTACCTGTGACTGCTAAGAGTATTATGTTCTTGTTACCTGTTACTGCCAAGTGTATTCTGTTCTAGGTACCTGTGACTACCAAGTGTATTCTGTTCTTGTTACCTGTGACTGTTAATTGTATTCTGGTCTTGTTACCTGTGACTGCTAAGTGTATTCTGTTCTTGTTACCTGTGACTGCTATGTGTATTCTGTTCTTTTTACCTGTGAGTACCAAGTGTATTCTGTTCTTGTTACCTGTGACTGCTGTGTGTTCTGTTCTTGTTACCTGTGACTTCTTAGGGTATTCTGTTCTTGTTACCAGTGACTGCTTAGTGTATTATGTTCTACTTACATGTGACTGCTAAGTGTATTCTGTTCTTGTTAATAGTCACTATCAAGTGTACTCTGTTCTTATTACCTGTGACTGCTAAGTGTATTATGTTCTTGTTACCTGTGACTGCTTAGTGTATTATGTTCTACTTACCTGTGACTGCTAAGTGTATTCTGTTCTTGTTACCTGTGACTGCTAAGTGTATTCTGTTCTTGTTACCTTTTACTGCTAAGTGTATTCTGTTCTTGTTACCTGTGACTACAAAGTGTATTCTGTTCTTGTTACCTGTGACTGCTATGTGTATTCTGTTCTTGTTACCTGTGACTGCTAAGTGTTTTCTGTTCTTGTTACCTGTGACTGCTAAGTGCATTCTGTTCTTGCTACCTGTGACTGCTAAGTGTATTATGTTCTACTTACCTGTGACTGCTAAGTGTATTATTTTCTTGTTACCTGTGACTGCTAAGTGTATTCTGTTCTACTTACCTGTGACTGCTAAGTCTATTCTGTTCTTGTTACATTTTACTGCTAAGTGTATTCTGTTCTGGTTACCTGTGACTACCAAGTGTATTCTGTTCTTGTTACCTATGACTGCTATGTGTATACTGTTCTTGTTACCTGTGACTGGTAAGTGTATTCTGTTCTTGTTAACTGTGACTGCTAAGTTTATTCTGTTCTTGCTACACGTGACTGCTAAGTGTATTCTGTTCGTGTTACCTGTGACTGCCAAGTGTAATATGTTTTTGTTACCTGTGACTTCCAAGTGTATTCTATTCTTGTTACCTGTGACTTCTTAGTGTATTCTGTTCTTGTTACCTGTGACTGCTTAGTGTATTATGTTCTACTTACCTGTGACTGCTAAGTGTATTCTGTTCTAGGTACCTGTGACTGTTAAGTGTATGCTGTCCTTGTTACCTGTGACTGCTAAATGTTTTCTGTTCTTGTTACCTGTGACTGCTAAGTGTATTCTCTTCTTAATACCTGTGACTGCTAAATGTTTTCTGTTCTTGTTACCTGTGACTGCAAGTGTATTCGCTTCTTATTACCTGTGACTGCTAAATGTATTATGTTCTTGTTACCTGTGACTGCTAAGTTTATTCTGTTCCTTTTACCTGTGATTACCAAGTGTATTCTGTTATTGTTACCTGTGACAGCTAAGTGTATTCTGTTCTTGTTACCTGTGACTGCTTAGTGTATTCTGTTCTTGTTACCTGTGACTACTTAGTGTATTAAGTTTCAGTTACCTGTAACTGCTAAGTGTATTCTGTTCTTGTTACCTGTGACAGCTAAGTGTATTCTGTTCTTGTTACCTGTGTCTTCAAAGTGTAATCAGTTCTTGTTATCTGTTACTGCTAAGTGTATTCTGTTCTTGTTACCTGTGACTACCAAGTGTATTCTGTTCTTGTTATCTGTGAGTGCCAAGTGTATTCTGTTCTTGTTTCCTGTGACTACCAAGTGTATTCTGTTCTTGTTACCTGTGACTGCTAAGTGTATTCTGTTCTTGTTACCTGTAACTGCTAAGAGTATTATGTTCTTGTTACCTGTTACTGCCAAGTGTATTCTGTTCTAGGTACCTGTGACTACCAAGTGTATTCTGTTCTTGTTACCTGTGACTGTTAATTGTATTCTGTTCTTGTTACCTGTGACTGCTAAGTGTATTCTGTTCTTGTTACCTGTGACTTCTATGTGTATTCTGTTCTTTTTACCTGTGACTACCAAGTGTATTCTGTTCTTGTTACCTGTGACTGCTGTGTGTTCTGTTCTTGTTACCTGTGACTTCTTAGGGTATTCTGTTCTTGTTACCAGTGACTGCTTAGTGTATTATGTTCTACTTACATGTGACTGCTATGTGTATTCTGTTCCTGTTAATAGTCACTATCAAGTGTATTCTGTTCTTATTACCTGTGACTGCTTAGTGTATTATGTTCTTCTTACCTGTGACTGCTAAGTGTATTCTGTTCTTGTTACCTGTGACTGCTAAGTGTATTCTGTTCTTGTTACGTGTGACTGCTAAGTGTATTCTGTTCTTGTCACCTTTTACTGCTAAGTGTATTCTGTTCTTGTTACCTGTGACTACAAAGTGTATTCTGTTCTTGTTACCTGTGACTTCAAAGTGTATTCTGTTCTTGTTACCTATGACTGCTAAGTGTATTCTGTTCTTGTTACCTGTGACTGCTAAGAGTATTCTGTTCTTGTTACCTGTTACTGCCAAGTTTATTCTGTTCTAGGTACCTGTGACTACCAAGTGTATTCTGTTCTTTTTACCTGTGACTGTTAATTGTATTCTGTTCTTGTTACCTGTGACTGCTAAGTCTATTCTGTTCTTGTTACCTGTGACTGCTATGTGTATTCTGTTCCTTTTACCTGTGACTACCAAGTGTATTCTGTTCTTGTTACCTGTGACTGCTGTGTGTTCTGTTCTTGTTACCTGTGACTACTTAGGGTATTCTGTTCTTGTTAACAGTGACTGCTTAGTGTATTATGTTCTACTTACATGTGACTGCTAAGTGTATTCTGTTCTTGTTACCTGTGACTGTTAATTGTACTCTGCTCTTGTTACCTGTGACTGCTAAGTGTATTCTGTTCTTGTTACCTGTGACTGCTAAGTGTATTCTGTTCTTTTTAACTGTGACTGCTAAGTGTACTCTGTTCTTGTTACCTGTGACTGCTAAGTGTATTCTGTTCTTGTTACTATTCTGTTCGTGTTACCTGTGACTGCCAAGTGTAATCTGTTCTTGTTACCTGTGACTACAAACTGTATTCTGTTCTTGTTACCTGTGACTGCTAAGTGTATTCTGTTCTTGTTACCTGTGACTGCTAAGAGTATTATGTTCTTGTTACCTGTTACTGCCAAGTGTATTCTGTTCTAGGTACCTGTGACTACCAAGTGTATTCTGTTCTTGTTACCTGTGACTGTTAATTGTATTCTGTTCTTGTTACCTGTGACTGCTAAGTGTATTCTGTTCTTGTTACCTGTGACTGCTATGTGTATTCTGTTCTTTTTACCTGTGACTACCAAGTGTATTCTGTTCTTGTTACCTGTGACTGCTGTGTGTTCTGTTCTTGTTACCTGTGACTTCTTAGGGTATTCTGTTCTTGTTACCAGTGACTGCTTAGTGTATTATGTTCTACTTACATGTGACTGCTAAGTGTATTCTGTTCTTGTTAATAGTCAATATCAAGTGTATTCTGTTCTTTTTAACTGTGACTGCTAAGTGTACTCTGTTCTTGTTACCTGTGACTGCTAAGTGTATTCTGTTCTTGTTACTATTCTGTTCGTGTTACCTGTGACTGCCAAGTGTAATCTGTTCTTGTTACCTGTGACTACAAACTGTATTCTGTTCTTGTTACCTGTGACTGCTAAGTGTATTCTGTTCTTGTTACCTGTGACTGCTAAGAGTATTATGTTCTTGTTACCTGTTACTGCCAAGTGTATTCTGTTCTAGGTACCTGTGACTACCAAGTGTATTCTGTTCTTGTTACCTGTGACTGTTAATTGTATTCTGTTCTTGTTACCTGTGACTGCTAAGTGTATTCTGTTCTTGTTACCTGTGACTGCTATGTGTATTCTGTTCTTTTTACCTGTGACTACCAAGTGTATTCTGTTCTTGTTACCTGTGACTGCTGTGTGTTCTGTTCTTGTTACCTGTGACTTCTTAGGGTATTCTGTTCTTGTTACCAGTGACTGCTTAGTGTATTATGTTCTACTTACATGTGACTGCTAAGTGTATTCTGTTCTTGTTAATAGTCAATATCAAGTGTATTCTGTTCTTGTTACCTGTGACTGCTTAGTGTATTATGTTCTACTTACCTGTGACTGCTAAGTGTATTCTGTTCTTGTTACCTGTGACTGCTAAGTGTATTCTGTTCTTGTTACCTTTTAATGCTAAGTGTATTCTGTTCTTTTTACCTGTGACTACAAAGTGTATTCTGTTCTTGTTACCTGTGACTTCAAAGTGTATTCTGTTCTTGTTACCTGTGACTGCTAAGTCTATTCTGTTCTTGTTACCTGTGACTGCTATGTGTATTCTTTTCCTTTTACCTGTGACTACCAAGTGTATTCTGTTCTTGTTACCTGTGACTGCTGTGTGTTCTGTTCTTTTTACATGTGACTACTTAGGGTATTCTGTTCTTGTTAACAGTGACTGCTTAGTGTATTATGTTCTACTTACATGTGACTGCTAAGTGTATTCTGTTCTTGTTACCTGTGACTGTTAATTGTACTCTGCTCTTGTTACCTGTGACTGCTAAGTGTATTCTGTTCTTGTTACCTGTGACTGCTAAGTGTATTCTGTTCTTTTTAACTGTGACTGCTAAGTGTACTCTGTTCTTGTTACCTGTGACTGCTAAGTGTATTCTGTTCTTGTTACTATTCTGTTCATGTTACTTGTGACTGCCAAGTGTAATCTGTTCTTGTTACCTGTGACTACAAACTGTATTCTGTTCTTGTTACCTGTGACTGCTAAGTGTATTCTGTTCTTGTTACCTGTGACTTCTAAGTGTATTCTGTTCTTATTACCTGTGACTGCTAAGTGTATTCTGTTCTTGTTACCTTTGACTAATAAGTGTGTTCTGTTCTTGTTATCTGTGACTGCTAAGTGTTTTCTGTTTCTTTTACCTGTGACTACCAAGTGTATTCTGTTCTTGTTACCTGTGACTGCTAAGTGTATTCTGCTCTTGTTGCCTGTGACTTCTAAGAGTATTCTGTTCTTGTTACCTGTGACTGCTAAGTGTATTCTGTTCTTGTTACCTGTTACTGCCAAGTGTATTCTGTTCTAGGTACCTGTGACTACCAAGTGTATTCTGTTCTTGTTACCTGTGACTGCTAAGTGTATTCTGTTCTTGTTACCTGTGATTGCTAAGAGTATTCTGTTCTTGTTACCTGTTACTGCCAAGTGTATTCTGTTCTAGATACCTGTGACTACCAAGTGTATTCTGTTCTTGTTACCTGTGACTGTTAATTGTATTCTGTTCTTGTTACCTGTGACTGCTAAGTGTATTCTGTTCTTGTTACCTGTGACTGCTATGTGTATTCTGTTCCTTTTACCTGTGACTACCAAGTGTATTCTGTTCTTGTTACCTGTGACTGCTGTGTGTTCTGTTCTTGTTACCTGTGACTTCTTAGGGTATTCTGTTCTTGTTAACAGTGACTGCTTAGTGTATTATGTTCTACGTACGTGTGACTGCTAAGTGTATTCTGTTCTTGTTACCTGTGACCGTTAATTGTACTCTGCTCTTGTTACCTGTGACTGCTAAGTGTATTATGTTCTTGTTACCTGTGACTGCTAAGTGTATTCTGTTCTTTTTAACTGTGACTGCTAAGTGTACTCTGTTCTTGTCACCTGTGACTGCTAAGTGTATTCTGTTCTTGTTACTATTCTGTTCGTGTTACCTGTGACTGCCAAGTGTAATCTGTTCTTGTTACCTGTGACTACAAACTGTATTCTGTTCTTGTTACCTGTGACTGCTAAGTGTATTCTGTTCTTATTACCTGTGACTGCTAAGAGTATTATGTTCTTGTTACCTGTTACTGCCAAGTGTATTCTGTTCTAGGTACCTGTGACTACCAAGTGTATTCTGTTCTTGTTACCTGTGACTGTTAATTGTATTCTGTTCTTGTTACCTGTGACTGCTAAGTGTATTCTGTTCTTGTTACCTGTGACTGCTATGTGTATTCTGTTCTTTTTACCTGTGACTACCAAGTGTATTCTGTTCTTGTTACCTGTGACTGCTGTGTGTTCTGTTCTTGTTACCTGTGACTTCTTAGGGTATTCTGTTCTTGTTACCAGTGACTGCTTAGTGTATTATGTTCTACTTACATGTGACTGCTAAGTGTATTCTGTTCTTGTTAATAGTCACTATCAAGTGTATTCTGTTCTTGTTACCTGTGACTGCTTAGTGTATTATGTTCTACTTACCTGTGACTGCTAAGTGTATTCTGTTCTTGTTACCTGTGACTGCTAAGTGTATTCTGTTCTTGTTACCTTTTACTGCTAAGTGTATTCTGTTCTTTTTACCTGTGACTACAAAGTGTATTCTGTTCTTGTTACCTGTGACTTCAAAGTGTATTCTGTTCTTGTTACCTGTGACTGCTAAGTGTATTCTGTTCTTGTTACCTGTGACTGCTAAGAGTATTCTGTTCTTGTTACCTGTTACTGCCAAGTGTATTCTGTTCTAGGTACCTGTGACTACCAAGTGTATTCTGTTCTTGTTACCTGTGACTGTTAATTGTATTCTGTTCTTGTTACCTGTGACTGCTAAGTCTATTCTGTTCTTGTTACCTGTGACTGCTATGTGTATTCTGTTCCTTTTACCTGTGACTACCAAGTGTATTCTGTTCTTGTTACCTGTGACTGCTGTGTGTTCTGTTCTTTTTACCTGTGACTACTTAGGGTATTCTGTTCTTGTTAACAGTGACTGCTTCGTGTATTATGTTCTACTTACATGTGATTGCTAAGTGTATTCTGTTCTTGTTACCTGTGACTGTTAATTGTACTCTGCTCTTGTTACCTGTGACTGCTTAGTGTATTCTGTTCTTGTTACCTGTGACTGCTAAGTGTATTCTGTTCTTTTTAACTGTGACTGCTAAGTGTACTCTGTTCTTGTTACCTGTGACTGCTAAGTGTATTCTGTTCTTGTTACTATTCTGTTCGTGTTACCTGTGACTGCCAAGTGTAATCTGTTCTTGTTACCTGTGACTACAAACTGTATTCTGTTCTTGTTACCTGTGACTGCTAAGTGTTTTCTGTTCTTGTTACCTGTGACTTCTAAGTGTATTCTGTTCTTATTACCTGTGACTGCTAAGTGTATTCTGTTCTTGTTACCTTTGACTAATAAGTGTGTTCTGTTCTTGTTATCTGTGACTGCTAAGTGTTTTCTGTTTCTTTTACCTGTGACTACCAAGTGTATTCTGTTCTTGTTACCTGTGACTGCTAAGTGTATTCTGCTCTTGTTGCCTGTGACTTCTAAGAGTATTCTGTTCTTGTTATCTGTGACTGCTAAGTGTATTCTGTTCTTGTTACCTGTTACTGCCAAGTGTATTCTGTTCTAGGTACCTGTGACTACCAAGTGTATTCTGTTCTTGTTACCTGTGACTGCTAAGTGTATTCTGTTCTTGTTACCTGTGACTGCTAAGAGTATTCTGTTCTTGTTACCTGTTACTGCCAAGTGTATTCTGTTCTAGATACCTGTGACTACCAAGTGTATTCTGTTCTTGTTACCTGTGACTGTTAATTGTATTCTGTTCTTGTTACCTGTGACTGCTAAGTGTATTCTTTTCTTGTTACCTGTGACTGCTATGTGTATTCTGTTCCTTTTACCTGTGACTACCAAGTGTATTCTGTTATTGTTACCTGTGACTGCTGTGTGTTCTGTTCTTGTTACCTGTGACTTCTTAGGGTATTCTGTTCTTGTTAACAGTGACTGCTTAGTGTATTATGTTCTACTTACATGTGACTGCTAAGTGTATTCTGTTCTTGTTACCTGTGACTGCTAAGTGTATTCTGTTCCTTTTATCTGTGACTACCAAGTGTATTCTGTTCTTGTTACCTGTGACTGCTTTGTGTTCTGTTCTTGTTACCTGTGACTACTTAGGGTATTCTGTTCTTGTTAACAGTGACTGCTTAGTGTATTATGTTCTACTTACGTGTGACTGCTAAGTGTATTCTGTTCTTGTTACCTGTGACCGTTAATTGTACTCTGCTCTTGTTACCTGTGACTGCTAAGTGAATTCTGTTCTTGTTACTTGTGACTGCTAAGTGTATTCTGTTCTTTTTAACTGTGACTGCTAAGTGTACTCTGTTCTTGTTACCTGTGACTGCTAAGTGTATTCTGTTCTTGTTACTATTCTGTTCGTGTTACCTGTGACTGCCAAGTGTAATCTGTTCTTGTTACCTGAGACTACAAACTGTATTCTGTTCTTGTTACCTGTGACTGCTAAGTGTATTCTGTTCTTGTTACCTGTGACTTCTAAGTGTATTCTGTTCTTGTTACTTGTGACTGCTAAGTGTATTCTGTTCTTGTTACCTTTGACTAATAAGTGTGTTCTGTTCTTGTTATCTGTGACTGCTAAGTGTTTTCTGTTTCTTTTACCTGTGACTACCAAGTGTATTCTGTTCTTGTTACCTGTGACTGCTAAGTGTATTCTGCTCTTGTTGCCTGTGACTTCTAAGAGTATTCTGTTCTTGTTACCTGTTACTGCCAAGTGTATTCTGTTCTAGGTACCTGTGACTACCAAGCGTATTCTGTTCTTGTTACCTGTGACTGCTAAGTGTATTCTGTTCTAGGTACCTGTGACTGCTAAGAGTATTCTGTTCTTGTTACCTGTTACTGCCAAGTGTATTCTGTTCTAGATACCTGTGACTACCAGGTGTATTCTGTTCTTGTTATCTGTGACTGTTAATTGTATTCTGTTCTTGTTACCTGTGACTGCTAAGTGTATTATGTTCTACTTACATGTGACTGCTAAGTGTATTCTGTTCTTGTTACCTATGACTGTTAATTGTACTCTGTTCTTGTTACCTGTGACTGCTAAGTGTATTCTGTTCTTATTACCTGTGACTGCTATGTGTATTCTGTTCTTGTAAACTGTGACTGCTAAGTGTACTCTATTCTTGTTACCTGTGACTGCTAAGTGTATTCTGTTCTTGTTACCTGTGACTGCTAAGTGTATTCTGTTCATGTTACCTGTGACTGCCAAGTGTAATATGTTTTTGTTACCTGTGACTTCCAAGTGTATTCTGTTCTTGTTACCTGTGACTGCTAAGTGTATTCTGTTCTTGTTACCTGTTACTGCCAAGTGTATTCTGTTCTTTTTAACTGTGACTGCAAAGTGTATTCTGTTCTTTTTACCTGTTACTGCCAAGTGTATTCTGTTCTAGGTACCTGTGACTACCAAGTGTATTCTGTTCTTGTTACCTGTGACTGCTAAGTGTATTCTGTTCTTGTTACCTGTGACTGCTAAGAGTATTCTGTTCTTGTTACCTGTTACTGCCAAGTGTATTCTGTTCTAGATACCTTTGACTACCAAGTGTATTCTGTTCTTGTTACCTGTGACTGCTAATTGTATTCTGTTCTTGTTACCTGTGACAGCTAAGTGTATTCTGTTCTTGTTACCTGTGACTGCTATGTGTATTCTGTTCCTTTTACCTGTGACTAACAAGTGTATTCTGTTCTTGTTACCTGTGACTGCTGTGTGTTCTGTTCTTGTTACCTGTGACTTCTTAGGGTATTCTGTTCTTGTTAACAGTGACTGCTTAGTGTATTATGTTCTACTTACATGTGACTGCTAAGTGTATTCTGTTCTTGTTACCTGTGACTGTTAATTGTACTCTGTTCTTGTTACCTGTGACTGCTAAGTGTATTCTGTTTTGTTACCTGTGACTGCTAAGTGTATTCTGTTCTTGTTAACTGTGACTGCTAAGTGTACTCTGTTCTTGTTACCTGTGACTGCTAAGTGTATTCTGTTCGTGTTACCTGTGACTGCTATGTGTATTCTGTTCGTGTTACCTGTGACTGCCAAGTGTAATCTGTTCTTGTTACCTGTGACTACCAACTGTATTCTGCTCTTGTTACCTGTGACTGCTAAGTGTATTCTGTTCTTGTTACCTGTGACTTCTAAGTGTATTATGTTCTTGTTACCTGTGACTGCTAAGTGTTTTCTGTTCTTGTTACCTGTGACTAATAAGTGTGTTCTGTTCTTGTTATCTGTGACTGCTAAGTGTTTTCTGTTTCTTTTACCTGTGACTACCAAGTGTATTCTGTTCTTGTTACCTGTGACTGCTAAGAGTATTCTGCTCTTGTTGCCTGTGACTTCTAAGAGTATTCTGTTCTTGTTACCTGTGACTGCTAAGTTTATTCTGTTCTTGTTACCTGTGACTACTAAGTGTGTTCTGTTCTTGTTACCTGTGACTGCTAAGTGTTTTCTGTTTCTTTTACCTGTGACTACCAAGTGTATTCTGTTCTTGTTAACTGTGACTGCTAAGTGTATTCTGTTCTTGTTACCTGTGACTGCTAAGTGTATTCTATTCTTGTTACCTGTGACTACCAAGTGTATTCTATTCTTGTTACCTGTGACTGCTAAGTGTATCCTGTTCTTGTTACCTGTGAATTCTAAGTGTTTTCTGTTCTTTTTATCTGTGACTCCTAAGTGTATTCTGTTCCTTTTACCTGTGACTACCAAGTGTATTCTGTTCTTGTTACCTGTGACTGCTAAGTGTATTTTGTTCTTTTTATCTGTCACTATCAAGTGTATTCTGTTCTTATTACCTGTGATTGCTAATTGTATTCTGTTCTTGTTACCTGTGACTGCTTAGTGTATTATGTTCTACTTACCTGTGACTGCTAAGTATATTCTGTTCTTGTTACCTGTGACAGCTAAGTGTATTCTGTTCTTGTTACCTGTGACTGCTATGTGTATTCTGTTCCTTTTACCTGTGACTACCAAGTGTATTCTGTTCTTGTTACCTGTGACTGCTGTGTGTTCTGTTCTTGTTACCTGTGACTTCTTAGGGTATTCTGTTCTTGTTAACAGTGACTGCTTAGTGTATTATGTTCTACTTACATGTGACTGCTAAGTGTATTCTGTTCTTGTTACCTGTGACTGTTAATTGTACTCTGCTCTTGTTACCTGTGACTGCTAAGTGTATTCTGTTCTTGTTACCTGTGACTGCTAAGTGTACTCTGTTCTTGTTACCTGTGACTGCTAAGTGTATTCTGTTCTTGTTACTATTCTGTTCGTGTTACCTGTGACTGCCAAGTGTAATCTGTTCTTGTTACCTGAGACTACAAACTGTATTCTGTTCTTGTTACCTGTGACTGCTAAGTGTATTCTGTTCTTGTTACCTGTGACAGCTAAGTGTATTCTGTTCTTGTTACCTGTGACTTCAAAGTGTATTCTGTTCTTGTTATCTGTGACTGCTAAGAGTATTCTGTTCTTGTTACCAGTTACTGCCAAGTGTATTCTGTTCTAGGTACCTGTGACTACCAAGTGTATTCTGTACTTGTTACCTGTGACTGTTAATTGTATTCTGTTCTTGTTACCTGTGACTGCTAAGTGTATTCTGTTCTTGTTACATGTGACTGCTATATGTATTCTGTTCCTTTTACCTGTGACTACCAAGTGTATTCTGTTCTTGTTACCTGTGACTGCTGTGTGTTCTGTTCTTGTTACCTGTGACTGCCAAGTGTAATATGTTTTTGTTACCTGTGACTTCCAATTGTATTCTGTTCTTGTTACCAGTGACTTCTTAGTGTATTCTGTTCTTGTTACCTGTGACTGCTTAGTGTATTATGTTCTACTTACCTGTGACTGCTAAGTGTATTCTGTTCTAGGTACCTGTGACTGCTAAGTGTATTCTGTTCTTGTTACCTGTGACTGTTAAGTGTATGCTGTCCTTGTTACCTGTGACTGCTAAATGTTTTCTGTTCTTGTTACCTGTGACTGCTAAGTGTATTCTCTTCTTATTACCTGTGACTGCTAAATGTATTCTGTTCTTGTTACCTGTGACTGCTAAGTTTATTCTGTTCCTTTTACCTGTGATTACCAAGTGTATTCTGTTCTTGTTACCTGTGACAGCTAAGTGTATTCTGTTCTTGTTACCTGTGACTGCTTAGTGTATTCTGTTCTTGTTACCTGTGACTACTTAGTGTATTAAGTTTCAGTTACCTGTAACTGCTAAGTGTATTCTGTTCTTGTTACCTGTGACAGCTAAGTGTATTCTGTTCTTGTTACCTGTGACTTCAAAGTGTAATCAGTTCTTGTTATCTGTTACTGCTAAGTGTATTCTGTTCTTGTTACCTGTGACTACCAAGTGTATTCTGTTCTTGTTACCTGTGAGTGCCAAGTGTATTCTCTTCTTGTTTCCTGTGACTACCAAGTGTATTCTGTTCTTGTTACCTGTGACTGCTAAGTGTATTCTGTTCTTGTTACCTGTGACTGCTAAGAGTATTATGTTCTTGTTACCTGTGACTGCTAAGTGTATTCTGTTCTTGTTACTTGTGACTGCCTAGTGTATTCTGTTCTTGTTACCTGTGACTTCTAAGTGTATTATGTTCTTGTTACCTGTGACTGCTAAGTGTATTCTGTTCTTGTTACCTGTGACTAATAAGTGTGTTCTGTTCTTGTTATCTGTGACTGCTAAGTGTTTTCTGTTTCTTTTACCTGTGACTACCAAGTGTATTCTGTTCTTGTTACCTGTGACTGCTAAGAGTATTCTGCTCTTGTTGCCTGTGACTTCTAAGAGTATTCTGTTCTTGTTACCTGTGACTGCTAAGTTTATTCTGTTCTTGTTACCTGTGACTACTAAGTGTGTTCTGTTCTTGTTACCTGTGACTGCTAAGTGTTTTCTGTTTCTTTTACCTGTGACTACCAAGTGTATTCTGTTCTTGTTAACTGTGACTGCTAAGTGTATTCTGTTCTTGTTACCTGTGACTGCTAAGTGTATTCTATTCTTGTTACCTGTGACTACCAAGTGTATTCTATTCTTGTTACCTGTGACTGCTAAGTGTATCCTGTTCTTGTTACCTGTGAATTCTAAGTGTTTTCTGTTCTTTTTATCTGTGACTCCTAAGTGTATTCTGTTCCTTTTACCTGTGACTACCAAGTGTATTCTGTTCTTGTTACCTGTGACTGCTAAGTGTATTTTGTTCTTTTTATCTGTCACTATCAAGTGTATTCTGTTCTTATTACCTGTGATTGCTAATTGTATTCTGTTCTTGTTACCTGTGACTGCTTAGTGTATTATGTTCTACTTACCTGTGACTGCTAAGTATATTCTGTTCTTGTTACCTGTGACAGCTAAGTGTATTCTGTTCTTGTTACCTGTGACTGCTATGTGTATTCTGTTCCTTTTACCTGTGACTACCAAGTGTATTCTGTTCTTGTTACCTGTGACTGCTGTGTGTTCTGTTCTTGTTACCTGTGACTTCTTAGGGTATTCTGTTCTTGTTAACAGTGACTGCTTAGTGTATTATGTTCTACTTACATGTGACTGCTAAGTGTATTCTGTTCTTGTTACCTGTGACTGTTAATTGTACTCTGCTCTTGTTACCTGTGACTGCTAAGTGTATTCTGTTCTTGTTACCTGTGACTGCTAAGTGTACTCTGTTCTTGTTACCTGTGACTGCTAAGTGTATTCTGTTCTTGTTACTATTCTGTTCGTGTTACCTGTGACTGCCAAGTGTAATCTGTTCTTGTTACCTGAGACTACAAACTGTATTCTGTTCTTGTTACCTGTGACTGCTAAGTGTATTCTGTTCTTGTTACCTGTGACAGCTAAGTGTATTCTGTTCTTGTTACCTGTGACTTCAAAGTGTATTCTGTTCTTGTTATCTGTGACTGCTAAGAGTATTCTGTTCTTGTTACCAGTTACTGCCAAGTGTATTCTGTTCTAGGTACCTGTGACTACCAAGTGTATTCTGTACTTGTTACCTGTGACTGTTAATTGTATTCTGTTCTTGTTACCTGTGACTGCTAAGTGTATTCTGTTCTTGTTACATGTGACTGCTATATGTATTCTGTTCCTTTTACCTGTGACTACCAAGTGTATTCTGTTCTTGTTACCTGTGACTGCTGTGTGTTCTGTTCTTGTTACCTGTGACTGCCAAGTGTAATATGTTTTTGTTACCTGTGACTTCCAAGTGTATTCTGTTCTTGTTACCAGTGACTTCTTAGTGTATTCTGTTCTTGTTACCTGTGACTGCTTAGTGTATTATGTTCTACTTACCTGTGACTGCTAAGTGTATTCTGTTCTAGGTACCTGTGACTGCTAAGTGTATTCTGTTCTTGTTACCTGTGACTGTTAAGTGTATGCTGTCCTTGTTACCTGTGACTGCTAAATGTTTTCTGTTCTTGTTACCTGTGACTGCTAAGTGTATTCTCTTCTTATTACCTGTGACTGCTAAATGTATTCTGTTCTTGTTACCTGTGACTGCTAAGTTTATTCTGTTCCTTTTACCTGTGATTACCAAGTGTATTCTGTTCTTGTTACCTGTGACAGCTAAGTGTATTCTGTTCTTGTTACCTGTGACTGCTTAGTGTATTCTGTTCTTGTTACCTGTGACTACTTAGTGTATTAAGTTTCAGTTACCTGTAACTGCTAAGTGTATTCTGTTCTTGTTACCTGTGACAGCTAAGTGTATTCTGTTCTTGTTACCTGTGACTTCAAAGTGTAATCAGTTCTTGTTATCTGTTACTGCTAAGTGTATTCTGTTCTTGTTACCTGTGACTACCAAGTGTATTCTGTTCTTGTTACCTGTGAGTGCCAAGTGTATTCTCTTCTTGTTTCCTGTGACTACCAAGTGTATTCTGTTCTTGTTACCTGTGACTGCTAAGTGTATTCTGTTCTTGTTACCTGTGACTGCTAAGAGTATTATGTTCTTGTTACCTGTTACTGCCAAGTGTATTCTGTTCTAGGTACCTGTGACTACCAAGTGTATTCTGTTCTTGTTACCTGTGACTGTTAATTGTATTCTGTTCTTGTTACCTGTGACTGCTAAGTGTATTCTGTTCTTGTTACTTGTGACTGCCTAGTGTATTCTGTTCTTGTTACCTGTGACTTCTAAGTGTATTATGTTCTTGTTACCTGTGACTGCTAAGTGTATTCTGTTCTTGTTACCTGTGACTAATAAGTGTGTTCTGTTCTTGTTATCTGTGACTGCTAAGTGTTTTCTGTTTCTTTTACCTGTGACTACCAAGTGTATTCTGTTCTTGTTACCTGTGACTGCTAAGAGTATTCTGCTCTTGTTGCCTGTGACTTCTAAGAGTATTCTGTTCTTGTTACCTGTGACTGCTAAGTTTATTCTGTTCTTGTTACCTGTGACTACTAAGTGTGTTCTGTTCTTGTTACCTGTGACTGCTAAGTGTTTTCTGTTTCTTTTACCTGTGACTACCAAGTGTATTCTGTTCTTGTTAACTGTGACTGCTAAGTGTATTCTGTTCTTGTTACCTGTGACTGCTAAGTGTATTCTATTCTTGTTACCTGTGACTACCAAGTGTATTCTATTCTTGTTACCTGTGACTGCTAAGTGTATCCTGTTCTTGTTACCTGTGAATTCTAAGTGTTTTCTGTTCTTTTTATCTGTGACTCCTAAGTGTATTCTGTTCCTTTTACCTGTGACTACCAAGTGTATTCTGTTCTTGTTACCTGTGACTGCTAAGTGTATTTTGTTCTTTTTATCTGTCACTATCAAGTGTATTCTGTTCTTATTACCTGTGATTGCTAATTGTATTCTGTTCTTGTTACCTGTGACTGCTTAGTGTATTATGTTCTACTTACCTGTGACTGCTAAGTATATTCTGTTCTTGTTACCTGTGACAGCTAAGTGTATTCTGTTCTTGTTACCTGTGACTGCTATGTGTATTCTGTTCCTTTTACCTGTGACTACCAAGTGTATTCTGTTCTTGTTACCTGTGACTGCTGTGTGTTCTGTTCTTGTTACCTGTGACTTCTTAGGGTATTCTGTTCTTGTTAACAGTGACTGCTTAGTGTATTATGTTCTACTTACATGTGACTGCTAAGTGTATTCTGTTCTTGTTACCTGTGACTGTTAATTGTACTCTGCTCTTGTTACCTGTGACTGCTAAGTGTATTCTGTTCTTGTTACCTGTGACTGCTAAGTGTACTCTGTTCTTGTTACCTGTGACTGCTAAGTGTATTCTGTTCTTGTTACTATTCTGTTCGTGTTACCTGTGACTGCCAAGTGTAATCTGTTCTTGTTACCTGAGACTACAAACTGTATTCTGTTCTTGTTACCTGTGACTGCTAAGTGTATTCTGTTCTTGTTACCTGTGACAGCTAAGTGTATTCTGTTCTTGTTACCTGTGACTTCAAAGTGTATTCTGTTCTTGTTATCTGTGACTGCTAAGAGTATTCTGTTCTTGTTACCAGTTACTGCCAAGTGTATTCTGTTCTAGGTACCTGTGACTACCAAGTGTATTCTGTACTTGTTACCTGTGACTGTTAATTGTATTCTGTTCTTGTTACCTGTGACTGCTAAGTGTATTCTGTTCTTGTTACATGTGACTGCTATATGTATTCTGTTCCTTTTACCTGTGACTACCAAGTGTATTCTGTTCTTGTTACCTGTGACTGCTGTGTGTTCTGTTCTTGTTACCTGTGACTGCCAAGTGTAATATGTTTTTGTTACCTGTGACTTCCAAGTGTATTCTGTTCTTGTTACCAGTGACTTCTTAGTGTATTCTGTTCTTGTTACCTGTGACTGCTTAGTGTATTATGTTCTACTTACCTGTGACTGCTAAGTGTATTCTGTTCTAGGTACCTGTGACTGCTAAGTGTATTCTGTTCTTGTTACCTGTGACTGTTAAGTGTATGCTGTCCTTGTTACCTGTGACTGCTAAATGTTTTCTGTTCTTGTTACCTGTGACTGCTAAGTGTATTCTCTTCTTATTACCTGTGACTGCTAAATGTATTCTGTTCTTGTTACCTGTGACTGCTAAGTTTATTCTGTTCCTTTTACCTGTGATTACCAAGTGTATTCTGTTCTTGTTACCTGTGACAGCTAAGTGTATTCTGTTCTTGTTACCTGTGACTGCTTAGTGTATTCTGTTCTTGTTACCTGTGACTACTTAGTGTATTAAGTTTCAGTTACCTGTAACTGCTAAGTGTATTCTGTTCTTGTTACCTGTGACAGCTAAGTGTATTCTGTTCTTGTTACCTGTGACTTCAAAGTGTAATCAGTTCTTGTTATCTGTTACTGCTAAGTGTATTCTGTTCTTGTTACCTGTGACTACCAAGTGTATTCTGTTCTTGTTACCTGTGAGTGCCAAGTGTATTCTCTTCTTGTTTCCTGTGACTACCAAGTGTATTCTGTTCTTGTTACCTGTGACTGCTAAGTGTATTCTGTTCTTGTTACCTGTGACTGCTAAGAGTATTATGTTCTTGTTACCTGTTACTGCCAAGTGTATTCTGTTCTAGGTACCTGTGACTACCAAGTGTATTCTGTTCTTGTTACCTGTGACTGTTAATTGTATTCTGTTCTTGTTACCTGTAACTGCTAAGTGTATTCTGTTCTTGTTACTTGTGACTGCCTAGTGTATTCTGTTCTAGGTACCTGTGACTACCAAGTGTATTCTGTTCTTGTTACCTGTGACTGTTAATTGTATTCTGTTCTTGTTACCTGTGACTGCTAAGTGTATTCTGTTCTTGTTACCTGTGACTGCTATGTGTATTCTGTTCCTTTTACCTGTGACTACCAAGTGTATTCTGTTCTTGTTACCTGTGACTGCTGTGTGTTCTGTTCTTGTTACCTGTGACTTCTGAGGGTATTCTGTTATTGTTACCAGTGATTGCTTAGTGTATTATGTTCTACTTACATGTGACTGCTAAGTGTATTCTGTTCTTGTTATCTGTCACTATCAAGTGTATTCTGTTCTTATTACCTGTGACTGCTAAGTGTATTATGTTCTTGTTACCTGTGACTGCTTAGTGTATTATGTTCTACTTACCTGTGACTGCTAAGTGTATTCTGTTCTTGTTACCTGTGACTGCTAAGTGTATTCTATTCTTGTTTCCTGTGACTACCAACTGTATTCTGCTCTTGTTACCTGTGACTGCTAAGTGTATTCTGTTCTTGTTACCTGTGACTTCTAAGTGTATTATGTTCTTGTTACCTGTGACTGCTAAGTGTATTCTGTTCTTGTTACCTGTGACTAATAAGTGTGTTCTGTTCTTGTTATCTGTGACTGCTAAGTGTTTTCTGTTTCTTTTACCTGTGACTACCAAGTGTATTCTGTTCTTGTTACCTGTGACTGCTAAGAGTATTCTGCTCTTGTTGCCTGTGACTTCTAAGAGTATTCTGTTCTTGTTACCTGTGACTGCTAAGTTTATTCTGTTCTTGTTACCTGTGACTACTAAGTGTGTTCTGTTCTTGTTACCTGTGACTGCTAAGTGTTTTCTGTTTCTTTTACCTGTGACTACCAAGTGTATTCTGTTCTTGTTAACTGTGACTGCTAAGTGTATTCTGTTCTTGTTACCTGTGACTGCTAAGTGTATTCTGTTCTTGTTACCTGTGACTACCAAGTGTATTCTATTCTTGTTACCTGAGACTGCTAAGTGTATCCTGTTCTTGTTACCTGTGAATTCTAAGTGTTTTCTGTTCTTTTTATCTGTGACTCCTAAGTGTATTCTGTTCCTTTTACCTGTGACTACCAAGTGTATTCTGTTCTTGTTACCTGTGACTGCTAAGTGTATTTTGTTCTTTTTATCTGTCACTATCAAGTGTATTCTGTTCTTATTACCTGTGATTGCTAATTGTATTCTGTTCTTGTTACCTGTGACTGCTTAGTGTATTATGTTCTACTTACCTGTGACTGCTAAGTATATTCTGTTCTTGTTACCTGTGACAGCTAAGTGTATTCTGTTCTTGTTACCTGTGACTGCTATGTGTATTCTGTTCCTTTTACCTGTGACTACCAAGTGTATTCTGTTCTTGTTACCTGTGACTGCTGTGTGTTCTGTTCTTGTTACCTGTGACTTCTTAGGGTATTCTGTTCTTGTTAACAGTGACTGCTTAGTGTATTATGTTCTACTTACATGTGACTGCTAAGTGTATTCTGTTCTTGTTACCTGTGACTGTTAATTGTACTCTGCTCTTGTTACCTGTGACTGCTAAGTGTATTCTGTTCTTGTTACCTGTGACTGCTAAGTGTACTCTGTTCTTGTTACCTGTGACTGCTAAGTGTATTCTGTTCTTGTTACTATTCTGTTCGTGTTACCTGTGACTGCCAAGTGTAATCTGTTCTTGTTACCTGAGACTACAAACTGTATTCTGTTCTTGTTACCTGTGACTGCTAAGTGTATTCTGTTCTTGTTACCTGTGACAGCTAAGTGTATTCTGTTCTTGTTACCTGTGACTTCAAAGTGTATTCTGTTCTTGTTATCTGTGACTGCTAAGAGTATTCTGTTCTTGTTACCAGTTACTGCCAAGTGTATTCTGTTCTAGGTACCTGTGACTACCAAGTGTATTCTGTACTTGTTACATGTGACTGTTAATTGTATTCTGTTCTTGTTACCTGTGACTGCTAAGTGTATTCTGTTCTTGTTACATGTGACTGCTATATGTATTCTGTTCCTTTTACCTGTGACTACCAAGTGTATTCTGTTCTTGTTACCTGTGACTGCTGTGTGTTCTGTTCTTGTTACCTGTGACTGCCAAGTGTAATATGTTTTTGTTACCTGTGACTTCCAAGTGTATTCTGTTCTTGTTACCAGTGACTTCTTAGTGTATTCTGTTCTTGTTACCTGTGACTGCTTAGTGTATTATGTTCTACTTACCTGTGACTGCTAAGTGTATTCTGTTCTAGGTACCTGTGACTGCTAAGTGTATTCTGTTCTTGTTACCTGTGACTGTTAAGTGTATGCTGTCCTTGTTACCTGTGACTGCTAAATGTTTTCTGTTCTTGTTACCTGTGACTGCTAAGTGTATTCTCTTCTTATTACCTGTGACTGCTAAATGTATTCTGTTCTTGTTACCTGTGACTGCTAAGTTTATTCTGTTCCTTTTACCTGTGATTACCAAGTGTATTCTGTTCTTGTTACCTGTGACAGCTAAGTGTATTCTGTTCTTGTTACCTGTGACTGCCTAGTGTATTCTGTTCTTGTTACCTGTGACTTCTAAGTGTATTATGTTCTTGTTACCTGTGACTGCTAAGTGTATTCTGTTCTTGTTACCTGTGACTAATAAGTGTGTTCTGTTCTTGTTATCTGTGACTGCTAAGTGTTTTCTGTTTCTTTTACCTGTGACTACCAAGTGTATTCTGTTCTTGTTACCTGTGACTGCTAAGAGTATTCTGCTCTTGTTGCCTGTGACTTCTAAGAGTATTCTGTTCTTGTTACCTGTGACTGCTAAGTTTATTCTGTTCTTGTTACCTGTGACTACTAAGTGTGTTCTGTTCTTGTTACCTGTGACTGCTAAGTGTTTTCTGTTTCTTTTACCTGTGACTACCAAGTGTATTCTGTTCTTGTTAACTGTGACTGCTAAGTGTATTCTGTTCTTGTTACCTGTGACTGCTAAGTGTATTCTATTCTTGTTACCTGTGACTACCAAGTGTATTCTATTCTTGTTACCTGTGACTGCTAAGTGTATCCTGTTCTTGTTACCTGTGAATTCTAAGTGTTTTCTGTTCTTTTTATCTGTGACTCCTAAGTGTATTCTGTTCCTTTTACCTGTGACTACCAAGTGTATTCTGTTCTTGTTACCTGTGACTGCTAAGTGTATTTTGTTCTTTTTATCTGTCACTATCAAGTGTATTCTGTTCTTATTACCTGTGATTGCTAATTGTATTCTGTTCTTGTTACCTGTGACTGCTTAGTGTATTATGTTCTACTTACCTGTGACTGCTAAGTATATTCTGTTCTTGTTACCTGTGACAGCTAAGTGTATTCTGTTCTTGTTACCTGTGACTGCTATGTGTATTCTGTTCCTTTTACCTGTGACTACCAAGTGTATTCTGTTCTTGTTACCTGTGACTGCTGTGTGTTCTGTTCTTGTTACCTGTGACTTCTTAGGGTATTCTGTTCTTGTTAACAGTGACTGCTTAGTGTATTATGTTCTACTTACATGTGACTGCTAAGTGTATTCTGTTCTTGTTACCTGTGACTGTTAATTGTACTCTGCTCTTGTTACCTGTGACTGCTAAGTGTATTCTGTTCTTGTTACCTGTGACTGCTAAGTGTACTCTGTTCTTGTTACCTGTGACTGCTAAGTGTATTCTGTTCTTGTTACTATTCTGTTCGTGTTACCTGTGACTGCCAAGTGTAATCTGTTCTTGTTACCTGAGACTACAAACTGTATTCTGTTCTTGTTACCTGTGACTGCTAAGTGTATTCTGTTCTTGTTACCTGTGACAGCTAAGTGTATTCTGTTCTTGTTACCTGTGACTTCAAAGTGTATTCTGTTCTTGTTATCTGTGACTGCTAAGAGTATTCTGTTCTTGTTACCAGTTACTGCCAAGTGTATTCTGTTCTAGGTACCTGTGACTACCAAGTGTATTCTGTACTTGTTACCTGTGACTGTTAATTGTATTCTGTTCTTGTTACCTGTGACTGCTAAGTGTATTCTGTTCTTGTTACATGTGACTGCTATATGTATTCTGTTCCTTTTACCTGTGACTACCAAGTGTATTCTGTTCTTGTTACCTGTGACTGCTGTGTGTTCTGTTCTTGTTACCTGTGACTGCCAAGTGTAATATGTTTTTGTTACCTGTGACTTCCAAGTGTATTCTGTTCTTGTTACCAGTGACTTCTTAGTGTATTCTGTTCTTGTTACCTGTGACTGCTTAGTGTATTATGTTCTACTTACCTGTGACTGCTAAGTGTATTCTGTTCTAGGTACCTGTGACTGCTAAGTGTATTCTGTTCTTGTTACCTGTGACTGTTAAGTGTATGCTGTCCTTGTTACCTGTGACTGCTAAATGTTTTCTGTTCTTGTTACCTGTGACTGCTAAGTGTATTCTCTTCTTATTACCTGTGACTGCTAAATGTATTCTGTTCTTGTTACCTGTGACTGCTAAGTTTATTCTGTTCCTTTTACCTGTGATTACCAAGTGTATTCTGTTCTTGTTACCTGTGACAGCTAAGTGTATTCTGTTCTTGTTACCTGTGACTGCTTAGTGTATTCTGTTCTTGTTACCTGTGACTACTTAGTGTATTAAGTTTCAGTTACCTGTAACTGCTAAGTGTATTCTGTTCTTGTTACCTGTGACAGCTAAGTGTATTCTGTTCTTGTTACCTGTGACTTCAAAGTGTAATCAGTTCTTGTTATCTGTTACTGCTAAGTGTATTCTGTTCTTGTTACCTGTGACTACCAAGTGTATTCTGTTCTTGTTACCTGTGAGTGCCAAGTGTATTCTCTTCTTGTTTCCTGTGACTACCAAGTGTATTCTGTTCTTGTTACCTGTGACTGCTAAGTGTATTCTGTTCTTGTTACCTGTGACTGCTAAGAGTATTATGTTCTTGTTACCTGTTACTGCCAAGTGTATTCTGTTCTAGGTACCTGTGACTACCAAGTGTATTCTGTTCTTGTTACCTGTGACTGTTAATTGTATTCTGTTCTTGTTACCTGTAACTGCTAAGTGTATTCTGTTCTTGTTACTTGTGACTGCCTAGTGTATTCTGTTCTAGGTACCTGTGACTACCAAGTGTATTCTGTTCTTGTTACCTGTGACTGTTAATTGTATTCTGTTCTTGTTACCTGTGACTGCTAAGTGTATTCTGTTCTTGTTACCTGTGACTGCTATGTGTATTCTGTTCCTTTTACCTGTGACTACCAAGTGTATTCTGTTCTTGTTACCTGTGACTGCTGTGTGTTCTGTTCTTGTTACCTGTGACTTCTGAGGGTATTCTGTTATTGTTACCAGTGATTGCTTAGTGTATTATGTTCTACTTACATGTGACTGCTAAGTGTATTCTGTTCTTGTTATCTGTCACTATCAAGTGTATTCTGTTCTTATTACCTGTGACTGCTAAGTGTATTATGTTCTTGTTACCTGTGACTGCTTAGTGTATTATGTTCTACTTACCTGTGACTGCTAAGTGTATTCTGTTCTTGTTACCTGTGACTGCTAAGTGTATTCTATTCTTGTTTCCTGTGACTACCAACTGTATTCTGCTCTTGTTACCTGTGACTGCTAAGTGTATTCTGTTCTTGTTACCTGTGACTTCTAAGTGTATTATGTTCTTGTTACCTGTGACTGCTAAGTGTATTCTGTTCTTGTTACCTGTGACTAATAAGTGTGTTCTGTTCTTGTTATCTGTGACTGCTAAGTGTTTTCTGTTTCTTTTACCTGTGACTACCAAGTGTATTCTGTTCTTGTTACCTGTGACTGCTAAGAGTATTCTGCTCTTGTTGCCTGTGACTTCTAAGAGTATTCTGTTCTTGTTACCTGTGACTGCTAAGTTTATTCTGTTCTTGTTACCTGTGACTACTAAGTGTGTTCTGTTCTTGTTACCTGTGACTGCTAAGTGTTTTCTGTTTCTTTTACCTGTGACTACCAAGTGTATTCTGTTCTTGTTAACTGTGACTGCTAAGTGTATTCTGTTCTTGTTACCTGTGACTGCTAAGTGTATTCTGTTCTTGTTACCTGTGACTACCAAGTGTATTCTATTCTTGTTACCTGAGACTGCTAAGTGTATCCTGTTCTTGTTACCTGTGAATTCTAAGTGTTTTCTGTTCTTTTTATCTGTGACTCCTAAGTGTATTCTGTTCCTTTTACCTGTGACTACCAAGTGTATTCTGTTCTTGTTACCTGTGACTGCTAAGTGTATTTTGTTCTTTTTATCTGTCACTATCAAGTGTATTCTGTTCTTATTACCTGTGATTGCTAATTGTATTCTGTTCTTGTTACCTGTGACTGCTTAGTGTATTATGTTCTACTTACCTGTGACTGCTAAGTATATTCTGTTCTTGTTACCTGTGACAGCTAAGTGTATTCTGTTCTTGTTACCTGTGACTGCTATGTGTATTCTGTTCCTTTTACCTGTGACTACCAAGTGTATTCTGTTCTTGTTACCTGTGACTGCTGTGTGTTCTGTTCTTGTTACCTGTGACTTCTTAGGGTATTCTGTTCTTGTTAACAGTGACTGCTTAGTGTATTATGTTCTACTTACATGTGACTGCTAAGTGTATTCTGTTCTTGTTACCTGTGACTGTTAATTGTACTCTGCTCTTGTTACCTGTGACTGCTAAGTGTATTCTGTTCTTGTTACCTGTGACTGCTAAGTGTACTCTGTTCTTGTTACCTGTGACTGCTAAGTGTATTCTGTTCTTGTTACTATTCTGTTCGTGTTACCTGTGACTGCCAAGTGTAATCTGTTCTTGTTACCTGAGACTACAAACTGTATTCTGTTCTTGTTACCTGTGACTGCTAAGTGTATTCTGTTCTTGTTACCTGTGACAGCTAAGTGTATTCTGTTCTTGTTACCTGTGACTTCAAAGTGTATTCTGTTCTTGTTATCTGTGACTGCTAAGAGTATTCTGTTCTTGTTACCAGTTACTGCCAAGTGTATTCTGTTCTAGGTACCTGTGACTACCAAGTGTATTCTGTACTTGTTACATGTGACTGTTAATTGTATTCTGTTCTTGTTACCTGTGACTGCTAAGTGTATTCTGTTCTTGTTACATGTGACTGCTATATGTATTCTGTTCCTTTTACCTGTGACTACCAAGTGTATTCTGTTCTTGTTACCTGTGACTGCTGTGTGTTCTGTTCTTGTTACCTGTGACTGCCAAGTGTAATATGTTTTTGTTACCTGTGACTTCCAAGTGTATTCTGTTCTTGTTACCAGTGACTTCTTAGTGTATTCTGTTCTTGTTACCTGTGACTGCTTAGTGTATTATGTTCTACTTACCTGTGACTGCTAAGTGTATTCTGTTCTAGGTACCTGTGACTGCTAAGTGTATTCTGTTCTTGTTACCTGTGACTGTTAAGTGTATGCTGTCCTTGTTACCTGTGACTGCTAAATGTTTTCTGTTCTTGTTACCTGTGACTGCTAAGTGTATTCTCTTCTTATTACCTGTGACTGCTAAATGTATTCTGTTCTTGTTACCTGTGACTGCTAAGTTTATTCTGTTCCTTTTACCTGTGATTACCAAGTGTATTCTGTTCTTGTTACCTGTGACAGCTAAGTGTATTCTGTTCTTGTTACCTGTGACTGCTTAGTGTATTCTGTTCTTGTTACCTGTGACTACTTAGTGTATTAAGTTTCAGTTACCTGTAACTGCTAAGTGTATTCTGTTCTTGTTACCTGTGACAGCTAAGTGTATTCTGTTCTTGTTACCTGTGACTTCAAAGTGTAATCAGTTCTTGTTATCTGTTACTGCTAAGTGTATTCTGTTCTTGTTACCTGTGACTACCAAGTGTATTCTGTTCTTGTTACCTGTGAGTGCCAAGTGTATTCTCTTCTTGTTTCCTGTGACTACCAAGTGTATTCTGTTCTTGTTACCTGTGACTGCTAAGTGTATTCTGTTCTTGTTACCTGTGACTGCTAAGAGTATTATGTTCTTGTTACCTGTTACTGCCAAGTGTATTCTGTTCTAGGTACCTGTGACTACCAAGTGTATTCTGTTCTTGTTACCTGTGACTGTTAATTGTATTATGTTCTTGTTACCTGTGACTGCTAAGTGTATTCTGTTCTTGTTACTTGTGACTGCCTAGTGTATTCTGTTCTAGGTACCTGTGACTACCAAGTGTATTCTGTTCTTGTTACCTGTGACTGTTAATTGTATTCTGTTCTTGTTACCTGTGACTGCTAAGTGTATTCTGTTCTTGTTACTTGTGACTGCCTAGTGTATTCTGTTCTAGGTACCTGTGACTACCAAGTGTATTCTGTTCTTGTTACCTGTGACTGTTAATTGTATTCTGTTCTTGTTACCTGTGACTGCTAAGTGTATTCTGTTCTTGTTACCTGTGACTGCTATGTGTATTCTGTTCCTTTTACCTGTGACTACCAAGTGTATTCTGTTCTTGTTACCTGTGACTGCTGTGTGTTCTGTTCTTGTTACCTGTGACTTCTGAGGGTATTCTGTTATTGTTACCAGTGACTGCTTAGTGTATTATGTTCTACTTACATGTGACTGCTAAGTGTATTCTGTTCTTGTTATCTGTCACTATCAAGTGTATTCTCTTCTTATTACCTGTGACTGCTAAGTGTATTATGTTCTTGTTACCTGTGACTGCTTAGTGTATTATGTTCTACTTACCTGTGACTGCTAAGTGTATTCTGTTCTTGTTACCTGTGACTGCTAAGTGTATTCTATTCTTGTTTCCTGTGACTACCAACTGTATTCTGCTCTTGTTACCTGTGACTGCTAAGTGTATTCTGTTCTTGTTACCTGTGACTTCTAAGTGTATTATGTTCTTGTTACCTGTGACTGCTAAGTGTATTCTGTTCTTGTTACCTGTGACTAATAAGTGTGTTCTGTTCTTGTTATCTGTGACTGCTAAGTGTTTTCTGTTTCTTTTACCTGTGACTACCAAGTGTATTCTGTTCTTGTTACCTGTGACTGCTAAGAGTATTCTGCTCTTGTTGCCTGTGACTTCTAAGAGTATTCTGTTCTTGTTACCTGTGACTGCTAAGTTTATTCTGTTCTTGTTACCTGTGACTACTAAGTGTGTTCTGTTCTTGTTACCTGTGACTGCTAAGTGTTTTCTGTTTCTTTTACCTGTGACTACCAAGTGTATTCTGTTCTTGTTAACTGTGACTGCTAAGTGTATTCTGTTCTTGTTACCTGTGACTGCTAAGTGTATTCTGTTCTTGTTACCTGTGACTACCAAGTGTATTCTATTCTTGTTACCTGAGACTGCTAAGTGTATCCTGTTCTTGTTACCTGTGAATTCTAAGTGTTTTCTGTTCTTTTTATCTGTGACTCCTAAGTGTATTCTGTTCCTTTTACCTGTGACTACCAAGTGTATTCTGTTCTTGTTACCTGTGACTGCTAAGTGTATTTTGTTCTTTTTATCTGTCACTATCAAGTGTATTCTGTTCTTATTACCTGTGATTGCTAATTGTATTCTGTTCTTGTTACCTGTGACTGCTTAGTGTATTATGTTCTACTTACCTGTGACTGCTAAGTATATTCTGTTCTTGTTACCTGTGACAGCTAAGTGTATTCTGTTCTTGTTACCTGTGACTGCTATGTGTATTCTGTTCCTTTTACCTGTGACTACCAAGTGTATTCTGTTCTTGTTACCTGTGACTGCTGTGTGTTCTGTTCTTGTTACCTGTGACTTCTTAGGGTATTCTGTTCTTGTTAACAGTGACTGCTTAGTGTATTATGTTCTACTTACATGTGACTGCTAAGTGTATTCTGTTCTTGTTACCTGTGACTGTTAATTGTACTCTGCTCTTGTTACCTGTGACTGCTAAGTGTATTCTGTTCTTGTTACCTGTGACTGCTAAGTGTACTCTGTTCTTGTTACCTGTGACTGCTAAGTGTATTCTGTTCTTGTTACTATTCTGTTCGTGTTACCTGTGACTGCCAAGTGTAATCTGTTCTTGTTACCTGAGACTACAAACTGTATTCTGTTCTTGTTACCTGTGACTGCTAAGTGTATTCTGTTCTTGTTACCTGTGACAGCTAAGTGTATTCTGTTCTTGTTACCTGTGACTTCAAAGTGTATTCTGTTCTTGTTATCTGTGACTGCTAAGAGTATTCTGTTCTTGTTACCAGTTACTGCCAAGTGTATTCTGTTCTAGGTACCTGTGACTACCAAGTGTATTCTGTACTTGTTACCTGTGACTGTTAATTGTATTCTGTTCTTGTTACCTGTGACTGCTAAGTGTATTCTGTTCTTGTTACATGTGACTGCTATATGTATTCTGTTCCTTTTACCTGTGACTACCAAGTGTATTCTGTTCTTGTTACCTGTGACTGCTGTGTGTTCTGTTCTTGTTACCTGTGACTGCCAAGTGTAATATGTTTTTGTTACCTGTGACTTCCAAGTGTATTCTGTTCTTGTTACCAGTGACTTCTTAGTGTATTCTGTTCTTGTTACCTGTGACTGCTTAGTGTATTATGTTCTACTTACCTGTGACTGCTAAGTGTATTCTGTTCTAGGTACCTGTGACTGCTAAGTGTATTCTGTTCTTGTTACCTGTGACTGTTAAGTGTATGCTGTCCTTGTTACCTGTGACTGCTAAATGTTTTCTGTTCTTGTTACCTGTGACTGCTAAGTGTATTCTCTTCTTATTACCTGTGACTGCTAAATGTATTCTGTTCTTGTTACCTGTGACTGCTAAGTTTATTCTGTTCCTTTTACCTGTGATTACCAAGTGTATTCTGTTCTTGTTACCTGTGACAGCTAAGTGTATTCTGTTCTTGTTACCTGTGACTGCTTAGTGTATTCTGTTCTTGTTACCTGTGACTACTTAGTGTATTAAGTTTCAGTTACCTGTAACTGCTAAGTGTATTCTGTTCTTGTTACCTGTGACAGCTAAGTGTATTCTGTTCTTGTTACCTGTGACTTCAAAGTGTAATCAGTTCTTGTTATCTGTTACTGCTAAGTGTATTCTGTTCTTGTTACCTGTGACTACCAAGTGTATTCTGTTCTTGTTACCTGTGAGTGCCAAGTGTATTCTCTTCTTGTTTCCTGTGACTACCAAGTGTATTCTGTTCTTGTTACCTGTGACTGCTAAGTGTATTCTGTTCTTGTTACCTGTGACTGCTAAGAGTATTATGTTCTTGTTACCTGTTACTGCCAAGTGTATTCTGTTCTAGGTACCTGTGACTACCAAGTGTATTCTGTTCTTGTTACCTGTGACTGTTAATTGTATTATGTTCTTGTTACCTGTGACTGCTAAGTGTATTCTGTTCTTGTTACTTGTGACTGCCTAGTGTATTCTGTTCTAGGTACCTGTGACTACCAAGTGTATTCTGTTCTTGTTACCTGTGACTGTTAATTGTATTCTGTTCTTGTTACCTGTGACTGCTAAGTGTATTCTGTTCTTGTTACCTGTGACTGCTATGTGTATTCTGTTCCTTTTACCTGTGACTACCAAGTGTATTCTGTTCTTGTTACCTGTGACTGCTGTGTGTTCTGTTCTTGTTACCTGTGACTTCTGAGGGTATTCTGTTATTGTTACCAGTGACTGCTTAGTGTATTATGTTCTACTTACATGTGACTGCTAAGTGTATTCTGTTCTTGTTATCTGTCACTATCAAGTGTATTCTGTTCTTATTACCTGTGACTGCTAAGTGTATTATGTTCTTGTTACCTGTGACTGCTTAGTGTATTATGTTCTACTTACCTGTGACTGCTAAGTGTATTCTGTTCTTGTTACCTGTGACTGCTAAGTGTATTCTATTCTTGTTTCCTGTGACTGCTAAGTGTATTCTGTTCTTGTTACCTTTTACTGCTAAGTGTATTCTGTTCTTGTTACCTGTGACTACAAAGTGTATTCTGTTCTTGTTACCTGTGACTTCAAAGTGTATTCTGTTCTTGTTACCTGTGACTGCTAAGTGTATTCTGTTCTTGTTACCTGTGACTGCTAAGAGTATTCTGTTCTTGTTACCAGTTACTGCCAAGTGTATTCTGTTCTAGGTACCTGTGACTACCAAGTGTATTCTGTTCTTGTTACCTGTGACTGTTAATTGTATTCTGTTCTTGTTACCTGTGACTGCTAAGTGTATTCTGTTCTTGTTACATGTGACTGCTATATGTATTCTGTTCCTTTTACCTGTGACTACCAAGTGTATTCTGTTCTTGTTACCTGTGACTGCTGTGAGTTCTGTTCTTGTTACCTGTGACTGCCAAGTGTAATATGTTTTTGTTACCTGTGACTTCGAAGTGTATTCTGTTCTTGTTACCTGTGACTTCCAAGTGTATTCTTTTCTTGTTACCAGTGACTTCTTAGTGTATTCTGTTCTTGTTACCTGTGACTGCTTAGTATATTATGTTCTACTTAACTGTGACTGCTAAGTGTATTCTGTTCTAGGTACCTGTGACTGCTAAGTGTATTCTGTTCTTGTTACCTGTGACTGTTAAGTGTATGCTGTCCTTGTTACCTGTGACTGCTAAATGTTTTCAGTTCTTGTTACCTGTGACTGCTAAGTGTATTCTCTTCTTATTACCTGTGACTGCTAAATGTATTCTGTTCTTGTTACCTGTGACTGCTAAGTTTATTCTGTTCCTTTTACCTGTGATTACCAAGTGTATTCTGTTCTTGTTACCTGTGACAGCTAAGTGTATTCTGTTCTTGTTACCTGTGACTGCTTAGTGTATTCTGTTCTTGTTACCTGTGACTACTTAGTGTATTAAGTTTCAGTTACCTGTAACTGCTAAGTGTATTATGTTCTTGTTACCTGTGACAGCTAAGTGTATTCTGTTCTTGTTACCTGTGACTTCAAAGTGTAATCAGTTCTTGTTATCTGTTACTGCTAAGTGTATTCTGTTCTTGTTACCTGTGACTACCAAGTGTATTCTGTTCTTGTTATCTGTGAGTGCCAAGTGTATTCTGTTCTTGTTTCCTGTGACTACCAAGTGTATTCTGTTCTTGTTACCTGTGACTGCTAAGTGTATTCTGTTCTTGTTACCTGTGACTGCTAAGAGTATTATGTTCTTGTTACCTGTTACTGCCAAGTGTATTCTGTTCTAGGTACCTGTGACTACCAAGTGTATTCTGTTCTTGTTACCTGTGACTGTTACTTGTATTCTGTTCTTGTTACCTGTGACTGCTAAGTGTATTCTGTTCTTGTTACCTGTGACTGCTATGTGTATTCTGTTCTTTTTACCTGTGACTACCAAGTGTATTCTGTTCTTGTTACCTGTGACTGCTGTGTGTTCTGTTCTTGTTACCTGTGACTTCTTAGGGTATTCTGTTCTTGTTACCAGTGACTGCTTAGTGTATTATGTTCTACTTACATGTGACTGCTAAGTGTATTCTGTTCTTGTTAACAGTCACTATCAAGTGTACTCTGTTCTTATTACCTGTGACTGCTAAGTGTATTATGTTCTTGTTACCTGTGAGTGCTTAGTGTATTATGTTCTACTTTCCTGTGACTGCTAAGTGTATTCTGTACTTGTTACCTGTGACTGCTAAGTGTATTCTGTTCTTGTTACCTTTTACTGCTAAGTGTATTCTGTTCTTGTTACCTGTGACTACAAAGTGTATTCTGTTCTTGTTACCTGTGACTGCTATGTGTATTCTGTTCTTGTTACCTGTGACTGCTATGTGTTTTCTGTTCTTGTTACCTGTGACTGCTAAGTGCATTCTGTTCTTGCTACCTGTGACTGCTAAGTGTATTATGTTCTACTTACCTCTGACTGCTAAGTGTATTATTTTCTTGTTACCTGTGACTGCTAAGTGTATTCTGTTCTACTTACCTGTGACTGCTAAGTCTATTCTGTTCTTGTTACATTTTACTGCTAAGTGTATTCTGTTCTGGTTACCTGTGACTACCAAGTGTATTCTGTTCTTGTTACCTGTGACTGCTATGTGTATTCTGTTCTTGTTACCTGTGACTGGTAAGTGTATTCTGTTCTTGTTAACTGTGACTGCTATGTTTATTCTGTTCTTGCTACATGTGACTGCTAAGTGTATTCTGTTCGTGTTACCTGTGACTGCCAAGTGTAATATGTTTTTGTTACCTGTGACTTCCAAGTGTATTCTATTCTTGTTACCTGTGACTGCTAAGTGTATTCTGTTCTTGTTACCTGTGACTTCTTAGTGTATTCTGTTCTTGTTACCTGTGACTGCTTAGTGTATTATGTTCTACTTACCTGTGACTGCTAAGTGTATTCTGTTCTAGGTACCTGTGACTGCTAAGTGTATTATGTTCTTGTTACCTGTGACTGTTAAGTGTATGCTGTCCTTGTTACCTGTGACTGCTAAATGTTTTCTGTTCTTGTTACCTGTGACTGCTAAGTGTATTCTCTTCTTAATACCTATGACTGCTAAATGTTTTCTGTTCTTGTTACCTGTGACTGCAAGTGTATTCGCTTCTTATTACCTGTGACTGCTAAATGTATTCTGTTCTTGTTACCTGTGACTGCTAAGTTTATTCTGTTCCTTTTACCTGTGATTACCAAGTGAATTCTGTTATTGTTACCTGTGACAGCTAAGTGTATTCTGTTCTTGTTACCTGTGACAGCTAAGTGTATTCTGTTCTTGTTACCTGTGTCTTCAAAGTGTAATCAGTTCTTGTTATCTGTTACTGCTAAGTGTATTCTGTTCTTGTTACCTGTGACTACCAAGTGTATTCTGTTCTTGTTATCTGTGAGTGCCAAGTGTATTCTGTTCTTGTTTCCTGTGACTACCAAGTGTATTCTGTTCTTGTTACCTGTGACTGCTAAGTGTATTCTGTTCTTGTTACCTGTGACTGCTAAGAGTATTATGTTCTTGTTACCTGTTACTGCCAAGTGTATTCTGTTCTAGGTACCTGTGACTACCAAGTGTATTCTGTTCTTGTTACCTGTGACTGTTAATTGTATTCTGTTCTTGTTATCTGTGACTGCTAAGTGTATTCTGTTTTGTTACCTGTGACTGCTATGTGTATTCTGTTCTTTTTACCTGTGACTACCAAGTGTATTCTGTTCTTGTTACCTGTGACTGCTGTGTGTTCTGTTCTTGTTACCTGTCACTTCTTAGGGTATTCTGTTCTTATTACCAGTGACTGCTTAGTGTATTATGTTCTACTTACATGTGACTGCTAAGTGTATTCTGTTCTTGTTAATAGTCACTATCAAGTGTATTCTGTTCTTGTTACCTGTGACTGCTTAGTGTATTATGTTCTACTTACCTGTGACTGCTAAGTGTATTCTGTTCTTGTTACCTGTGACTGCTAAGTGTATTCTGTTCTTGTTACCTGTGACTGCTAAGTGTATTCTGTTCTTGTTACCTTTTACTGCTAAGTGTATTCTGTTCTTGTTACCTGTGACTACAAAGTGTATTCTGTTCTTGTTACCTGTGACTTCAAAGTGTATTCTGTTCTTGTTACCTGTGACTGCTAAGTGTATTCTGTTCTTGTTACCTGTGACTGCTAAGAGTATTCTGTTCTTGTTACCTGTTACTGCCAAGTGTATTCTGTTCTAGGTACCTGTGACTACCAAGTGTATTCTGTTCTTGTTACCTGTGACTGTTAATTGTATTCTGTTCTTGTTACCTGTTACTGCTAAGTCTATTCTGTTCTTGTTACCTGTGACTGCTATGTGTATTCTGTTCCGTTACCTGTGACTACCAAGTGTATTCTGTTCTTGTTACCTGTGACTGCTGTGTGTTCTGTTCTTGTTACCTGTGACTACTTAGGGTATTCTGTTCTTGTTAACAGTGACTGCTTAGTGTATTATGTTCTACTTACATGTGACTGCTAAGTGTATTCTGTTCTTGTTACCTGTGACTGTTAATTGTTCTCTGCTCTTGTTACCTGTGACTGCTAAGTGTATTCTGTTCTTGTTACCTGTGACTGCTAAGTGTATTCTGTTCTTTTAACTGTGACTGCTAAGTGTACTCTGTTCTTGTTACCTGTGACTGCTAAGTGTATTCTGTTCTTGTTACTATTCTGTTCGTGTTACCTGTGACTGCCAAGTGTAATCTGTTCTTGTTACCTGTGACTACAAACTGTATTCTGTTCTTGTTACCTGTGACTGCTAAGTGTATTCTGTTCTTGTTACCTGTGACTGCTAAGAGTATTCTGTTCTTGTTACCTGTTACTGCCAAGTGTATTCTGTTCTAGGTACCTGTGACTACCAAGTGTATTCTGTTCTTGTTACCTGTGACTGTTAATTGTATTCTGTTCTTGTTACCTGTGACTGCTAAGTCTATTCTGTTCTTGTTACCTGTGACTGCTATGTGTATTCTGTTCCTTTTACCTGTGACTACCAAGTGTATTCTGTTCTTGTTACCTGTGACTGCTGTGTGTTCTGTTCTTGTTACCTGTGACTACTTAGGGTATTCTGTTCTTGTTAACAGTGACTGCTTAGTGTATTATGTTCTACTTACATGTGACTGCTAAGTGTATTCTGTTCTTGTTACCTGTGACTGTTAGTTGTACTCTGCTCTTGTTACCTGTGACTGCTAAGTGTATTCTGTTCTTGTTACCTGTGACTGCTAAGTGTATTCTGTTCTTTTTAACAGTGACTGCTTAGTGTATTATGTTCTACTTACATGTGACTGCTAAGTGTATTCTGTTCTTGTTACCTGTGACTGTTAATTGTACTCTGCTCTTGTTACCTGTGAATGCTAAGTGTATTCTGTTCTTGTTACCTGTGACTGCTAAGTGTATTCTGTTCTTTTTAACTGTGACTGCTAAGTGTACTCTGTTCTTGTTACCTGTGACTGCTAAGTGTATTCTGTTCTTGTTACTATTCTGTTTGTGTTACCTGTGACTGCCAAGTGTAATCTGTTCTTGTTACCTGTGACTACAAACTGTAGTCTGTTCTTGTTACCTGTGACTGCTAAGTGTATTCTGTTCTTGTTACCTGTGACTTCTAAGTGTATTCTGTTCTTGTTACCTGTGACTGCTAAGTGTATTCTGTTCTTGTTACCTTTGACTAATAAGTGTGTTCTGTTCTTGTTATCTGTGACTGCTAAGTGTTTTCTGTTTCTTTTACCTGTGACTACCAAGTGTATTCTGTTATTGTTACCTGTGACTGCTAAGTGTATTCTGCTCTTGTTGCCTGTGACTTCTAAGAGTATTCAGTTCTTGTTACCTGTGACTGCTAAGTGTATTCTGTTCTTGTTACCTGTGACTGCTAAGTGTATTCTGTTCCTTTTACCTGTGACTACCAAGTGTATTCTGTTCTTGTTACCTGTGACTGCTGTGTGTTCTGTTCTTGTTACCTGTGACTACTTAGGGTATTCTGTTCTTGTTAACAGTGACTGCTTAGTGTATTATTTTCTACTTACATGTGACTGCTAAGTGTATTCTGTTCTTGTTACCTGTGACCGTTAATTGTACTCTGCTCTTGTTACCTGTGACTGCTAATTGTATTCTGTTCTTGTTACCTGTGACTGCTAAGTGTATTCTGTTCTTTTTAACTGTGACTGCTAAGTGTACTCTGTTCTTGTTACCTGTGACTGCTAAGTGTATTCTGTTCTTGTTACTATTCTGTTCGTGTTACCTGTGACTGCCAAGTGTAATCTGTTCTTGTTACCTGAGACTACAAACTGTATTCTGTTCTTGTTACCTGTGACTGCTAAGTGTATTCTGTTCTTGTTACCTGTGACTTCTAAGTGTATTCTGTTCTTGTTACCTGTGACTGCTAAGTGTATTCTGTTCTTGTTACCTTTGACTAATAAGTGTGTTCTGTTCTTGTTATCTGTGACTGCTAAGTGTTTTCTGTTTCTTTTACCTGTGACTACCAAGTGTATTCTGTTCTTGTTACCTGTGACTGCTAAGTGTATTCTGCTCTTGTTGCCTGTGACTTCTAAGAGTATTCTGTTCTTGTTACCTGTGACTGCTAAGTGTATTCTGTTCTTGTTACCTGTTACTGCCAAGTGTATTCTGTTCTAGGTACCTGTGACTACCAAGTGTATTCTGTTCTTGTTACCTGTGACTGCTAAGTGTATTCTGTTCTTGTTACCTGTGACTGCTAAGAGTATTCTGTTCTTGTTACCTGTTACTGCCAAGTGTATTCTGTTCTAGATACCTTTGACTACCAAGTGTATTCTGTTCTTGTTACCTGTGACTGTTAATTGTATTCTGTTCTTGTTACCTGTGACAGCTAAGTGTATTCTGTTCTTGTTACCTGTGACTGCTAAGTGTATTCTGTTCTTGTTACCTGTTACTGCCAAGTGTATTCTGTTCTAGGTACCTGTGACTACCAAGTGTATTCTGTTCTTGTTACCTGTGACTGCTATGTGTATTCTGTTCCTTTTACCTGTGACTACCAAGTGTATTCTGTTCTTGTTACCTGTGACTGCTGTGTGTTCTGTTCTTGTTACCTGTGACTACTTAGGGTATTCTGTTCTTGTTAACAGTGACTGCTTAGTGTATTATTTTCTACTTACGTGTGACTGCTAAGTGTATTCTGTTCTTGTTAACTGTGACTGCTATGTTTATTCTGTTCTTGCTACATGTGACTGCTAAGTGTATTCTGTTCGTGTTACCTGTGACTGCCAAGTGTAATATGTTTTTGTTACCTGTGACTTCCAAGTGTATTCTATTCTTGTTACCTGTGACTGCTAAGTGTATTCTGTTCTTGTTACCTGTGACTTCTTAGTGTATTCTGTTCTTGTTACCTGTGACTGCTTAGTGTATTATGTTCTACTTACCTGTGACTGCTAAGTGTATTCTGTTCTAGGTACCTGTGACTGCTAAGTGTATTATGTTCTTGTTACCTGTGACTGTTAAGTGTATGCTGTCCTTGTTACCTGTGACTGCTAAATGTTTTCTGTTCTTGTTACCTGTGACTGCTAAGTGTATTCTCTTCTTAATACCTGTGACTGCTAAATGTTTTCTGTTCTTGTTACCTGTGACTGCAAGTGTATTCGCTTCTTATTACCTGTGACTGCTAAATGTATTCTGTTCTTGTTACCTGTGACTGCTAAGTTTATTCTGTTCCTTTTACCTGTGATTACCAAGTGAATTCTGTTATTGTTACCTGTGACAGCTAAGTGTATTCTGTTCTTGTTACCTGTGACAGCTAAGTGTATTCTGTTCTTGTTACCTGTGTCTTCAAAGTGTAATCAGTTCTTGTTATCTGTTACTGCTAAGTGTATTCTGTTCTTGTTACCTGTGACTACCAAGTGTATTCTGTTCTTGTTATCTGTGAGTGCCAAGTGTATTCTGTTCTTGTTTCCTGTGACTACCAAGTGTATTCTGTTCTTGTTACCTGTGACTGCTAAGTGTATTCTGTTCTTGTTACCTGTGACTGCTAAGAGTATTATGTTCTTGTTACCTGTTACTGCCAAGTGTATTCTGTTCTAGGTACCTGTGACTACCAAGTGTATTCTGTTCTTGTTACCTGTGACTGTTAATTGTATTCTGTTCTTGTTATCTGTGACTGCTAAGTGTATTCTGTTTTGTTACCTGTGACTGCTATGTGTATTCTGTTCTTTTTACCTGTGACTACCAAGTGTATTCTGTTCTTGTTACCTGTGACTGCTGTGTGTTCTGTTCTTGTTACCTGTCACTTCTTAGGGTATTCTGTTCTTGTTACCAGTGACTGCTTAGTGTATTATGTTCTACTTACATGTGACTGCTAAGTGTATTCTGTTCTTGTTAATAGTCACTATCAAGTGTATTCTGTTCTTGTTACCTGTGACTGCTTAGTGTATTATGTTCTACTTACCTGTGACTGCTAAGTGTATTCTGTTCTTGTTACCTGTGACTGCTAAGTGTATTCTGTTCTTGTTACCTGTGACTGCTAAGTGTATTCTGTTCTTGTTACCTTTTACTGCTAAGTGTATTCTGTTCTTGTTACCTGTGACTACAAAGTGTATTCTGTTCTTGTTACCTGTGACTTCAAAGTGTATTCTGTTCTTGTTACCTGTGACTGCTAAGTGTATTCTGTTCTTGTTACCTGTGACTGCTAAGAGTATTCTGTTCTTGTTACCTGTTACTGCCAAGTGTATTCTGTTCTAGGTACCTGTGACTACCAAGTGTATTCTGTTCTTGTTACCTGTGACTGTTAATTGTATTCTGTTCTTGTTACCTGTTACTGCTAAGTCTATTCTGTTCTTGTTACCTGTGACTGCTATGTGTATTCTGTTCCGTTACCTGTGACTACCAAGTGTATTCTGTTCTTGTTACCTGTGACTGCTGTGTGTTCTGTTCTTGTTACCTGTGACTACTTAGGGTATTCTGTTCTTGTTAACAGTGACTGCTTAGTGTATTATGTTCTACTTACATGTGACTGCTAAGTGTATTCTGTTCTTGTTACCTGTGACTGTTAATTGTTCTCTGCTCTTGTTACCTGTGACTGCTAAGTGTATTCTGTTCTTGTTACCTGTGACTGCTAAGTGTATTCTGTTCTTTTAACTGTGACTGCTAAGTGTACTCTGTTCTTGTTACCTGTGACTGCTAAGTGTATTCTGTTCTTGTTACTATTCTGTTCGTGTTACCTGTGACTGCCAAGTGTAATCTGTTCTTGTTACCTGTGACTACAAACTGTATTCTGTTCTTGTTACCTGTGACTGCTAAGTGTATTCTGTTCTTGTTACCTGTGACTGCTAAGAGTATTCTGTTCTTGTTACCTGTTACTGCCAAGTGTATTCTGTTCTAGGTACCTGTGACTGCTGTGTGTTCTGTTCTTGTTACCTGTGACTACTTAGGGTATTCTGTTCTTGTTAACAGTGACTGCTTAGTGTATTATTTTCTACTTACGTGTGACTGCTAAGTGTATTCTGTTCTTGTTACCTGTGACCGTTAATTGTACTCTGCTCTTGTTACCTGTGACTGCTAATTGTATTCTGTTCTTGTTACCTGTGACTGCTAAGTGTATTCTGTTCTTTTTAACTGTGACTGCTAAGTGTACTCTGTTCTTGTTACCTGTGACTGCTAAGTGTATTCTGTTCTTGTTACTATTCTGTTCGTGTTACCTGTGACTGCCAAGTGTAATCTGTTCTTGTTACCTGAGACTACAAACTGTATTCTGTTCTTGTTACCTGTGACTGCTAAGTGTATTCTGTTCTTGTTACCTGTGACTTCTAAGTGTATTCTGTTCTTGTTACCTGTGACTGCTAAGTGTATTCTGTTCTTGTTACCTTTGACTAATAAGTGTGTTCTGTTCTTGTTATCTGTGACTGCTAAGTGTTTTCTGTTTCTTTTACCTGTGACTACCAAGTGTATTCTGTTCTTGTTACCTGTGACTGCTAAGTGTATTCTGCTCTTGTTGCCTGTGACTTCTAAGAGTATTCTGTTCTTGTTACCTGTGACTGCTAAGTGTATTCTGTTCTTGTTACCTGTTACTGCCAAGTGTATTCTGTTCTAGGTACCTGTGACTACCAAGTGTATTCTGTTCTTGTTACCTGTGACTGCTAAGTGTATTCTGTTCTTGTTACCTGTGACTGCTAAGAGTATTCTGTTCTTGTTACCTGTTACTGCCAAGTGTATTCTGTTCTAGATACCTTTGACTACCAAGTGTATTCTGTTCTTGTTACCTGTGACTGTTAATTGTATTCTGTTCTTGTTACCTGTGACAGCTAAGTGTATTCTGTTCTTGTTACCTGTGACTGCTATGTGTATTCTGTTCCTTTTACCTGTGACTACCAAGTGTATTCTGTTCTTGTTACCTGTGACTGCTGTGTGTTCTGTTCTTGTTACCTGTGACTACTTAGGGTATTCTGTTCTTGTTAACAGTGACTGCTTAGTGTATTATTTTCTACTTACGTGTGACTGCTAAGTGTATTCTGTTCTTGTTAACTGTGACTGCTATGTTTATTCTGTTCTTGCTACATGTGACTGCTAAGTGTATTCTGTTCGTGTTACCTGTGACTGCCAAGTGTAATATGTTTTTGTTACCTGTGACTTCCAAGTGTATTCTATTCTTGTTACCTGTGACTGCTAAGTGTATTCTGTTCTTGTTACCTGTGACTTCTTAGTGTATTCTGTTCTTGTTACCTGTGACTGCTTAGTGTATTATGTTCTACTTACCTGTGACTGCTAAGTGTATTCTGTTCTAGGTACCTGTGACTGCTAAGTGTATTATGTTCTTGTTACCTGTGACTGTTAAGTGTATGCTGTCCTTGTTACCTGTGACTGCTAAATGTTTTCTGTTCTTGTTACCTGTGACTGCTAAGTGTATTCTCTTCTTAATACCTGTGACTGCTAAATGTTTTCTGTTCTTGTTACCTGTGACTGCAAGTGTATTCGCTTCTTATTACCTGTGACTGCTAAATGTATTCTGTTCTTGTTACCTGTGACTGCTAAGTTTATTCTGTTCCTTTTACCTGTGATTACCAAGTGAATTCTGTTATTGTTACCTGTGACAGCTAAGTGTATTCTGTTCTTGTTACCTGTGACAGCTAAGTGTATTCTGTTCTTGTTACCTGTGTCTTCAAAGTGTAATCAGTTCTTGTTATCTGTTACTGCTAAGTGTATTCTGTTCTTGTTACCTGTGACTACCAAGTGTATTCTGTTCTTGTTATCTGTGAGTGCCAAGTGTATTCTGTTCTTGTTTCCTGTGACTACCAAGTGTATTCTGTTCTTGTTACCTGTGACTGCTAAGTGTATTCTGTTCTTGTTACCTGTGACTGCTAAGAGTATTATGTTCTTGTTACCTGTTACTGCCAAGTGTATTCTGTTCTAGGTACCTGTGACTACCAAGTGTATTCTGTTCTTGTTACCTGTGACTGTTAATTGTATTCTGTTCTTGTTATCTGTGACTGCTAAGTGTATTCTGTTTTGTTACCTGTGACTGCTATGTGTATTCTGTTCTTTTTACCTGTGACTACCAAGTGTATTCTGTTCTTGTTACCTGTGACTGCTGTGTGTTCTGTTCTTGTTACCTGTCACTTCTTAGGGTATTCTGTTCTTGTTACCAGTGACTGCTTAGTGTATTATGTTCTACTTACATGTGACTGCTAAGTGTATTCTGTTCTTGTTAATAGTCACTATCAAGTGTATTCTGTTCTTGTTACCTGTGACTGCTTAGTGTATTATGTTCTACTTACCTGTGACTGCTAAGTGTATTCTGTTCTTGTTACCTGTGACTGCTAAGTGTATTCTGTTCTTGTTACCTGTGACTGCTAAGTGTATTCTGTTCTTGTTACCTTTTACTGCTAAGTGTATTCTGTTCTTGTTACCTGTGACTACAAAGTGTATTCTGTTCTTGTTACCTGTGACTTCAAAGTGTATTCTGTTCTTGTTACCTGTGACTGCTAAGTGTATTCTGTTCTTGTTACCTGTGACTGCTAAGAGTATTCTGTTCTTGTTACCTGTTACTGCCAAGTGTATTCTGTTCTAGGTACCTGTGACTACCAAGTGTATTCTGTTCTTGTTACCTGTGACTGTTAATTGTATTCTGTTCTTGTTACCTGTTACTGCTAAGTCTATTCTGTTCTTGTTACCTGTGACTGCTATGTGTATTCTGTTCCGTTACCTGTGACTACCAAGTGTATTCTGTTCTTGTTACCTGTGACTGCTGTGTGTTCTGTTCTTGTTACCTGTGACTACTTAGGGTATTCTGTTCTTGTTAACAGTGACTGCTTAGTGTATTATGTTCTACTTACATGTGACTGCTAAGTGTATTCTGTTCTTGTTACCTGTGACTGTTAATTGTTCTCTGCTCTTGTTACCTGTGACTGCTAAGTGTATTCTGTTCTTGTTACCTGTGACTGCTAAGTGTATTCTGTTCTTTTAACTGTGACTGCTAAGTGTACTCTGTTCTTGTTACCTGTGACTGCTAAGTGTATTCTGTTCTTGTTACTATTCTGTTCGTGTTACCTGTGACTGCCAAGTGTAATCTGTTCTTGTTACCTGTGACTACAAACTGTATTCTGTTCTTGTTACCTGTGACTGCTAAGTGTATTCTGTTCTTGTTACCTGTGACTGCTAAGAGTATTCTGTTCTTGTTACCTGTTACTGCCAAGTGTATTCTGTTCTAGGTACCTGTGACTACCAAGTGTATTCTGTTCTTGTTACCTGTGACTGTTAATTGTATTCTGTTCTTGTTACCTGTGACTGCTAAGTCTATTCTGTTCTTGTTACCTGTGACTGCTATGTGTATTCTGTTCCTTTTACCTGTGACTACCAAGTGTATTCTGTTCTTGTTACCTGTGACTGCTGTGTGTTCTGTTCTTGTTACCTGTGACTACTTAGGGTATTCTGTTCTTGTTAACAGTGACTGCTTAGTGTATTATGTTCTACTTACATGTGACTGCTAAGTGTATTCTGTTCTTGTTACCTGTGACTGTTAATTGTACTCTGCTCTTGTTACCTGTGACTGCTAAGTGTATTCTGTTCTTGTTACCTGTGACTGCTAAGTGTATTCTGTTCTTTTTAACAGTGACTGCTTAGTGTATTATGTTCTACTTACATGTGACTGCTAAGTGTATTCTGTTCTTGTTACCTGTGACTGTTAATTGTACTCTGCTCTTGTTACCTGTGACTGCTAAGTGTATTCTGTTCTTGTTACCTGTGACTGCTAAGTGTATTCTGTTCTTTTTAACTGTGACTGCTAAGTGTACTCTGTTCTTGTTACCTGTGACTGCTAAGTGTATTCTGTTCTTGTTACTATTCTGTTTGTGTTACCTGTGACTGCCAAGTGTAATCTGTTCTTGTTACCTGTGACTACAAACTGTAGTCTGTTCTTGTTACCTGTGACTGCTAAGTGTATTCTGTTCTTGTTACCTGTGACTTCTAAGTGTATTCTGTTCTTGTTACCTGTGACTGCTAAGTGTATTCTGTTCTTGTTACCTTTGACTAATAAGTGTGTTCTGTTCTTGTTATCTGTGACTGCTAAGTGTTTTCTGTTTCTTTTACCTGTGACTACCAAGTGTATTCTGTTATTGTTACCTGTGACTGCTAAGTGTATTCTGCTCTTGTTGCCTGTGACTTCTAAGAGTATTCAGTTCTTGTTACCTGTGACTGCTAAGTGTATTCTGTTCTTGTTACCTGTGACTGCTAAGTGTATTCTGTTCCTTTTACCTGTGACTACCAAGTGTATTCTGTTCTTGTTACCTGTGACTGCTGTGTGTTCTGTTCTTGTTACCTGTGACTACTTAGGGTATTCTGTTCTTGTTAACAGTGACTGCTTAGTGTATTATTTTCTACTTACGTGTGACTGCTAAGTGTATTCTGTTCTTGTTACCTGTGACCGTTAATTGTACTCTGCTCTTGTTACCTGTGACTGCTAATTGTATTCTGTTCTTGTTACCTGTGACTGCTAAGTGTATTCTGTTCTTTTTAACTGTGACTGCTAAGTGTACTCTGTTCTTGTTACCTGTGACTGCTAAGTGTATTCTGTTCTTGTTACTATTCTGTTAGTGTTACCTGTGACTGCCAAGTGTAATCTGTTCTTGTTACCTGAGACTACAAACTGTATTCTGTTCTTGTTACCTGTGACTGCTAAGTGTATTCTGTTCTTGTTACCTGTGACTTCTAAGTGTATTCTGTTCTTGTTACCTGTGACTGCTAAGTGTATTCTGTTCTTGTTACCTTTGACTAATAAGTGTGTTCTGCTCTTGTTACCTGTGACTGCTATGTGTATTCTGTTCCTTTTACCTGTGACTACCAAGTGTATTCTGTTCTTGTTACCTGTGACTGCTGTGTGTTCTGTTCTTGTTACCTGTGACTACTTAGGGTATTCTGTTCTTGTTAACAGTGACTGCTTAGTGTATTATGTTCTACTTACATGTGACTGCTAAGTGTATTCTGTTCTTGTTACCTGTGACTGTTAATTGTACTCTGCTCTTGTTACCTGTGACTGCTAAGTGTATTCTGTTCTTGTTACCTGTGACTGCTAAGTGTATTCTGTTCTTTTTAACAGTGACTGCTTAGTGTATTATGTTCTACTTACATGTGAATGCTAAGTGTATTCTGTTCTTGTTACCTGTGACTGTTAATTGTACTCTGCTCTTGTTACCTGTGACTGCTAAGTGTATTCTGTTCTTGTTACCTGTGACTGCTAAGTGTATTCTGTTCTTTTTAACTGTGACTGCTAAGTGTACTCTGTTCTTGTTACCTGTGACTGCTAAGTGTATTCTGTTCTTGTTACTATTCTGTTTGTGTTACCTGTGACTGCCAAGTGTAATCTGTTCTTGTTACCTGTGACTACAAACTGTAGTCTGTTCTTGTTACCTGTGACTGCTAAGTGTATTCTGTTCTTGTTACCTGTGACTTCTAAGTGTATTCTGTTCTTGTTACCTGTGACTGCTAAGTGTATTCTGTTCTTGTTACCTTTGACTAATAAGTGTGTTCTGTTCTTGTTATCTGTGACTGCTAAGTGTTTTCTGTTTCTTTTACCTGTGACTACCAAGTGTATTCTGTTATTGTTACCTGTGACTGCTAAGTGTATTCTGCTCTTGTTGCCTGTGACTTCTAAGAGTATTCAGTTCTTGTTACCTGTGACTGCTAAGTGTATTCTGTTCTTGTTACCTGTGACTGCTAAGTGTATTCTGTTCCTTTTACCTGTGACTACCAAGTGTATTCTGTTCTTGTTACCTGTGACTGCTGTGTGTTCTGTTCTTGTTACCTGTGACTACTTAGGGTATTCTGTTCTTGTTAACAGTGACTGCTTAGTGTATTATTTTCTACTTACGTGTGACTGCTAAGTGTATTCTGTTCTTGTTACCTGTGACCGTTAATTGTACTCTGCTCTTGTTACCTGTGACTGCTAATTGTATTCTGTTCTTGTTACCTGTGACTGCTAAGTGTATTCTGTTCTTTTTAACTGTGACTGCTAAGTGTACTCTGTTCTTGTTACCTGTGACTGCTAAGTGTATTCTGTTCTTGTTACTATTCTGTTCGTGTTACCTGTGACTGCCAAGTGTAATCTGTTCTTGTTACCTGAGACTACAAACTGTATTCTGTTCTTGTTACCTGTGACTGCTAAGTGTATTCTGTTCTTGTTACCTGTGACTTCTAAGTGTATTCTGTTCTTGTTACCTGTGACTGCTAAGTGTATTCTGTTCTTGTTACCTTTGACTAATAAGTGTGTTCTGTTCTTGTTATCTGTGACTGCTAAGTGTTTTCTGTTTCTTTTACCTGTGACTACCAAGTGTATTCTGTTCTTGTTACCTGTGACTGCTAAGTGTTTTCTGTTCTTGTTACCTGTTACTGCCAAGTGTATTCTGTTCTAGGTACCTGTGACTACCAAGTGTATTCTGTTCTTGTTACCTGTGACTGCTAAGTGTATTCTGTTCTTGTTACCTGTGACTGCTAAGAGTATTCTGTTCTTGTTACCTGTTACTGCCAAGTGTATTCTGTTCTAGATACCTTTGACTACCAAGTGTATTCTGTTCTTGTTACCTGTGACTGGTAATTGTATTCTGTTCTTGTTACCTGTGACAGCTAAGTGTATTCTGTTCTTGTTACCTGTGACTGCTATGTGTATTCTGTTCCTTTTACCTGTGACTACCAAGTGTATTCTGTTCTTGTTACCTGTGACTGCTGTGTGTTCTGTTCTTGTTACCTGTGACTTCTTAGGGTATTCTGTTCTTGTTAACAGTGACTGCTTAGTGTATTATGTTCTACTTACATGTGACTGCTAAGTGTATTCTGTTCTTGTTACCTGTGACTGTTAATTGTACTCTGTTATTGTTACCTGTGACTGCTAAGTGTATTCTGTTTTGTTACCTGTGACTGCTAAGTGTATTCTGTTCTTGTTAACTGTGACTGCTAAGTGTACTCTGTTCTTGTTACCTGTGACTGCTAAGTGTATTCTGTTCTTGTTACCTGTGACTTCTAAGTGTATTATGTTCTTGTTACCTGTGACTGCTAAGTGTATTCTGTTCTTGTTACCTGTGACTAATAAGTGTGTTCTGTTCTTGTTATCTGTGACTGCTAAGTGTTTTCTGTTTCTTTTACCTGTGACTACCAAGTGTATTCTGTTCTTGTTACCTGTGACTGCTAAGAGTATTCTGCTCTTGTTGCCTGTGACTTCTAAGAGTATTCTGTTCTTGTTACCTGTGACTGCTAAGTTTATTCTGTTCTTGTTACCTGTGACTACTAAGTGTGTTCTGTTCTTGTTACCTGTGACTGCTAAGTGTTTTCTGTTTCTTTTACCTGTGACTACCAAGTGTATTCTGTTCTTGTTAACTGTGACTGCTAAGTGTATTCTGTTCTTGTTATCTGTGAATGCTAAGTGTATTCTGTTCTTGTTACCTGTGACTACCAAGTGTATTCTATTCTTGTTACCTGTGACTGCTAAGTGTATCCTGTTCTTGTTACCTGTGAATTCTAAGTGTTTTCTGTTCTTTTTATCTGTGACTCCTAAGTGTATTCTGTTCCTTTTACCTGTGACTACCAAATGTATTCTGTTCTTGTTACCTGTGACTGCTAAGTGTATTTTGTTCTTTTTATCTGTCACTATCAAGTGTATTCTGTTCTTATTACCTGTGATTGCTAATTGTATTCTGTTCTTGTTACCTGTGACTGCTTAGTGTATTATGTTCTACTTACCTGTGACTGCTAAGTGTATTCTGTTCTTGTTACCTGTGACTGCTAAGAGTATTCTTTTCTTGTTACCTGTGACTGCTAAGTGTATTCTGTTCTTGTTACCTGTGACTGCTAAGTGTATTCTGTTCTTGTTACCTTTTACTGCTAAGTGTATTCTGTTCTTGTTACCTGTGACTACAAAGTGTATTCTGTTCTTGTTACCTGTGACTGCTATGTGTATTCTGTTCTTGTTACCTGTGACTGCTAAGTGTTTTCTGTTCTTGTTACCTGTGACTGCTAAGTGCATTCTGTTCTTGCTACCTGTGACTGCTAAGTGTATTATGTTCTACTTACCTGTGACTGCTAAGTGTATTATATTCTTGTTACCTGTGACTGCTAAGTGTATTCTATTCTTGTTAACAGTGACTGCTTAGTGTATTATGTTCTACTTACATGTGACTGCTAAGTGTATTCTGTTCTTGTTACCTGTGACCGTTAATTGTACTCTGCTCTTGTTACCTGTGACTGCTAAGTGTATTCTGTTCTTGTTACCTGTGACTGCTAAGTGTACTCTGTTCTTGTTACCTGTGACTGCTAAGTGTATTCTGTTCTTGTTACTATTCTGTTCGTGTTACCTGTGACTGCCAAGTGTAATCTGTTCTTGTTACCTGAGACTACAAACTGTATTCTGTTCTTGTTACCTGTGACTGCTAAGTTTATTCTGTTCTTGTTACCTGTGACTTCTAAGTGTATTCTGTTCTTGTTACCTGTGACTGCTAAGTGTATTCTGTTCTTGTTACCTTTGACTAATAAGTGTGTTCTGTTCTTGTTATCTGTGACTGCTAAGTGTTTTCTGTTTCTTTTACCTGTGACTACCAAGTGTATTCTGTTCTTGTTACCTGTGACTGCTAAGTGTATTCTGCTCTTGTTGCCTGTGACTTCTAAGAGTATTCTGTTCTTGTTACCTGTGACTGCTAAGTGTATTCTGTTCTTGTTACCTGTTACTGCCAAGTGTATTCTGTTCTAGGTACCTGTGACTACCAAGTGTATTCTGTTCTTGTTACCTGTGACTGCTAAGTGTATTCTGTTCTTGTTACCTGTGACTGCTAAGAGTATTCTGTTCTTGTTACCTGTTACTGCCAAGTGTATTCTGTTCTAGATACCTTTGACTACCAAGTGTATTCTGTTCTTGTTACCTGTGACTGTTAATTGTATTCTGTTCTTGTTACCTGTGACAGCTAAGTGTATTCTGTTCTTGTTACCTGTGACTGCTATGTGTATTCTGTTCCTTTTACCTGTGACTACCAAGTGTATTCTGTTCTTGTTACCTGTGACTGCTGTGTGTTCTGTTCTTGTTACCTGTGACTTCTTAGGGTATTCTGTTCTTGTTAACAGTGACTGCTTAGTGTATTATGTTCTACTTACATGTGACTGCTAAGTGTATTCTGTTCTTGTTACCTGTGACTGTTAATTGTACTCTGTTCTTGTTACCTGTGACTGCTAAGTGTATTCTGTTTTGTTACCTGTGACTGCTAAGTGTATTCTGTTCTTGTTAACTGTGACTGCTAAGTGTACTCTGTTCTTGTTACCTGTGACTGCTAAGTGTATTCTGTTCGTGTTACCTGTGACTGCTATGTGTATTCTTTTCGTGTTACCTGTGACTGCCAAGTGTAATCTGTTCTTGTTACCTGTGACTACCAACTGTATTCTGTTCTTGTTACCTGTGACTGCTAAGTGTATTCTGTTCTTGTTACCTGTGACTTCTAAGTGTATTATGTTCTTGTTACCTGTGACTGCTAAGTGTATTCTGTTCTTGTTACCTGTGACTAATAAGTGTGTTCTGTTCTTGTTATCTGTGACTGCTAAGTGTTTTCTGTTTCTTTTACCTGTGACTACCAAGTGTATTCAGTTCTTGTTACCTGTGACTGCTAAGAGTATTCTGCTCTTGTTGCCTGTGACTTCTAAGAGTATTCTGTTCTTGTTACCTGTGACTGCTAAGTTTATTCTGTTCTTGTTACCTGTGACTACTAAGTGTGTTCTGTTCTTGTTACCTGTGACTGCTAAGTGTTTTCTGTTTCTTTTACCTGTGACTACCAAGTGTATTCTGTTCTTGTTAACTGTGACTGCTAAGTGTATTCTGTTCTTGTTATCTGTGAATGCTAAGTGTATTCTGTTCTTGTTACCTGTGACTACCAAGTGTATTCTATTCTTGTTACCTGTGACTGCTAAGTGTATCCTGTTCTTGTTACCTGTGAATTCTAAGTGTTTTCTGTTCTTTTTATCTGTGACTCCTAAGTGTATTCTGTTCCTTTTACCTGTGACTACCAAATGTATTCTGTTCTTGTTACCTGTGACTGCTAAGTGTATTTTGTTCTTTTTATCTGTCACTATCAAGTGTATTCTGTTCTTATTACCTGTGATTGCTAATTGTATTCTGTTCTTGTTACCTGTGACTGCTTAGTGTATTATGTTCTACTTACCTGTGACTGCTAAGTGTATTCTGTTCTTGTTACCTGTGACTGCTAAGAGTATTCTTTTCTTGTTACCTGTGACTGCTAAGTGTATTCTGTTCTTGTTACCTTTTACTGCTAAGTGTATTCTGTTCTTGTTACCTGTGACTACAAAGTGTATTCTGTTCTTGTTACCTGTGACTGCTATGTGTATTCTGTTCTTGTTACCTGTGACTGCTAAGTGTTTTCTGTTCTTGTTACCTGTGACTGCTAAGTGCATTCTGTTCTTGCTACCTGTGACTGCTAAGTGTATTATGTTCTACTTACCTGTGACTGCTAAGTGTATTATATTCTTGTTACCTGTGACTGCTAAGTGTATTCTATTCTTGTTAACAGTGACTGCTTAGTGTATTATGTTCTACTTACATGTGACTGCTAAGTGTATTCTGTTCTTGTTACCTGTGACCGTTAATTGTACTCTGCTCTTGTTACCTGTGACTGCTAAGTGTATTCTGTTCTTGTTACCTGTGACTGCTAAGTGTACTCTGTTCTTGTTACCTGTGACTGCTAAGTGTATTCTGTTCTTGTTACTAATCTGTTCGTGTTACCTGTGACTGCCAAGTGTAATCTGTTCTTGTTACCTGAGACTACAAACTGTATTCTGTTCTTGTTACCTGTGACTGCTAAGTTTATTCTGTTCTTGTTACCTGTGACTTCTAAGTGTATTCTGTTCTTGTTACCTGTGACTGCTAAGTGTATTCTGTTCTTGTTACCTTTGACTAATAAGTGTGTTCTGTTCTTGTTATCTGTGACTGCTAAGTGTTTTCTGTTTCTTTTACCTGTGACTACCAAGTGTATTCTGTTCTTGTTACCTGTGACTGCTAAGTGTATTCTGCTCTTGTTGCCTGTGACTTCTAAGAGTATTCTGTTCTTGTTACCTGTGACTGCTAAGTGTATTCTGTTCTTGTTACCTGTTACTGCCAAGTGTATTCTGTTCTAGGTACCTGTGACTACCAAGTGTATTCTGTTCTTGTTACCTGTGACTGCTAAGTGTATTCTGTTCTTGTTACCTGTGACTGCTAAGAGTATTCTGTTCTTGTTACCTGTTACTGCCAAGTGTATTCTGTTCTAGATACCTTTGACTACCAAGTGTATTCTGTTCTTGTTACCTGTGACTGTTAATTGTATTCTGTTCTTGTTACCTGTGACAGCTAAGTGTATTCTGTTCTTGTTACCTGTGACTGCTATGTGTATTCTGTTCCTTTTACCTGTGACTACCAAGTGTATTCTGTTCTTGTTACCTGTGACTGCTGTGTGTTCTGTTCTTGTTACCTGTGACTTCTTAGGGTATTCTGTTCTTGTTAACAGTGACTGCTTAGTGTATTATGTTCTACTTACATGTGACTGCTAAGTGTATTCTGTTCTTGTTACCTGTGACTGTTAATTGTACTCTGTTCTTGTTACCTGTGACTGCTAAGTGTATTCTGTTTTGTTACCTGTGACTGCTAAGTGTATTCTGTTCTTGTTAACTGTGACTGCTAAGTGTACTCTGTTCTTGTTACCTGTGACTGCTAAGTGTATTCTGTTCGTGTTACCTGTGACTGCTATGTGTATTCTTTTCGTGTTACCTGTGACTGCCAAGTGTAATCTGTTCTTGTTACCTGTGACTACCAACTGTATTCTGTTCTTGTTACCTGTGACTGCTAAGTGTATTCTGTTCTTGTTACCTGTGACTTCTAAGTGTATTATGTTCTTGTTACCTGTGACTGCTAAGTGTATTCTGTTCTTGTTACCTGTGACTAATAAGTGTGTTCTGTTCTTGTTATCTGTGACTGCTAAGTGTTTTCTGTTTCTTTTACCTGTGACTACCAAGTGTATTCTGTTCTTGTTACCTGTGACTGCTAAGAGTATTCTGCTCTTGTTGCCTGTGACTTCTAAGAGTATTCTGTTCTTGTTACCTGTGACTGCTAAGTTTATTCTGTTCTTGTTACCTGTGACTACTAAGTGTGTTCTGTTCTTATTACCTGTGACTGCTAAGTGTATTCTGTTCTTGTTACCTGTGAATGCTGTGTGTTCTGTTCTTGTTACCTGTGACTTCTTAGAGTATTCTGTTCTTGTTACCAGTGACTGCTTAGTGTATTATGTTCTACTTACATGTGACTGCTAAGTGTATTCTGTTCTTGTTAATAGTCACTATCAAGTGTATTCTGTTCTTGTTACCTGTGACTGCTTAGTGTATTATGTTCTACTTACCTGTGACTGCTAAGTGTATTCTGTTCTTGTTACCTGTGACTGCTAAGTGTATTCTGTTCTTGTTACCTTTTACTGCTAAGTGTATTCTGTTCTTGTTACCTGTGACTACAAAGTGTATTCTGTTCTTGTTACCTGTGACTTCAAAGTGTATTCTGTTCTTGTTACCTGTTACTGCTAAGTGTATTCTGTTCTTGTTACCTGTGACTGCTAAGAGTATTCTGTTCTTGTTACCTGTTACTGCCAAGTGTATTCTGTTCTAGGTACCTGTGACTACCAAGTGTATTCTGTTCTTGTTACCTGTGACTGTTAATTGTATTCTGTTCTTGTTACCTGTGACTGCTAAGTCTATTCTGTTCTTGTTACCTGTGACTGCTATGTGTATTCTGTTCCTTTTAACTTGTGACTACCAAGTGTATTCTGTTCTTGTTACCTGTGACTGCTGTGTGTTCTGTTCTTGTTACCTGTGACTACTTAGGGTATTCTGTTCTTGTTAACAGTGACTGCTTAGTGTATTATGTTCTACTTACATGTGACTGCTAAGTGTATTCTGTTCTTGTTACCTGTGACTGTTAATTGTACTCTGCTCTTGTTACCTGTGACTGCTAAGTGTATTCTGTTCTTGTTACCTGTGACTGCTAAGTGTATTCTGTTCTTTTTAACAGTGACTGCTTAGTGTATTATGTTCTACTTACATGTGACTGCTAAGTGTATTCTGTTCTTGTTACCTGTGACTGTTAATTGTACTCTGCTCTTGTTACCTGTGACTGCTAAGTGTATTCTGTTCTTGTTACCTGTGACTGCTAAGTGTATTCTGTTCTTTTTAACTGTGACTGCTAAGTGTACTCTGTTCTTGTTACCTGTGACTGCTAAGTGTATTCTGTTCTTGTTACTATTCTGTTCGTGTTACCTGTGACTGCCAAGTGTAATCTGTTCTTGTTACCTGTGACTACAAACTGTATTCTGTTCTTCTAAGCTGTGACTGCTAAGTGTATTCTGTTCTTGTTACCTGTGACTTCTAAGTGTATTTTGTTCTTGTTACCTGTGACTGCTAAGTGTATTCTGTTCTTGTTACCTTTGACTAATAAGTGTGTTCTGTTCTTGTTATCTGTGACTGCTAACTGTTTTCTGTTTCTTTTACCTGTGACTACCAAGTGTATTCTGTTCTTGTTACCTGTGACTGCTAAGTGTATTCTGCTCTTGTTGCCTGTGACTTCTAAGAGTATTCAGTTCTTGTTACCTGTGACTGCTAAGTGTATTCTGTTCTTGTTACCTGTTACTGCCAAGTGTATTCTGTTCTAGGTACCTGTGACTACCAAGTGTATTCTGTTCTTGTTACCTGTGACTGCTAAGTGTATTCTGTTCTTGTTACCTGTGACTGCTAAGAGTATTCTGTTCTTGTTACCTGTTACTGCCAAGTGTATTCTGTTCTAGATACCTGTGACTACCAAGTGTATTCTGTTCTTGTTATCTGTGACTGTTAATTGTATTCTGTTCTTGTTACCTGTGACTGCTAAGTGTATTCTGTTCTTGTTACCTGTGACTGCTATGTGTATTCTGTTCCTTTTACCTGTGACTACCAAGTGTATTCTGTTCTTGTTACCTGTGACTGCTGTGTGTTCTGTTCTTGTTACCTGTGACTTCTTAGGGTATTCTGTTCTTGTTAACAGTGACTGCTTAGTGTATTATGTTCTACTTACATGTGACTGCTAAGTGTATTCTGTTCTTGTTACCTGTGACTGTTAATTGTACTCTGTTCTTGTTACCTGTGACTGCTAAGTGTATTCTGTTCTTATTACCTGTGACTGCTAAGTGTATTCTGTTCTTGTAAACTGTGACTGCTAAGTGTACTCTGTTCTTGTTACCTGTGACTGCTAAGTGTATTCTGTTCTTGTTACCTGTGACTGCTAAGTGTATTCTGTTCATGTTACCTGTGACTGCTAAGTGTAATATGTTTTTGTTACCTGTGACTTCCAAGTGTATTCTGTTCTTGTTACCTGTGACTGCTAAGTGTATTCTGTTCTTGTTACCTGTTACTGCCAAGTGTATTCTGTTCTTGTTACCTGTGACTGCAAAGTGTATTCTGTTCTTGTTACCTGTTACTGCCAAGTGTATTCTGTTCTAGGTACCTGTGACTACCAAGTGTATTCTGTTCTTGTTACCTGTGACTGCTAAGTGTATTCTGTTCTTGTTACCTGTGACTGCTAATAGTATTCTGTTCTTGTTACCTGTTACTGCCAAGTGTATTCTGTTCTAGATACCTTTGACTACCAAGTGTATTCTGTTCTTGTTACCTGTGACTGTTAAGTGTATTCTGTTCTTGTTACCTGTGACAGCTAAGTGTATTCTGTTCTTGTTACCTGTGACTGCTATGTGTATTCTGTTCCTTTTACCTGTGACTACAAAGTGTATTCTGTTCTTGTTACCTGTGACTGCTGTGTGTTCTGTTCTTGTTACCTGTGACTTCTTAGGGTATTCTGTTGTTGTTAACAGTGACTGCTTAGTGTATTATGTTCTACTTACATGTGACTGCTAAGTGTATTCTGTTCTTGTTACCTGTGACTGTTAATTGTACTCTGTTCTTGTTACCTGTGACTGCTAAGTGTATTCTGTTTTGTTACCTGTGGCTGCTAAGTGTATTCTGTTCTTGTTAACTGTGACTGCTAAGTGTACTCTGTTCTTGTTACCTGTGACTGCTAAGTGTATTCTGTTCGTGTTACCTGTGACTGCTATGTGTATTCTGTTCGTGTTACCTGTGACTGCCAAGTGTAATCTGTTCTTGTTACCTGTGACTACCAACTGTATTCTGTTCTTGTTACCTGTGACTGCTAAGTGTATTCTGTTCTTGTTACCTGTGACTTCTAAGTGTATTATGTTCTTGTTACCTGTGACTGCTAAGTGTATTCTGTTCTTGTTACCTGTGACTAATAAGTGTGTTCAGTTCTTGTTATCTGTGACTGCTAAGTGTTTTCTGTTTCTTTTACCTGTGACTACCAAGTGTATTCTGTTCTTGTTACCTGTGACTGCTAAGAGTATTCTGCTCTTGTTGCCTGTGACTTCTAAGAGTATTCTGTTCTTGATACCTGTGACTGCTAAGTTTATTCTGTTCTTGTTACCTGTGACTACTAAGTGTGTTCTGTTCTTGTTACCTGTGACTGCTAAGTGTTTTCTGTTTCTTTTACCTGTGACTACCAAGTGTATTCTGTTCTTGTTACCTGTGACTGCTAAGTGTATCCTGTTCTTGTTACCTGTGAATTCTAAGTGTTTTCTGTTCTTTTTATCTGTGACTCCTAAGTGTATTCTGTTCCTTTTACCTGTGACTACCAAGTGTATTCTGTTCTTGTTACCTGTGACTGCTAAGTGTATTTTGTTCTTTTTATCTGTCACTATCAAGTGTATTCTGTTCTTATTACCTGTGATTGCTAATTGTATTCTGTTCTTGTTACCTGTGACTGCTTAGTGTATTATGTTCTACTTACTTGTGACTGCTAAGTGTATTCTGTTCTTGTTACCTGTGACTGCTAAGTGTATTCTTTTCTTGTTACCTGTGACTGCTAAGTGTATTCTGTTCTTGTTACCTGTGACTGCTAAGTGTATTCTGTTCTTGTTACCTTTTACTGCTAAGTATATTCTGTTCTTGTTACCTGTGACTACAAAGTGTATTCTGTTCTTTTTACCTGTGACTGCTATGTGTATTCTGTTCTTGTTACCTGTGACTGCTAAGTGTTTTCTGTTCTTGTTACCTGTGACTGCTAAGTGCTTTCTGTTCTTGCTACCTGTGACTGCTAAGTGTATTATGTTCTTGCTACCTGTGACTGCTAAGTGTATTATTTTCTTGTTACCTGTGACTGCTAAGTGTATTCTGTTCTTGTTAACAGTGACTGCTTAGTGTATTATGTTCTACTTACATGTGACTGCTAAGTGTATTCTGTTCTTGTTACCTGTGACCGTTAATTGTACTCTGCTCTTGTTACCTGTGACTGCTAAGTGTATTCTGTTCTTGTTACCTGTGACTGCTAAGTGTATTCTGTTCTTTTTAACTGTAACTGCTAAGTGTACTCTGTTCTTGTTACCTGTGACTGCTAAGTGTATTCTGTTCTTGTTACTATTCTTTTCGTGTTACCTGTGACTGCCAAGTGTAATCTGTTCTTGTTAGCTGAGACTACAAACTGTATTCTGTTCTTGTTAACTGTTACTGCTAAGTGTATTCTGTTCTTGTTACCTGTGACTTCTAAGTGTATTCTGTTCTTGTTACCTTTGACTGCTAAGTGTATTCTGTTCTTGTTACCTTTGACTAATAAGTGTGTTCTGTTCTTGTTATCTGTGACTGCTAAGTGTTTTCTGTTTCTTTTACCTGTGACTACCAAGTGTATTCTGTTCTTGTTACCTGTGACTGCTAAGTGTATTCTGCTCTTGTTGCCTGTGACTTCTAAGAGTATTCTGTTCTTGTTACCTGTGACTGCTAAGAGTATTCTGTTCTTGTTACCTGTTACTGCCAAGTGTATTCTGTTCTAGATACCTGTGACTACCAAGTGTATTCTGTTCTTGTTATCTGTGACTGTTAATTGTACTCTGTTCTTGTTACCTGTGACTGCTAAGTGTATTCTGTTCTTGTTACCTGTGACTGCTATGTGTATTCTGTTCCTTTTACCTGTGACTACCAAGTGTATTCTGTTCTTGTTACCTGTGACTGCTGTGTGTTCTGTTCTTGTTACCTGTGACTTCTTAGGGTATTCTGTTCTTGTTAACAGTGACTGCTTAGTGTATTATGTTCTACTTACATGTGACTGCTAAGTGTATTCTGTTCTTGCTACCTGTGACTGTTAATTGTACTCTGTTCTTGTTACCTGTGACTGCTAAGTGTATTCTGTTCTTATTACCTGTGACTGCTAAGTGTATTTTGTTCTTGTTAACTGTGACTGCTAAGTGTACTCTGTTCTTGTTACCTGTGACTGCTAAGTGTATTCTGTTCTTGTTACCTGTGACTGCTAAGTGTATTCTGTTCATGTTACCTGTGACTGCCAAGTGTAATATGTTTTTGTTACCTGTGACTTCCAAGTGTATTCTGTTCTTGTTACCTGTGACTGCTAAGTGTATTCTGTTCTTGTTACCTGTGACTGCTAAGTGTATTCTGTTCTTGTTACATTTTACTGCTAAGTGTATTCTGTTCTTGTTACCTGTGACTACAAAGTGTATTCTGTTCTTGTTACCTGTGTCTGCTATGTGTATTCTGTTCTTGTTACCTGTGACTGCTAAGTGTTTTCTGTTCTTGTTACCTGTGACTGCTAAGTGCATTCTGTTCTTGCTACCTGTGACTGCTAAGTGTATTATGTTCTACTTACCTGTGACTGCTAAGTGTATTATTTTCTTGTTACCTGTGACTGCTAAGTGTATTCTGTTCTTGTTAACAGTGACTGCTAAGTGTATTCTGTTCTTGTTACCTGTGACTGCTATGTGTATTCTGTTGCTTTTACCTGTGACTACCAAGTGTATTCTGTTCTTGTTACCTGTGACTGCTGTGTGTTCTGTTCTTGTTACCTGTGACTACTTAGGGTATTCTGTTCTTGTTAACAGTGACTGCTTAGTGTATTATGTTCTACTTACATGTGACTGCTAAGTGTATTCTGTTCTTGTTACCTGTGAATGTTAATTGTACTCTGCTCTTGTTACCTGTGACTGCTAAGTGTATTCTGTTCTTGTTACCTGTGACTGCTAAGTGTATTCTGTTCTTGTTACTATTCTGTTCGTGTTACCTGTGACTGCCAAGTGTAATCTGTTCTTGTTACCTGTGACTACCAACTGTATTCTGTTCTTGTTACCTGTGACTTCTAAGTGTATTCTGTTCTTGTTACCTGTGACTGCTAAGTGTATTCTGTTCTTGTTACCTTTGACTAATAAGTGTGTTCTGTTCTTGTTATCTGTGACTGCTTAGTGTGTTCTGTTCTTGTTATCTGTGACTGCTAAGTGTTTTCTGTTTCTTTTACCTGTGACTACCAAGTGTATTCTGTTCTTGTTTCCTGTGACTGCTAAGTGTATTCTGCTCTTGTTGCCTGTGACTTCTAAGAGTATTCTGTTCTTGTTACCTGTGACTGCTAAGTGTATTCTGTTCTTGTTACCTGTGACTGCTTAGTGTATTCTTTTCTTGTTAACTGTGACTACTTAGTGTATTAAGTTTCAGTTAGCTGTAACTGCTAAGTGTATTCTGCTCTTGTTACCTGTGACAGCTAAGTGTATTCTGTTCTTTTTACCTGTGACTTCAAAGTGAATACTGCTAAGTGTATTCTGTTCTTGTTACCTGTGACCGTTAATTGTACTCTGCTCTTGTTACCTGTGACTGCTAAGTGTATTCTTTTCTTGTTACCTGTGACTGCTAAGTGTATTCTGTTCTTTTTAACTGTGACTGCTAAGTGTACTCTGTTCTTGTTACCTGTGACTGCTAAGTGTATTCTGTTCTTGTTACCTGTTACTGCCAAGTGTATTCTGTTCTTGTTACCTGTGACTGCCAAGTGTATTCTTTTCTTGTTACCTGTGACTGCTAAGTGTATTCTGTTCTTGTTACCTGTGACTGCTATGTGTATTCTGTTCTTGTTACCTTTTACTGCTAAGTGTATTCTGTTCTTGTTACCTGTGACTACAAAGTGTATTCTGTTCTTGTTACCTGTGACTGCTATGTGTATTCTGTTCTTGTTACCTGTGACTGCTAAGTGTTTTCTGTTCTTGTTACCTGTGACTGCTAAGTGCATTCTGTTCTTGCTACCTGTGACTGCTAAGTGTATTATGTTCTACTTACCTGTGACTGCTAAGTGTATTATTTTCTTGTTACCTGTGACTGCTAAGTGTATTCTGTTCTTGTTAACAGTGACTGCTTAGTGTATTATGTTCTACTTACATGTGACTGCTAAGTGTATTCTGTTCTTGTTACCTGTGACCGTTAATTGTACTCTGCTCTTGTTACCTGTGACTGCTAAGTGTATTCTGTTCTTGTTACCTGTGACTGCTAAGTGTATTCTGTTCTTTTGAACTGTGACTGCTAAGTGTACTCTGTTCTTGTTACCTGTGACTGCTAAGTGTATTCTGTTCTTGTTACTATTCTGTTCGTGTTACCTGTGACTGCCAAGTGTAATCTGTTCTTGTTACCTGAGACTACAAACTGTATTCTGTTCTTGTTACCTGTGACTGCTAAGTGTATTCTGTTCTTGTTACCTGTGACTTCTAAGTGTATTCTGTTCTTGTTACCTGTGACTGCTAAGTGTATTCTGCTCTTGTTGCTTGTGACTTCTAAGAGTATTCTGTTCTTGTTACCTGTGACTGCTAAGTTTATTCTGTTCTTGTTACCTGTGACTACTAAGTGTGTTCTGTTCTTGTTACCTGTGACTGCTAAGTGTTTTTTCTGTTTCTTTTACCTGTGACTACCAAGTGTATTCTGTTTTTGTTAACTGTGACTGCTAAGTGTATTCTGTTCTTGTTACCTGTGACTGCTAAGTGTATTCTGTTCTTGTTACCTGTGACTACCAAGTGTATTCTATTCTTGTTACCTGTGACTGCTAAGTGTATCCTGTTCTTGTTACCTGTGAATTCTAAGTGTTTTCTTTTCTTTTTATCTGTGACTGCTAAGTGTATTCTGTTCCTTTTACCTGTGACTACCAAGTGTATTCTGTTCTTGTTACCTTTGACTGCTAAGTGTATTTTGTTCTTTTTATCTGTCACTATCAAGTGTATTCTGTTCTTATTACCTGTGATTGCTAAGTGTATTCTGTTCTTGTTACCTGTGACTGCTTAGTGTATTATGTTCTACTTACCTGTGACTGCTAAGTGTATTCTGTTCTTGTTACCTGTGACTGCTAAGTGTATTCTTTTCTTGTTACCTGTGACTGCTAAGTGTATTCTGTTTTTGTTACCTGTGACTGCTAAGTGTATTCTGTTCTTGTTACCTTTTACTGCTAAGTGTATTTTGTTCTTGTTACCTGTGACTACAAAGTGTATTCTGTTCTTGTTACCTGTGACTGCTATGTGTATTCTGTTCTTGTTACCTGTGACTGCTAAGTGTTTTCTGTTCTTGTTACCTGTGACTGCTAAGTGCATTCTGTTCTTGCTACCTGTGACTGCTAAGTGTATTATGTTCTACTTACCTGTGACTGCTAAGTGTATTATTTTCTTGTTACCTGTGACTGCTAAGTGTATTCTGTTCTTGTTAACAGTGACTGCTTAGTGTATTATGTTCTTCTTACATGTGACTGCTAAGTGTATTCTGTTCTTGTTACCTGTGACCGTTAATTGTACTCTGCTCTTGTTACCTGTGACTGCTAAGTGTATTCTGTTCTTGTTACCTGTGACTTCTAAGTGTATTATGTTCTTGTTACCTGTGACTGCTAAGTGTATTCTGTTCTTGTTACCTGTGACTAATTAGTGTGTTCTGTTCTTGTTATCTGTGACTGCTAAGTGTTTTCTGTTTCTTTTACCTGTGACTACCAAGTGTATTCTGCTCTTGTTACCTGTGACTGCTAAGTGTATTCTGCTCTTGTTGCCTGTGACTTCTAAGAGTATTCTGTTCTTGTTACCTGTGACTGCTAAGTTTATTCTGTTCTTGTTACCTGTGACTACTAAGTGTGTTCTGTTCTTGTTACCTGTGACTGCTAAGTGTTTTCTGTTTCTTTTACCTGTGACTACCAAGTGTATTCAGTTCTTGTTAACTGTGACTGCTAAGTGTATTCTGTTCTTGTTACCTGTGACTGCTAAGTGTATTCTGTTCTTGTTACCTGTGACTACCAAGTGTATTCTATTCTTGTTACCTGTGACTGCTAAGTGTATCCTGTTCTTGTTACCTGTGAATTCTAAGTGTTTTCTGTTCTTTTTATCTGTGACTGCTAAGTGTATTCTGTTCCTTTTACCTGTGACTACCAAGTGTATTCTGTTCTTGTTACATGTGACTGCTAAGTGTATTTTGTTCTTTTTATCTGTCACTATCAAGTGTATTCTGTTCTTATTACCTGTGATTGCTAATTGTATTCTGTTCTTGTTACCTGTGACTGCTTAGTGTATTATGTTCTACTTACCTGTGACTGCTAAGTGTATTCTGTTCTTGTTACCTGTGACTGCTATGTGTATTCTGTTCCTTTTACATGTGACTACCAAGTGTATTCTGTTCTTGTTACCTGTGACTGCTGTGTGTTCTGTTCTTGTTACCTGTGACTACTTAGGGTATTCTGTTCTTGTTAACAGTGACTGCTTAGTGTATTATGTTCTACTTACATGTGATTGCTAAGTGTATTCTGTTCTTGTTACCTGTGACTGTTAATTGTACTCTGCTCTTGTTACCTGTGACTGCTAAGTGTATTCTGTTCTTGTTACCTGTGACTGCTAAGTGTATTCTGTTCTTGTTACTATTCTGTTCGTGTTACCTGTGACTGCCAAGTGTAATCTGTTCTTGTTACCTGCGACTACCAACTGTATTCTGTTTTTGTTACCTGTGACTGCTAAGTGTATTCTGTTCTTGTTACCTGTGACTTCTAAGTGTTTTCTGTTCTTGTTACCTGTGACTGCTAAGTGTATTCTGTTCTTGTTACCTTTGACTAATAAGTGTGTTCTGTTCTTGTTATCTGTGACTGCTTAGTGTTTTCTGTTTCTTTTACCTGAGACTACCAAGTGTATTCTGTTCTTGTTTCCTGTGACTGCTAAGTGTATTCTGCTCTTGTTGCCTGTGACTTCTAAGAGTATTCTGTTCTTGTTACCTGTGACTGTTAAGTTTATTCTGTTCTTGTTACCTGTGACTACTAGGTGTGTTCTGTTCTTGATACCTGTGACTGCTAAGTGTTTTCTGTTTCTTTTACCTGTGACTACCAAGTGTATTCTGTTCTTGTTAACTGTGACTGCTAAGTGTATTCTGTTCTTGTTACCTGTGACTGCTAAGTGTATTCTGTTCTTGTTACCTGTGAATACCAAGTGTATTCTGTTCTTGTTAACTGTGACTGCTAAGTGTATCCTGTTCTTGTTACCTGTGAACTCTAAGTGTTTTCTGTTCTTTTTATCTGTGACTGCTAAGTGTATTCTGTTCCTTTTACCTGTGACTACTAAGTGTATTCTGTTCTTGTTACCTGTGACTGCTAAGTGTATTCTGTTCTTGTTATCTGTCACTATCAAGTGTATTCTGTTCTTATTACCTGTGACTGCTAAGTGTATTCTGTTCTTGTTACCTGTGACTGCTTAGTGTATTCTGTTCTTGTTACCTGTGACTAGTTAGTGTATTAAGTTTCAATTACCTGTAACTGCTAAGTGTATTCTGTTCTTGTTACCTGTGACAGCTAAGTGTATTCTGTTCTTTTTACCTGTGACTTCAAAGTGTATTCTGTTCTTGTTATCTGTTACTGCTAAGTGTATTCTGTTCTTGTTACCTGTGACTACCAAGTGTATTCTGTTCTTGTTATCTGTGACTGCCAATTGTATTCTGTTCTTGTTTCCTGTGACTACAAAGTGTATTCTGTTCTTGTTACCTGTGACTGCTAAGTGTATTCTGTTCTTGTTACCTGTGACTGCTAAGAGTATTCTGTTCTTGTTACCTGTTACTGCCAAGTGTATTCTGTTCTAAGTACCTGTGACGACCAAGTGTATTCTGTTCTTGTTACCTGTGACTACCAAGTGTATTCTGTTCTTGTTACCTGTGACTGCTAAGTGTATCCTGTTCTTGTTACCGGTGAATTCTAAGTGTTTTCTGTTCTTTTTATCTGTGACTGCTAAGTGTATTCTGTTCCTTTTACCTGTGACTACTAAGTGTATTCTGTTCTTGTTACCTGTGACTGCTAAGTGTATTCTGTTCTTGTTATCTGTCACTATCAAGTGTATTCTGTTCTTATTACCTGTGACTGCTAAGTGTATTCTGTTCTTGTTACCTGTGACTGCTTAGTGTATTCTGTTCTTGTTACCTGTGACTAGTTAGTGTATTAAGTTTCAATTACCTGTAACTGCTAAGTGTATTCTGTTCTTGTTACCTGTGACAGCTAAGTGTATTCTGTTCTTTTTACCTGTGACTTCAAAGTGTATTCTGTTCTTGTTATCTGTTACTGCTAAGTGTATTCTGTTCTTGTTACCTGTGACTACCAAGTGTATTCTGTTCTTGTTATCTGTGACTGCCAATTGTATTCTGTTCTTGTTTCCTGTGACTACAAAGTGTATTCTGTTCTTGTTACCTGTGACTGCTAAGTGTATTCTGTTCTTGTTACCTGTGACTGCTAAGAGTATTCTGTTCTTGTTACCTGTTACTGCCAAGTGTATTCTGTTCTAAGTACCTGTGACGACCAAGTGTATTCTGTTCTTGTTACCTGTGACTACCAAGTGTATTCTGTTCTTGTTACCTGTGACTGCTAAGTGTATCCTGTTCTTGTTACCGGTGAATTCTAAGTGTTTTCTGTTCTTTTTATCTGTGACTGCTAAGTGTATTCTGTTCCTTTTACCTGTGACTACCAAGTGTATTCTGTTCTTGTTACGTGTGACTGCTAAGTGTATTCTGTTCTTGTTATCTGTCACTATCAAGTGTATTCTCTTCTTATTACCTGTGACTGCTAAGTGTATTCTGTTCTTGTTACCTCTGACTGCTAAGTGTATTCTATTCTTGTTACCTTTTACTGCTAAGTGTATTCTCTTCTTGTTACCTGTGACTACAAAGTGTATTCTGTTCTTGTTACCTGTGACTGCTAAGTACATTCTGTTCTTGCTACCTGTGACTGCTAAGTGTATTATGTTCTACTTACCTGTGACTGCTAAGTGTATTCTGTTCTTGTTACCTGTGACTGCTAAGTGTATTCTGTTCTTGTTACCTGTGACTGCTAAGTGTATTATGTTCTACTTACCTGTGATGGCTAAATGTTTTCTGTTCTTGTTACCTGTGACTGCTAAGTGTATTCTCTTCTTATTACCTGTGACTGCTAAGTGTATTATGTTCTACTTACCTGTGACTGCTAAGTGTATTCTGTTCTTGTTACCTGTGACTGCTAAGTGTATTCTGTTCTTGTTACCTGTGACTGCTAAGTGTATTATGTTCTACTTACCTGTGATGGCTAAATGTTTTCTGTTCTTATTACCTGTGACTGCTAAATGTATTCTGTTCTTGTTACCTGTGACTGCTAAGTGTATTCTGTTCCTTTTACCTGTGACTACCAAGTGTATTCTGTTCTTGTTACCTGTGACAGCTAAGTGTATTCTGTTCTTGTTACCTGTGACTAGTTAGTGTATTAAGTTTCAATTACCTGTAACTGCTAAGTGTATTCTGTTCTTGTTACCTGTGACAGCTAAGTGTATTCTGTTCTTTTTACCTGTGACTTCAAAGTGTATTCTGTTCTTGTTATCTGTTACTGCTAAGTGTATTCTGTTCTTGTTACCTGTGACTACCAAGTGTATTCTGTTCTTGTTATCTGTGACTGCCAATTGTATTCTGTTCTTGTTTCCTGTGACTACAAAGTGTATTCTGTTCTTGTTACCTGTGACTGCTAAGTGTATTCTGTTCTTGTTACCTGTGACTGCTAAGAGTATTCTGTTCTTGTTACCTGTTACTGCCAAGTGTATTCTGTTCTAAGTACCTGTGACGACCAAGTGTATTCTGTTCTTGTTACCTGTGACTACCAAGTGTATTCTGTTCTTGTTACCTGTGACTGCTAAGTGTATCCTGTTCTTGTTACCGGTGAATTCTAAGTGTTTTCTGTTCTTTTTATCTGTGACTGCTAAGTGTATTCTGTTCCTTTTACCTGTGACTACCAAGTGTATTCTGTTCTTGTTACGTGTGACTGCTAAGTGTATTCTGTTCTTGTTATCTGTCACTATCAAGTGTATTCTCTTCTTATTACCTGTGACTGCTAAGTGTATTCTGTTCTTGTTACCTCTGACTGCTAAGTGTATTCTATTCTTGTTACCTTTTACTGCTAAGTGTATTCTCTTCTTGTTACCTGTGACTACAAAGTGTATTCTGTTCTTGTTACCTGTGACTGCTAAGTACATTCTGTTCTTGCTACCTGTGACTGCTAAGTGTATTATGTTCTACTTACCTGTGACTGCTAAGTGTATTCTGTTCTTGTTACCTGTGACTGCTAAGTGTATTCTGTTCTTGTTACCTGTGACTGCTAAGTGTATTATGTTCTACTTACCTGTGATGGCTAAATGTTTTCTGTTCTTGTTACCTGTGACTGCTAAGTGTATTCTCTTCTTATTACCTGTGACTGCTAAGTGTATTATGTTCTACTTACCTGTGACTGCTAAGTGTATTCTGTTCTTGTTACCTGTGACTGCTAAGTGTATTCTGTTCTTGTTACCTGTGACTGCTAAGTGTATTATGTTCTACTTACCTGTGATGGCTAAATGTTTTCTGTTCTTATTACCTGTGACTGCTAAATGTATTCTGTTCTTGTTACCTGTGACTGCTAAGTGTATTCTGTTCCTTTTACCTGTGACTACCAAGTGTATTCTGTTCTTGTTACCTGTGACAGCTAAGTGTATTCTGTTTTTGTTAATTGTGACTGCTTAGTGTATTCTGTTCTTGTTACCTGTGACTACTTAGTGTATTAAGTTTCAGTTACCTGTAACTGCTAAGTGTATTCTGTTCTTGTTACCTGTGACAGCTAAGTGTATTCTGTTCTTGTTACCTGTGACTGCTAAGTGTATTCTGTTCTTGTTACCTGTTACTGCTAAGTGTATTTTGTTCATGTTACCTGTGACTACCAAGTGTATTCTGTTCTTGTTACCTGTGACTGCTAAGTGTATTCTGTTCTTGTTACCTGTGACTGCCAAGTGTATTCTGTTCTTGTTACCTGTGACTACCAAGTGTATTCTGTTCTTGTTACCTGTGACTGCTAAGTGTATTCTGTTCTTGTTACCTGTGACTGCTAAGTGTATTCTGTTCTTGTTAACTGTGACTGCTAAGTGTATTCGGTTCTTGTTACCTGTGACTGCCAAGTGTATTCTGTTCCTGTAACCTGTGACTACCAAGTGTATTCTGTTCTTGTTACCTTTGACTGTTAATTGTATTTTGTTCTTGTTACCTGTGACTGCTAAGTGTATTCTGTTCTTGTTACCTGTGACTGCTAAGTGTATTCTGTTCTTTTTAACTGTGACTGCTAAGTGTACTCTGTTCTTGTTACCTGTGACTGCTAAGTGTAATGTGTTCTTGTTTCCTGTGACTACCAAGTGTATTCTGTTCTTGTTACCTGTGACTGCTAAGTGTATTCTGTTCTTGTTACCTGTGACTGCCAAGTGAATTCTGTTCCTTTTACCTGTGACTACCAAGTGTATTCTGTTCTTGTTACCTGCGACTGCCAAGTGCATTCTGTTATTGTTACCTGTGACTGCTACGCGTATTCTGTTCTTATTACCTGTGACTGCTAAGTGTATTCTGTTCTTGTTACCTTTGACTTCCAAGTGTATTCTGTTCTTGTTACCTGTGACTGCTAAGTGTACTCTGTTCTTGTTACCTGTGACTTCTAAGTATATTCTGTTCTTGTTATCTGTGACTGCTATGTGTATTCTGTTCCTTTTACCAGTGACTACCAAGTGTATTCTGTTCTTGTTAACTATGACTGCAAAGTGTATTCTTTTCTTGTTACCTGTGACTTCTTAGTGTATTCTGTTCTTGTTAACAGTGACTGCTTAGTGTATTATGTTCTACTTACATGTGACTGCTAAGTGTATTCTGTTCTTGTTACCTGTGACCGTTAATTGTACTCTGCTCTTGTTACCTGTGACTGCTAAGTGTATTCTGTTCTTGTTACCTGTGACTGCTAAGTGTATTCTGTTCTTTTTAACTGTAACTGCTAAGTGTACTCTGTTCTTGTTAACTGTGACTGCTAAGTGTATTCTGTTCTTGTTACTATTCTGTTCGTGTTACCTGTGACTGCCAAGTGTAATCTGTTCTTGTTAGCTGAGACTACAAACTGTATTCTGTTCTTGTTAACTGTGACTGCTAAGTGTATTCTGTTCTTGTTACCTGTGACTTCTAAGTGTATTCTGTTCTTGTTACCTTTGACTGCTAAGTGTATTCTGTTCTTGTTACCTTTGACTAATAAGTGTGTTCTGTTCTTGTTATCTGTGACTGCTAAGTGTTTTCTGTTTCTTTTACCTGTGACTACCAAGTGTATTCTGTTCTTGTTACCTGTGACTGCTAAGTGTATTCTGCTCTTGTTGCCTGTGACTTCTAAGAGTATTCTGTTCTTGTTACCTGTGACTGCTAAGAGTATTCTGTTCTTGTTACCTGTTACTGCCAAGTGTATTCTGTTCTAGATACCTGTGACTACCAAGTGTATTCTGTTCTTGTTATCTGTGACTGTTAATTGTATTCTGTTCTTGTTACCTGTGACTGCTAAGTGTATTCTGTTCTTGTTACCTGTGACTGCTATGTGTATTCTGTTCCTTTTACCTGTGACTACCAAGTGTATTCTGTTCTTGTTACCTGTGACTGCTGTGTGTTCTGTTCTTGTTACCTGTGACTTCTTAGGGTATTCTGTTCTTGTTAACAGTGACTGCTTAGTGTATTATGTTCTACTTACATGTGACTGCTTACGTGTATTCTGTTCTTGCTACCTGTGACTGTTAATTGTACTCTGTTCTTGTTACCTGTGACTGCTAAGTGTATTCTGTTCTTATTACCTGTGACTGCTAAGTGTATTTTGTTCTTGTTAACTGTGACTGCTAAGTGTACTCTGTTCTTGTTACCTGTGACTGCTAAGTGTATTCTGTTCTTGTTACCTGTGACTGCTAAGTGTATTCTGTTCATGTTACCTGTGACTGCCAAGTGTAATATGTTTTTGTTACCTGTGACTTCCAAGTGTATTCTGTTCTTGTTACCTGTGACTGCTAAGTGTATTCTGTTCTTGTTACCTGTGACTGCTAAGTGTATTCTGTTCTTGTTACATTTTACTGCTAAGTGTATTCTGTTCTTGTTACCTGTGACTACAAAGTGTATTCTGTTCTTGTTACCTGTGACTGCTATGTGTATTCTGTTCTTGTTACCTGTGACTGCTAAGTGTTTTCTGTTCTTGTTACCTGTGACTGCTAAGTGCATTCTGTTCTTGCTACCTGTGACTGCTAAGTGTATTATGTTCTACTTACCTGTGACTGCTAAGTGTATTATTTTCTTGTTACCTGTGACTGCTAAGTGTATTCTGTTCTTGTTAACAGTGACTGCTAAGTGTATTCTGTTCTTGTTACCTGTGACTGCTATGTGTATTCTGTTCCTTTTACCTGTGACTACCAAGTGTATTCTGTTCTTGTTACCTGTGACTGCTGTGTGTTCTGTTCTTGTTACCTGTGACTACTTAGGGTATTCTGTTCTTGTTAACAGTGACTGCTTAGTGTATTATGTTCTACTTACATGTGACTGCTAAGTGTATTCTGTTCTTGTTACCTGTGAATGTTAATTGTACTCTGCTCTTGTTACCTGTGACTGCTAAGTGTATTCTGTTCTTGTTACCTGTGACTGCTAAGTGTATTCTGTTCTTGTTACTATTCTGTTCGTGTTACCTGTGACTGCCAAGTGTAATCTGTTCTTGTTACCTGTGACTACCAACTGTATTCTGTTCTTGTTACCTGTGACTTCTAAGTGTATTCTGTTCTTGTTACCTGTGACTGCTAAGTGTATTCTGTTCTTGTTACCTTTGACTAATAAGTGTGTTCTGTTCTTGTTATCTGTGACTGCTTAGTGTGTTCTGTTCTTGTTATCTGTGACTGCTAAGTGTTTTCTGTTTCTTTTACCTGTGACTACCAAGTGTATTCTGTTCTTGTTTCCTGTGACTGCTAAGTGTATTCTGCTCTTGTTGCCTGTGACTTCTAAGAGTATTGTGTTCTTGTAACCTGTGACTGCTAAGTGTATTCTGTTCTTGTTACCTGTGACTGCTTAGTGTATTAAGTTTCAGTTAGCTGTAACTGCTAAGTGTATTCTGCTCTTGTTACATGTGACAGCTAAGTGTATTCTGTTCTTTTTACCTGTGACTTCAAAGTGAATACTGCTAAGTGTATTCTGTTCTTGTTACCTGTGACCGTTAATTGTACTCTGCTCTTGTTACCTGTGACTGCTAAGTGTATTCTTTTCTTGTTACCTGTGACTGCTAAGTGTATTCTGTTCTTTTTAACTGTGACTGCTAAGTGTACTCTGTTCTTGTTACCTGTGACTGCTAAGTGTATTCTGCTCTTGTTGCCTGTGACTTCTAAGAGTATTCTGTTCTTGTTACCTGTGACTGCTAAGAGTATTCTGTTCTTGTTACCTGTTACTGCCAAGTGTATTCTGTTCTAGATACCTGTGACTACCAAGTGTATTCTGTTCTTGTTATCTGTGACTGTTAATTGTATTCTGTTCTTGTTACCTGTGACTGCTAAGTGTATTCTGTTCTTGTTACCTGTGACTGCTATGTGTATTCTGTTCCTTTTACCTGTGACTACCAAGTGTATTCTGTTCTTGTTACCTGTGACTGCTGTGTGTTCTGTTCTTGTTACCTGTGACTTCTTAGGGTATTCTGTTCTTGTTAACAGTGACTGCTTAGTGTATTATGTTCTACTTACATGTGACTGCTTACGTGTATTCTGTTCTTGCTACCTGTGACTGTTAATTGTACTCTGTTCTTGTTACCTGTGACTGCTAAGTGTATTCTGTTCTTATTACCTGTGACTGCTAAGTGTATTTTGTTCTTGTTAACTGTGACTGCTAAGTGTACTCTGTTCTTGTTACCTGTGACTGCTAAGTGTATTCTGTTCTTGTTACCTGTGACTGCTAAGTGTATTCTGTTCATGTTACCTGTGACTGCCAAGTGTAATATGTTTTTGTTACCTGTGACTTCCAAGTGTATTCTGTTCTTGTTACCTGTGACTGCTAAGTGTATTCTGTTCTTGTTACCTGTGACTGCTAAGTGTATTCTGTTCTTGTTACATTTTACTGCTAAGTGTATTCTGTTCTTGTTACCTGTGACTACAAAGTGTATTCTGTTCTTGTTACCTGTGACTGCTATGTGTATTCTGTTCTTGTTACCTGTGACTGCTAAGTGTTTTCTGTTCTTGTTACCTGTGACTGCTAAGTGCATTCTGTTCTTGCTACCTGTGACTGCTAAGTGTATTATGTTCTACTTACCTGTGACTGCTAAGTGTATTATTTTCTTGTTACCTGTGACTGCTAAGTGTATTCTGTTCTTGTTAACAGTGACTGCTAAGTGTATTCTGTTCTTGTTACCTGTGACTGCTATGTGTATTCTGTTCCTTTTACCTGTGACTACCAAGTGTATTCTGTTCTTGTTACCTGTGACTGCTGTGTGTTCTGTTCTTGTTACCTGTGACTACTTAGGGTATTCTGTTCTTGTTAACAGTGACTGCTTAGTGTATTATGTTCTACTTACATGTGACTGCTAAGTGTATTCTGTTCTTGTTACCTGTGAATGTTAATTGTACTCTGCTCTTGTTACCTGTGACTGCTAAGTGTATTCTGTTCTTGTTACCTGTGACTGCTAAGTGTATTCTGTTCTTGTTACTATTCTGTTCGTGTTACCTGTGACTGCCAAGTGTAATCTGTTCTTGTTACCTGTGACTACCAACTGTATTCTGTTCTTGTTACCTGTGACTTCTAAGTGTATTCTGTTCTTGTTACCTGTGACTGCTAAGTGTATTCTGTTCTTGTTACCTTTGACTAATAAGTGTGTTCTGTTCTTGTTATCTGTGACTGCTTAGTGTGTTCTGTTCTTGTTATCTGTGACTGCTAAGTGTTTTCTGTTTCTTTTACCTGTGACTACCAAGTGTATTCTGTTCTTGTTTCCTGTGACTGCTAAGTGTATTCTGCTCTTGTTGCCTGTGACTTCTAAGAGTATTGTGTTCTTGTAACCTGTGACTGCTAAGTGTATTCTGTTCTTGTTACCTGTGACTGCTTAGTGTATTAAGTTTCAGTTAGCTGTAACTGCTAAGTGTATTCTGCTCTTGTTACATGTGACAGCTAAGTGTATTCTGTTCTTTTTACCTGTGACTTCAAAGTGAATACTGCTAAGTGTATTCTGTTCTTGTTACCTGTGACCGTTAATTGTACTCTGCTCTTGTTACCTGTGACTGCTAAGTGTATTCTTTTCTTGTTACCTGTGACTGCTAAGTGTATTCTGTTCTTTTTAACTGTGACTGCTAAGTGTACTCTGTTCTTGTTACCTGTGACTGCTAAGTGTATTCTGTTCTTGTTACCTGTTACTGCCAAGTGTATTCTGTTCTTGTTACCTGTGACTGCCAAGTGTATTCTTTTCTTGTTACCTGTGACTGCTAAGTGTATTCTGTTCTTGTTACCTGTGACTGCTATGTGTATTCTGTTCTTGTTACCTTTTACTGCTAAGTGTATTCTGTTCTTGTTACCTGTGACTACAAAGTGTATTCTGTTCTTGTTACCTGTGACTGCTATGTGTATTCTGTTCTTGTTACCTGTGACTGCTAAGTGTTTTCTGTTCTTGTTACCTGTGACTGCTAAGTGCATTCTGTTCTTGCTACCTGTGACTGCTAAGTGTATTATGTTCTACTTACCTGTGACTGCTAAGTGTATTATTTTCTTGTTACCTGTGACTGCTAAGTGTATTCTGTTCTTGTTAACAGTGACTGCTTAGTGTATTATGTTCTACTTACATGTGACTGCTAAGTGTATTCTGTTCTTGTTACCTGTGACCGTTAATTGTACTCTGCTCTTGTTACCTGTGACTGCTAAGTGTAATCTGTTCTTGTTACCTGAGACTACAAACTGTATTCTGTTCTTGTTACCTGTGACTGCTAAGTGTATTCTGTTCTTGTTACCTGTGACTTCTAAGTGTATTCTGTTCTTGTTACCTGTGACTGCTAAGTGTATTCTGCTCTTGTTGCTTGTGACTTCTAAGAGTATTCTGTTCTTGTTACCTGTGACTGCTAAGTTTATTCTGTTCTTGTTACCTGTGACTACTAAGTGTGTTCTGTTCTTGTTACCTGTGACTGCTAAGTGTTTTTTCTGTTTCTTTTACCTGTGACTACCAAGTGTATTCTGTTTTTGTTAACTGTGACTGCTAAGTGTATTCTGTTCTTGTTACCTGTGACTGCTAAGTGTATTCTGTTCTTGTTACCTGTGACTACCAAGTGTATTCTATTCTTGTTACCTGTGACTGCTAAGTGTATCCTGTTCTTGTTACCTGTGAATTCTAAGTGTTTTCTTTTCTTTTTATCTGTGACTGCTAAGTGTATTCTGTTCCTTTTACCTGTGACTACCAAGTGTATTCTGTTCTTGTTACCTTTGACTGCTAAGTGTATTTTGTTCTTTTTATCTGTCACTATCAAGTGTATTCTGTTCTTATTACCTGTGATTGCTAAGTGTATTCTGTTCTTGTTACCTGTGACTGCTTAGTGTATTATGTTCTACTTACCTGTGACTGCTAAGTGTATTCTGTTCTTGTTACCTGTGACTGCTAAGTGTATTCTTTTCTTGTTACCTGTGACTGCTAAGTGTATTCTGTTTTTGTTACCTGTGACTGCTAAGTGTATTCTGTTCTTGTTACCTTTTACTGCTAAGTGTATTCTGTTCTTGTTACCTGTGACTGCTAAGTGTATTCTGTTCCTTTTACCTGTGACTGCTAAGTGTATTCTGTTCTTGTTACCTGTTACTGCTAAGTGTATTTTGTTCATGTTACCTGTGACTACCAAGTGTATTCTGTTCTTGTTACCTGTGACTGCTATGTGTATTCTGTTCTTGTTACCTGTGACTGCTAAGTGTTTTTTGTTCTTGTTACCTGTGACTGCTAAGTGCATTCTGTTCTTGCTACCTGTGACTGCTAAGTGTATTATGTTCTACTTACCTGTGACTGCTAAGTGTATTATTTTCTTGTTACCTGTGACTGCTAAGTGTATTCTGTTCTTGTTAACAGTGACTGCTTAGTGTATTATGTTCTTCTTACATGTGACTGCTAAGTGTATTCTGTTCTTGTTACCTGTGACCGTTAATTGTACTCTGCTCTTGTTACCTGTGACTGCTAAGTGTATTCTGTTCTTGTTACCTGTGACTTCTAAGTGTATTATGTTCTTGTTACCTGTGACTGCTAAGTGTATTCTGTTCTTGTTACCTGTGACTAATTAGTGTGTTCTGTTCTTGTTATCTGTGACTGCTAAGTGTTTTCTGTTTCTTTTACCTGTGACTACCAAGTGTATTCTGCTCTTGTTACCTGTGACTGCTAAGTGTATTCTGCTCTTGTTGCCTGTGACTTCTAAGAGTATTCTGTTCTTGTTACCTGTGACTGCTAAGTTTATTCTGTTCTTGTTACCTGTGACTACTAAGTGTGTTCTGTTCTTGTTACCTGTGACTGCTAAGTGTTTTCTGTTTCTTTTACCTGTGACTACCAAGTGTATTCTGTTCTTGTTAACTGTGACTGCTAAGTGTATTCTGTTCTTGTTACCTGTGACTGCTAAGTGTATTCTGTTCTTGTTACCTGTGACTACCAAGTGTATTCTATTCTTGTTACCTGTGACTGCTAAGTGTATCCTGTTCTTGTTACCTGTGAATTCTAAGTGTTTTCTGTTCTTTTTATCTGTGACTGCTAAGTGTATTCTGTTCCTTTTACCTGTGACTACCAAGTGTATTCTGTTCTTGTTACATGTGACTGCTAAGTGTATTTTGTTCTTTTTATCTGTCACTATCAAGTGTATTCTGTTCTTATTACCTGTGATTGCTAATTGTATTCTGTTCTTGTTACCTGTGACTGCTTAGTGTATTATGTTCTACTTACCTGTGACTGCTAAGTGTATTCTGTTCTTGTTACCTGTGACTGCTATGTGTATTCTGTTCCTTTTACCTGTGACTACCAAGTGTATTCTGTTCTTGTTACCTGTGACTGCTGTGTGTTCTGTTCTTGTTACCTGTGACTACTTAGGGTATTCTGTTCTTGTTAACAGTGACTGCTTAGTGTATTATGTTCTACTTACATGTGACTGCTAAGTGTATTCTGTTCTTGTTACCTGTGACTGTTAATTGTACTCTGCTCTTGTTACCTGTGACTGCTAAGTGTATTCTGTTCTTGTTACCTGTGACTGCTAAGTGTATTCTGTTCTTGTTACTATTCTGTTCGTGTTACCTGTGACTGCCAAGTGTAATCTGTTCTTGTTACCTGCGACTACCAACTGTATTCTGTTTTTGTTACCTGTGACTGCTAAGTGTATTCTGTTCTTGTTACCTGTGACTTCTAAGTGTTTTCTGTTCTTGTTACCTGTGACTGCTAAGTGTATTCTGTTCTTGTTACCTTTGACTAATAAGTGTGTTCTGTTCTTGTTATCTGTGACTGCTTAGTGTTTTCTGTTTCTTTTACCTGAGACTACCAAGTGTATTCTGTTCTTGTTTCCTGTGACTGCTAAGTGTATTCTGCTCTTGTTGCCTGTGACTTCTAAGAGTATTCTGTTCTTGTTACCTGTGACTGTTAAGTTTATTCTGTTCTTGTTACCTGTGACTACTAGGTGTGTTCTGTTCTTGATACCTGTGACTGCTAAGTGTTTTCTGTTTCTTTTACCTGTGACTACCAAGTGTATTCTGTTCTTGTTAACTGTGACTGCTAAGTGTATTCTGTTCTTGTTACCTGTGACTGCTAAGTGTATTCTGTTCTTGTTACCTGTGAATACCAAGTGTATTCTGTTCTTGTTAACTGTGACTGCTAAGTGTATCCTGTTCTTGTTACCTGTGAATTCTAAGTGTTTTCTGTTCTTTTTATCTGTGACTGCTAAGTGTATTCTGTTCCTTTTACCTGTGACTACTAAGTGTATTCTGTTCTTGTTACCTGTGACTGCTAAGTGTATTCTGTTCTTGTTATCTGTCACTATCAAGTGTATTCTGTTCTTATTACCTGTGACTGCTAAGTGTATTCTGTTCTTGTTACCTGTGACTGCTTAGTGTATTCTGTTCTTGTTACCTGTGACTAGTTAGTGTATTAAGTTTCAATTACCTGTAACTGCTAAGTGTATTCTGTTCTTGTTACCTGTGACAGCTAAGTGTATTCTGTTCTTTTTACCTGTGACTTCAAAGTGTATTCTGTTCTTGTTATCTGTTACTGCTAAGTGTATTCTGTTCTTGTTACCTGTGACTACCAAGTGTATTCTGTTCTTGTTATCTGTGACTGCCAATTGTATTCTGTTCTTGCTTCCTGTGACTACAAAGTGTATTCTGTTCTTGTTACCTGTGACTGCTAAGTGTATTCTGTTCTTGTTACCTGTGACTGCTAAGAGTATTCTGTTCTTGTTACCTGTTACTGCCAAGTGTATTCTTTTCTAAGTACCTGTGACGACCAAGTGTATTCTGTTCTTGTTACCTGTGACTACCAAGTGTATTCTGTTCTTGTTACCTGTGACTGCTAAGTGTATCCTGTTCTTGTTACCGGTGAATTCTAAGTGTTTTCTGTTCTTTTTATCTGTGACTGCTAAGTGTATTCTGTTCCTTTTACCTGTGACTACCAAGTGTATTCTGTTCTTGTTACGTGTGACTGCTAAGTGTATTCTGTTCTTGTTATCTGTCACTATCAAGTGTATTCTCTTCTTATTACCTGTGACTGCTAAGTGTATTCTGTTCTTGTTACCTCTGACTGCTAAGTGTATTCTATTCTTGTTACCTTTTACTGCTAAGTGTATTCTCTTCTTGTTACCTGTGACTACAAAGTGTATTCTGTTCTTGTTACCTGTGACTGCTAAGTACATTCTGTTCTTGCTACCTGTGACTGCTAAGTGTATTATGTTCTACTTACCTGTGACTGCTAAGTGTATTCTGTTCTTGTTACCTGTGACTGCTAAGTGTATTCTGTTCTTGTTACCTGTGACTGCTAAGTGTATTATGTTCTACTTACCTGTGATGGCTAAATGTTTTCTGTTCTTGTTACCTGTGACTGCTAAGTGTATTCTCTTCTTATTACCTGTGACTGCTAAGTGTATTATGTTCTACTTACCTGTGACTGCTAAGTGTATTCTGTTCTTGTTACCTGTGACTGCTAAGTGTATTCTGTTCTTGTTACCTGTGACTGCTAAGTGTATTATGTTCTACTTACCTGTGATGGCTAAATGTTTTCTGTTCTAATTACCTGTGACTGCTAAATGTATTCTGTTCTTGTTACCTGTGACTGCTAAGTGTATTCTGTTCCTTTTACCTGTGACTACCAAGTGTATTCTGTTCTTGTTACCTGTGACAGCTAAGTGTATTCTGTTCTTGTTAATTGTGACTGCTTAGTGTATTCTGTTCTTGTTACCTGTGACTACTTAGTGTATTAAGTTTCAGTTACCTGTAACTGCTAAGTGTATTCTGTTCTTGTTACCTGTGACAGCTAAGTGTATTCTGTTCTTGTTACCTGTGACTGCTAAGTGTATTCTGTTCTTGTTACCTGTTACTGCTAAGTGTATTTTGTTCATGTTACCTGTGACTACCAAGTGTATTCTGTTCTTGTTACCTGTGACTGCTAAGTGTATTCTGTTCTTGTTACCTGTGACTGCCAAGTGTATTCTGTTCTTGTTACCTGTGACTACCAAGTGTATTCTGTTCTTGTTACCTGTGACTGCTAAGTGTATTCTGTTCTTGTTACCTGTGACTGCTAAGTGTATTCTGTTCTTGTTACCTGTGACTGCTAAGTGTATTCGGTTCTTGTTACCTGTGACTGCCAAGTGTATTCTGTTCCTGTAACCTGTGACTACCAAGTGTATTCTGTTCTTGTTACCTTTGACTGTTAATTGTATTTTGTTCTTGTTACCTGTGACTGCTAAGTGTATTCTGTTCTTGTTACCTGTGACTGCTAAGTGTATTCTGTTCTTTTTAACTGTGACTGCTAAGTGTACTCTGTTCTTGTTACCTGTGACTGCTAAGTGTAATGTCTTGTTTCCTGTGACTACCAAGTGTATTCTGTTCTTGTTACCTGTGACTGCTAAGTGTATTCTGTTCTTGTTACCTGTGACTGCCAAGTGAATTCTGTTCCTTTTACCTGTGACTACCAAGTGTATTCTGTTCTTGTTACCTGCGACTGCCAAGTGCATTCTGTTATTGTTACCTGTGACTGCTACGTGTATTCTGTTCTTATTACCTGTGACTGCCAAGTGTATTCTGTTCTTGTTACCTTTGACTTCCAAGTGTATTCTGTTCTTGTTACCTGTGACTGCTAAGTGTACTCTGTTCTTGTTACCTGTGACTTCTAAGTATATTCTGTTCTTGTTATCTGTGACTGCTATGTGTATTCTGTTCCTTTTACCAGTGACTACCAAGTGTATTCTGTTCTTGTTAACTATGACTGCAAAGTGTATTCTTTTCTTGTTACCTGTGACTTCTTAGTGTATTCTGTTCTTGTTAACAGTGACTGCTTAGTGTATTATGTTCTACTTACATGTGACTGCTAAGTGTATTCTGTTCTTGTTACCTGTGACCGTTAATTGTACTCTGCTCTTGTTACCTGTGACTGCTAAGTGTATTCTGTTCTTGTTACCTGTGACTGCTAAGTGTATTCTGTTCTTTTTAACTGTAACTGCTAAGTGTACTCTGTTCTTGTTACCTGTGACTGCTAAGTGTATTCTGTTCTTGTTACTATTCTGTTCGTGTTACCTGTGACTGCCAAGTGTAATCTGTTCTTGTTAGCTGAGACTACAAACTGTATTCTGTTCTTGTTAACTGTGACTGCTAAGTGTATTCTGTTCTTGTTACCTGTGACTTCTAAGTGTATTCTGTTCTTGTTACCTTTGACTGCTAAGTGTATTCTGTTCTTGTTACCTTTGACTAATAAGTGTGTTCTGTTCTTGTTATCTGTGACTGCTAAGTGTTTTCTGTTTCTTTTACCTGTGACTACCAAGTGTATTCTGTTCTTGTTACCTGTGACTGCTAAGTGTATTCTGCTCTTGTTGCCTGTGACTTCTAAGAGTATTCTGTTCTTGTTACCTGTGACTGCTAAGAGTATTCTGTTCTTGTTACCTGTTACTGCCAAGTGTATTCTGTTCTAGATACCTGTGACTACCAAGTGTATTCTGTTCTTGTTATCTGTGACTGTTAATTGTATTCTGTTCTTGTTACCTGTGACTGCTAAGTGTATTCTGTTCTTGTTACCTGTGACTGCTATGTGTATTCTGTTCCTTTTACCTGTGACTACCAAGTGTATTCTGTTCTTGTTACCTGTGACTGCTGTGTGTTCTGTTCTTGTTACCTGTGACTTCTTAGGGTATTCTGTTCTTGTTAACAGTGACTGCTTAGTGTATTATGTTCTACTTACATGTGACTGCTTACGTGTATTCTGTTCTTGCTACCTGTGACTGTTAATTGTACTCTGTTCTTGTTACCTGTGACTGCTAAGTGTATTCTGTTCTTATTACCTGTGACTGCTAAGTGTATTTTGTTCTTGTTAACTGTGACTGCTAAGTGTACTCTGTTCTTGTTACCTGTGACTGCTAAGTGTATTCTGTTCTTGTTACCTGTGACTGCTAAGTGTATTCTGTTCATGTTACCTGTGACTGCCAAGTGTAATATGTTTTTGTTACCTGTGACTTCCAAGTGTATTCTGTTCTTGTTACCTGTGACTGCTAAGTGTATTCTGTTCTTGTTACCTGTGACTGCTAAGTGTATTCTGTTCTTGTTACATTTTACTGCTAAGTGTATTCTGTTCTTGTTACCTGTGACTACAAAGTGTATTCTGTTCTTGTTACCTGTGACTGCTATGTGTATTCTGTTCTTGTTACCTGTGACTGCTAAGTGTTTTCTGTTCTTGTTACCTGTGACTGCTAAGTGCATTCTGTTCTTGCTACCTGTGACTGCTAAGTGTATTATGTTCTACTTACCTGTGACTGCTAAGTGTATTATTTTCTTGTTACCTGTGACTGCTAAGTGTATTCTGTTCTTGTTAACAGTGACTGCTAAGTGTATTCTGTTCTTGTTACCTGTGACTGCTATGTGTATTCTGTTCCTTTTACCTGTGACTACCAAGTGTATTCTGTTCTTGTTACCTGTGACTGCTGTGTGTTCTGTTCTTGTTACCTGTGACTACTTAGGGTATTCTGTTCTTGTTAACAGTGACTGCTTAGTGTATTATGTTCTACTTACATGTGACTGCTAAGTGTATTCTGTTCTTGTTACCTGTGAATGTTAATTGTACTCTGCTCTTGTTACCTGTGACTGCTAAGTGTATTCTGTTCTTGTTACCTGTGACTGCTAAGTGTATTCTGTTCTTGTTACTATTCTGTTCGTGTTACCTGTGACTGCCAAGTGTAATCTGTTCTTGTTACCTGTGACTACCAACTGTATTCTGTTCTTGTTACCTGTGACTTCTAAGTGTATTCTGTTCTTGTTACCTGTGACTGCTAAGTGTATTCTGTTCTTGTTACCTTTGACTAATAAGTGTGTTCTGTTCTTGTTATCTGTGACTGCTTAGTGTGTTCTGTTCTTGTTATCTGTGACTGCTAAGTGTTTTCTGTTTCTTTTACCTGTGACTACCAAGTGTATTCTGTTCTTGTTTCCTGTGACTGCTAAGTGTATTCTGCTCTTGTTGCCTGTGACTTCTAAGAGTATTGTGTTCTTGTAACCTGTGACTGCTAAGTGTATTCTGTTCTTGTTACCTGTGACTGCTTAGTGTATTCTTTTCTTGTTAACTGTGACTACTTAGTGTATTAAGTTTCAGTTAGCTGTAACTGCTAAGTGTATTCTGCTCTTGTTACCTGTGACAGCTAAGTGTATTCTGTTCTTTTTACCTGTGACTTCAAAGTGAATACTGCTAAGTGTATTCTGTTCTTGTTACCTGTGACCGTTAATTGTACTCTGCTCTTGTTACCTGTGACTGCTAAGTGTATTCTTTTCTTGTTACCTGTGACTGCTAAGTGTATTCTGTTCTTTTTAACTGTGACTGCTAAGTGTACTCTGTTCTTGTTACCTGTGACTGCTAAGTGTATTCTGTTCTTGTTACCTGTTACTGCCAAGTGTATTCTGTTCTTGTTACCTGTGACTGCCAAGTGTATTCTTTTCTTGTTACCTGTGACTGCTAAGTGTATTCTGTTCTTGTTACCTGTGACTGCTATGTGTATTCTGTTCTTGTTACCTTTTACTGCTAAGTGTATTCTGTTCTTGTTACCTGTGACTACAAAGTGTATTCTGTTCTTGTTACCTGTGACTGCTATGTGTATTCTGTTCTTGTTACCTGTGACTGCTAAGTGTTTTCTGTTCTTGTTACCTGTGACTGCTAAGTGCATTCTGTTCTTGCTACCTGTGACTGCTAAGTGTATTATGTTCTACTTACCTGTGACTGCTAAGTGTATTATTTTCTTGTTACCTGTGACTGCTAAGTGTATTCTGTTCTTGTTAACAGTGACTGCTTAGTGTGTTATGTTCTACTTACATGTGACTGCTAAGTGTATTCTGTTCTTGTTACCTGTGACCGTTAATTGTACTCTGCTCTTGTTACCTGTGACTGCTAAGTGTAATCTGTTCTTGTTACCTGAGACTACAAACTGTATTCTGTTCTTGTTACCTGTGACTGCTAAGTGTATTCTGTTCTTGTTACCTGTGACTTCTAAGTGTATTCTGTTCTTGTTACCTGTGACTGCTAAGTGTATTCTGCTCTTGTTGCTTGTGACTTCTAAGAGTATTCTGTTCTTGTTACCTGTGACTGCTAAGTTTATTCTGTTCTTGTTACCTGTGACTACTAAGTGTGTTCTGTTCTTGTTACCTGTGACTGCTAAGTGTTTTTTCTGTTTCTTTTACCTGTGACTACCAAGTGTTTTCTGTTTTTGTTAACTGTGACTGCTAAGTGTATTCTGTTCTTGTTACCTGTGACTGCTAAGTGTATTCTGTTCTTGTTACCTGTGACTACCAAGTGTATTCTATTCTTGTTACCTGTGACTGCTAAGTGTATCCTGTTCTTGTTACCTGTGAATTCTAAGTGTTTTCTTTTCTTTTTATCTGTGACTGCTAAGTGTATTCTGTTCCTTTTACCTGTGACTACCAAGTGTATTCTGTTCTTGTTACCTTTGACTGCTAAGTGTATTTTGTTCTTTTTATCTGTCACTATCAAGTGTATTCTGTTCTTATTACCTGTGATTGCTAAGTGTATTCTGTTCTTGTTACCTGTGACTGCTTAGTGTATTATGTTCTACTTACCTGTGACTGCTAAGTGTATTCTGTTCTTGTTACCTGTGACTGCTAAGTGTATTCTTTTCTTGTTACCTGTGACTGCTAAGTGTATTCTGTTTTTGTTACCTGTGACTGCTAAGTGTATTCTGTTCTTGTTACCTTTTACTGCTAAGTGTATTCTGTTCTTGTTACCTGTGACTGCTAAGTGTATTCTGTTCCTTTTACCTGTGACTGCTAAGTGTATTCTGTTCTTGTTACCTGTTACTGCTAAGTGTATTTTGTTCATGTTACCTGTGACTACCAAGTGTATTCTGTTCTTGTTACCTGTGACTGCTATGTGTATTCTGTTCTTGTTACCTGTGACTGCTAAGTGTTTTCTGTTCTTGTTACCTGTGACTGCTAAGTGCATTCTGTTCTTGCTACCTGTGACTGCTAAGTGTATTATGTTCTACTTACCTGTGACTGCTAAGTGTATTATTTTCTTGTTACCTGTGACTGCTAAGTGTATTCTGTTCTTGTTAACAGTGACTGCTTAGTGTATTATGTTCTTCTTACATGTGACTGCTAAGTGTATTCTGTTCTTGTTACCTGTGACCGTTAATTGTACTCTGCTCTTGTTACCTGTGACTGCTAAGTGTATTCTGTTCTTGTTACCTGTGACTTCTAAGTGTATTATGTTCTTGTTACCTGTGACTGCTAAGTGTATTCTGTTCTTGTTACCTGTGACTAATTAGTGTGTTCTGTTCTTGTTATCTGTGACTGCTAAGTGTTTTCTGTTTCTTTTACCTGTGACTACCAAGTGTATTCTGCTCTTGTTACCTGTGACTGCTAAGTGTATTCTGCTCTTGTTGCCTGTGACTTCTAAGAGTATTCTGTTCTTGTTACCTGTGACTGCTAAGTTTATTCTGTTCTTGTTACCTGTGACTACTAAGTGTGTTCTGTTCTTGTTACCTGTGACTGCTAAGTGTTTTCTGTTTCTTTTACCTGTGACTACCAAGTGTATTCTGTTCTTGTTAACTGTGACTGCTAAGTGTATTCTGTTCTTGTTACCTGTGACTGCTAAGTGTATTCTGTTCTTGTTACCTGGGACTACCAAGTGTATTCTATTCTTGTTACCTGTGACTGCTAAGTGTATCCTGTTCTTGTTACCTGTGAATTCTAAGTGTTTTCTGTTCTTTTTATCTGTGACTGCTAAGTGTATTCTGTTCCTTTTACCTGTGACTACCAAGTGTATTCTGTTCTTCTTACATGTGACTGCTAAGTGTATTTTGTTCTTTTTATCTGTCACTATCAAGTGTATTCTGTTCTTATTACCTGTGATTGCTAATTGTATTCTGTTCTTGTTACCTGTGACTGCTTAGTGTATTATGTTCTACTTACCTGTGACTGCTAAGTGTATTCTGTTCTTGTTACCTGTGACTGCTATGTGTATTCTGTTCCTTTTACCTGTGACTACCAAGTGTATTCTGTTCTTGTTACCTGTGACTGCTGTGTGTTCTGTTCTTGTTACCTGTGACTACTTAGGGTATTCTGTTCTTGTTAACAGTGACTGCTTAGTGTATTATGTTCTACTTACATGTGACTGCTAAGTGTATTCTGTTCTTGTTACCTGTGACTGTTAATTGTACTCTGCTCTTGTTACCTGTGACTGCTAAGTGTATTCTGTTCTTGTTACCTGTGACTGCTAAGTGTATTCTGTTCTTGTTACTATTCTGTTCGTGTTACCTGTGACTGCCAAGTGTAATCTGTTCTTGTTACCTGCGACTACCAACTGTATTCTGTTTTTGTTACCTGTGACTGCTAAGTGTATTCTGTTCTTGTTACCTGTGACTTCTAAGTGTTTTCTGTTCTTGTTACCTGTGATGGCTAAGTGTATTCTGTTCTTGTTACCTTTGACTAATAAGTGTGTTCTGTTCTTGTTATCTGTGACTGCTTAGTGTTTTCTGTTTCTTTTACCTGAGACTACCAAGTGTATTCTGTTCTTGTTTCCTGTGACTGCTAAGTGTATTCTGCTCTTGTTGCCTGTGACTTCTAAGAGTATTCTGTTCTTGTTACCTGTGACTGTTAAGTTTATTCTGTTCTTGTTACCTGTGACTACTAGGTGTGTTCTGTTCTTGATACCTGTGACTGCTAAGTGTTTTCTGTTTCTTTTACCTGTGACTACCAAGTGTATTCTGTTCTTGTTAACTGTGACTGCTAAGTGTATTCTGTTCTTGTTACCTGTGACTGCTAAGTGTATTCTGTTCTTGTTACCTGTGAATACCAAGTGTATTCTGTTCTTGTTAACTGTGACTGCTAAGTGTATCCTGTTCTTGTTACCTGTGAATTCTAAGTGTTTTCTGTTCTTTTTATCTGTGACTGCTAAGTGTATTCTGTTCCTTTTACCTGTGACTACTAAGTGTATTCTGTTCTTGTTACCTGTGACTGCTAAGTGTATTCTGTTCTTGTTATCTGTCACTATCAAGTGTATTCTGTTCTTATTACCTGTGACTGCTAAGTGTATTCTGTTCTTGTTACCTGTGACTGCTTAGAGTATTCTGTTCTTGTTACCTGTGACTAGTTAGTGTATTAAGTTTCAATTACCTGTAACTGCTAAGTGTATTCTGTTCTTGTTACCTGTGACAGCTAAGTGTATTCTGTTCTTTTTACCTGTGACTTCAAAGTGTATTCTGTTCTTGTTATCTGTTACTGCTAAGTGTATTCTGTTCTTGTTACCTGTGACTACCAAGTGTATTCTGTTCTTGTTATCTGTGACTGCCAATTGTATTCTGTTCTTGCTTCCTGTGACTACAAAGTGTATTCTGTTCTTGTTACCTGTGACTGCTAAGTGTATTCTGTTCTTGTTACCTGTGACTGCTAAGAGTATTCTGTTCTTGTTACCTGTTACTGCCAAGTGTATTCTTTTCTAAGTACCTGTGACGACCAAGTGTATTCTGTTCTTGTTACCTGTGACTACCAAGTGTATTCTGTTCTTGTTACCTGTGACTGCTAAGTGTATCCTGTTCTTGTTACCGGTGAATTCTAAGTGTTTTCTGTTCTTTTTATCTGTGACTGCTAAGTGTATTCTGTTCCTTTTACCTGTGACTACCAAGTGTATTCTGTTCTTGTTACGTGTGACTGCTAAGTGTATTCTGTTCTTGTTATCTGTCACTATCAAGTGTATTCTCTTCTTATTACCTGTGACTGCTAAGTGTATTCTGTTCTTGTTACCTCTGACTGCTAAGTGTATTCTATTCTTGTTACCTTTTACTGCTAAGTGTATTCTCTTCTTGTTACCTGTGACTACAAAGTGTATTCTGTTCTTGTTACCTGTGACTGCTAAGTACATTCTGTTCTTGCTACCTGTGACTGCTAAGTGTATTATGTTCTACTTACCTGTGACTGCTAAGTGTATTCTGTTCTTGTTACCTGTGACTGCTAAGTGTATTCTGTTCTTGTTACCTGTGACTGCTAAGTGTATTATGTTCTACTTACCTGTGATGGCTAAATGTTTTCTGTTCTTGTTACCTGTGACTGCTAAGTGTATTCTCTTCTTATTACCTGTGACTGCTAAGTGTATTATGTTCTACTTACCTGTGACTGCTAAGTGTATTCTGTTCTTGTTACCTGTGACTGCTAAGTGTATTCTGTTCTTGTTACCTGTGACTGCTAAGTGTATTATGTTCTACTTACCTGTGATGGCTAAATGTTTTCTGTTCTTATTACCTGTGACTGCTAAATGTATTCTGTTCTTGTTACCTGTGACTGCTAAGTGTATTCTGTTCCTTTTACCTGTGACTACCAAGTGTATTCTGTTCTTGTTACCTGTGACAGCTAAGTGTATTCTGTTCTTGTTAATTGTGACTGCTTAGTGTATTCTGTTCTTGTTACCTGTGACTACTTAGTGTATTAAGTTTCAGTTACCTGTAACTGCTAAGTGTATTCTGTTCTTGTTACCTGTGACAGCTAAGTGTATTCTGTTCTTGTTACCTGTGACTGCTAAGTGTATTCTGTTCTTGTTACCTGTTACTGCTAAGTGTATTTTGTTCATGTTACCTGTGACTACCAAGTGTATTCTGTTCTTGTTACCTGTGACTGCTAAGTGTATTCTGTTCTTGTTACCTGTGACTGCCAAGTGTATTCTGTTCTTGTTACCTGTGACTACCAAGTGTATTCTGTTCTTGTTACCTGTGACTGCTAAGTGTATTCTGTTCTTGTTACCTGTGACTGCTAAGTGTATTCTGTTCTTGTTACCTGTGACTGCTAAGTGTATTCGGTTCTTGTTACCTGTGACTGCCAAGTGTATTCTGTTCCTGTAACCTGTGACTACCAAGTGTATTCTGTTCTTGTTACCTTTGACTGTTAATTGTATTTTGTTCTTGTTATCTGTGACTGCTAAGTGTATTCTGTTCTTGTTACCTGTGACTGCTAAGTGTATTCTGTTCTTTTTAACTGTGACTGCTAAGTGTACTCTGTTCTTGTTACCTGTGACTGCTAAGTGTAATGTCTTGTTTCCTGTGACTACCAAGTGTATTCTGTTCTTGTTACCTGTGACTGCTAAGTGTATTCTGTTCTTGTTACCTGTGACTGCCAAGTGAATTCTGTTCCTTTTACCTGTGACTACCAAGTGTATTCTGTTCTTGTTACCTGCGACTGCCAAGTGCATTCTGTTATTGTTACCTGTGACTGCTACGTGTATTCTGTTCTTATTACCTGTGACTGCCAAGTGTATTCTGTTCCTGTAACCTGTGACTACCAAGTGTATTCTGTTCTTGTTACCTTTGACTGTTAATTGTATTTTGTTCTTGTTACCTGTGACTGCTAAGTGTATTCTGTTCTTGTTACCTGTGACTGCTAAGTGTATTCTGTTCTTTTTAACTGTGACTGCTAAGTGTACTCTGTTCTTGTTACCTGTGACTTCCAAGTGTATTCTGTTCTTGTTACCTGTGACTGCTAAGTGTACTCTGTTCTTGTTACCTGTGACTTCTAAGTATATTCTGTTCTTGTTATCTGTGACTGCTATGTGTATTCTGTTCCTTTTACCAGTGACTACCAAGTGTATTCTGTTCTTGTTAACTATGACTGCAAAGTGTATTATTTTCTTGTTACCTGTGACTTCTTAGTGTATTCTGTTCTTGTTAACAGTGACTGCTTAGTATATTATGTTCTACTTACCTGTGACTGCTAAGTGTATTCTGTTCTTGTTACCTGCGACTGTTAATTGTATTCTGTTCTTGTTACCTGTGACTGCTAAGTGTATTCTGTTCTTGTTACCTGTGACTGCTAAGTGTATTCTGTTCTTGTTAACTGTGACTGCTAAGTGTACTCTGTTCTTGTTACCTGTGACTGCTAAGTGTATTGTGTTTTTGTTTCCTGTGTCGAAGACTAATTTACATAATTCCATATTTACATATGCTTTATGCTGTATAATGAAGCAGTACATGAGATTTAACAGGGCATTGGTACTTCCATTTTGTTTCTCTGTCCAAACTTAGATTTAAATGGAAACTAGTGTATTTCTTTAAGGCCGCACCCGATGGAAACTGTTTATCTAACACAGTGAAGAGATCATGCCCATATATGTGCCCTTGTACTGGGGAAACTATTTAGACTAAATATGGGATGCAGTATTCCATGAGTATCACTGAAAAGCAATTCAGTTTCGAGTCTGATTGTCAAGGAGGAGTTAACAAGAGCAAGCTTTGTCTATTATCTGATAATGGTAGTGGGCATTAAAGGGGCGTATAATCTGAATATTGTAATAATGTATAAGTATTGTGTGACAATGTCAATCATTGTTATTCCTGCATTATAACCCTGGGAGAATATGTCCCAGTTAAAAGGGCTTGATCTAATTATTTAATTAATTAATAAAATGACAAATTCTTAAGTATACTGGTTTGGAGAATATTACTTATTATGGAACATCACCTGTTAAAGGTAATTTTAGACAGTTGGAGGCACTTGCTGTTCCTTTACGACACCAATCATCTACCTGTGCACCTGTCAGGTTTCCTCACTACCTCAACAATGGGAGAGGAGTGGCTGTACCTGCTGTCTGGCCAGCAGCTGGGACATCCAATCCCCAAAATCTTCGTGAGTATCAGAATTAATTATATATATACATTATGTGTATATATATGTATGTTTCTGTGCTCCAAGATGTTATGTAATGAGAGGAAATGGTGTACCACGTGATGAAGGGGGTGTAGCTAAAGTTGAACTTAGAGATGATTTTATATTGTGTGTGGTTGCATTTAAGTAATATTGCTAAAAATAGAGATAACTGTATTAAGATGCTTTAATAATTTAGGCTGTGATCTGATCACTCACAGTCAAAGGTTTATTTAATATATGTGTAGTGAAGAATGTATGAATTATGAGTGTATGAAATGTGGAGATGTACCTGTTTTTCGATAGACAGACGTGTCGCAAGAGGTAATACAAATGTGTTTGTATTTGCTTGGAGAAAAACAGGTGATCATAGAAAGCTTGTTCTGACTATGTGCATTTCTATGGTGAATGTTAAAAATGACAAGACATGATAAAATGTGTATTCCAGTGGATGGCAAAAAAAAAAAAAAGTGCAGCGTAAAGTGTTAATTTGTATTGTTTACATAATTAGTATAAGTAATTCTAAATTAAATGTAGAGATCAGTCCGCACGCTTGCGTTAAGTATGTCATGTTAAAACTCTATTAAAAAAAAAAAATTAATGTATATTGTTGGGAACACAATGGCAGGCTGCAGCTGCTATTGCTATTTCTATAGTTGTGTCAGTAATGTTTAAAAATATTCTTTAAAAAAATCTTTAAAATAGTGTTTAGTATCTGTGAAACAAGACGCTGTCATTGAATCTGAAGAAAAGTACAGGCAGAGTTTACATGGTTGTTTGCCAAGAAAAGTTCTTATAAGTTCAGAATGTCCCAGACAAAAGACAGAGTTTACAAAAGCAAGAGAACTATAAAGGCTTATAAATTTATTACATTATCATTGTTACATAAACCAATAGAGAAAGTTTGGAAACAGCTAATTTTTACAGAAATGTGATTTTGGAGATAAATAGTGTTAATGTTATTAATGACCATAAGCCAAATGTTTAATGTCATGTTATACCAGACTAAATAAGAATAAGACAGTTGCAGCTAATCATAAAGGATTCCACATGATTACATGCTTAAGGGACTTTTTAAGGCTAGGTTGAATGATACATAATGTAATAGGGCAGCATTTTAATATCTAGAATGGGAAGAACTATACTTTAACATAATTGCCAACTTAACAAGGAGAGGACAGAAGCAGATCTTGTGCAGAACAGAGATGTTGGGTTGGAAGATATTTGGATATAAGTGAAGAGATGTATGTTGGTTTGGTTAATAGCGTCATTCGTGACTGTAAGTATTTTAAGTTTAATATGGTAGAAGACCGGCAGCCAATAGAGAGACTGGCAGAGTAGATTAGCAGACACTGGATGTTTGTTGAGAACAATCAACCTTGCAGCTATATTCAAAATGCCATATAGTGGGGAAAACCAATAATGAGACTATTATAATTGTCTATGAGGAAATAATGACTCCATGTGTTAGATTTGTTGCATTGTCTTGTGTAAGATATGGTCGAATTTTGGCTATGTTTTTTAGATGTATGTAACAGGATTTAGAGACAGTTGAATGTGAGAAATATTAGACAGTTTATAGTCGAGGATGACACCCAAGGCAGCGAGCTTGTGAAGTGGGGTTGATTGTCGAGTTGTCAAGTTGTCAATAGTTATAGGGATATCAGAATGGTGACTATTATTGCTGGTAGATATATAATTAATTCTGTTGTGGATACAGTAATTTTTAGGTGGCGAGATGACATTCCAAGATGTAATGGTGGAGAGATATACAGTGACACAGATGAGCGCAGTTAGTGACAAATCTGGAGAGAATAGGAAAATTTGAGTATTGTCTGCATACAGATGATATTGAAAATCAAAGAAGCAGATTAGTTTGCTAAGAATGGAGGTAAAATCAAAAAAGTGCACAGTGTAAGAATGATTACATAAGTAGAATGTCAATCAAGAAGGGATGTCTCTTGAAAACCTAGGGATTATAGTGTTTGCATAGGAAGAGAATGCTGTTTCTGTGGAGTATTAGGAATGAGATGAGAAGAGTGTAGATACTTCATCTATATTAGAGGGGTCTAATAAACATGATCCTATATACTTCCTATGTTCAGAGCAGGATTGTAAACTTTTGTAATGACAAACTGTTTAACTCGTTCTTTCAGTATTTTCAGAGTGAGAACCTGTCTGTCTGTGTAACTAGTGTGTCAGTGTGAGTTAAACTCTCTCTCTATACCCCTCCCAGATGGAGAAGCTGCACGGAGGAGGAGAAAAAAAAAAAAGAGGAATACTTTAACTATCTCAGAGTATGAAACTGTGTCTGTATTCTTGCATCATAGGTTTCTTTTGTACCTCAGCCAGGGTACTAATAAAAGAAGGTTATGAAACATACTTTTTAGTATATACGTAGTATCTACATAATGTTTTAATAAAGCAAAAGGATATATTCTGAAAAAGTTTACAAACAGTTTACAATGTTTGCAAAATAATCTGCAATTTTTTATGTTCTTACAGATGACGCAGTCCTTATCTAACAGTGATCTATGGTTATATTCCAAAGTTATTTTAAACTTCAATAAGACCTGCTAACAAACAATTATGTTTCTTTTGCAGAAGCAAGTTAAAAGTTTAATGGAAAAAAATCCAACTATATATTGATAATTTTGAATATACAGGACGTTGTTTACCATCAGCTCGAAGACATTTATATCCTTTAAGGGTGGCATTAATTGTTAAGTTGAATTGCATCTATTGGTTTTACATACAGTTATTCAGATATTTAATAATACTCAACTTAAACATGTTCCTATAGTCAGATTTTCTCAAAGGGAGATAATATGTTAGACTCATATCAATCTTACATATGTCATAACTTCAATTGTGCTACATTGATCTTCTTTATTCTCAACAGGGGGGAATATGGTTGATTATGGTTAATGGTGAGGAAAAAGGAAGACAATGAACATGTTTGCAATAATGAAATAAAGAAAAATATTTTTCAGTAATGGGAGGTTTCATTAGATAATCTTGACTTAGTTCTCTTTACTGATGATAACTGTTACAGACAGATACATAATGTTTTTTTTTGGTTACAGGGAATGCATTACAGTGACTACCACATTCAACGAAGTTAGCTGAATGTAATGTACAGTATTGATTATAGCAATTGGAAGCATAGGGGCTAACGCATAGCTTCTGGGAACTACAATTTTACATGTACAAACAGTTAAGGAACTGAAAGAAGCAATATGTTTACTAATAATAACTTGTAGTAATTAAGTGTCGGGTACAAACTAAAGAGATTGATATTATTGTCATGGGTAACATATTAGCTTACAGGGTAGTATGAAAGGTAATTTTAAGTACATGTGATGAGCCAGTTATAGAAACTCAGTTGATGGTGTTTAAGGATATCACATTTGATCAATTTAGACAATATCAGGAAAATACTTCTCACAATGAGGTTAATGTCTGGAAATTAGAGCATTGTTACAAGAGAAGATGATAATGGGTATTTGAGTAGAATTTAAATTAATACAAGCCTTATAGAGATGTTCATGGGTTAGTACTTTTAAGAGCAGATAATATGAATCACACTGTACAATCTTACTGGTATGCTCGAGCCAGAGATAAAGTGAAAATGTGAATGTTTATGTAATTCAGATGATAAATAATGAAGAGAAAATGGTACCTACTAAAACATTTTCAAAGTACTATTGATAATTGATTTTATTCAGTTACCAATGAAGAAAAAAAATGATTTAAAGTATGTCGAAGAGAAGGATTTGAAATATGTCGATTAGAAAGGAGTGGGGCATGTCGTTTAAGAGGATTAAAGTATGTTATTATTAAGGTTTCAGGATGTTGTAAAATATAGTGTTAGCATGTTCTTGGAGTTTACTGAATTTATAGCTCCATAATGCTAAGAGAAGAGATTTTGGAGGAATTTGTATGTAAGGTATAGTTTGCTTACTGTAAGTGTTATTGAAATACAAGGAAAGTTTTTCAAATAAGTGAAAAGATGGGAATAAAATGAAAGTTACACACAATGGTGTTATAAAAAATAAATGAGTTAAACTTACAAAAGAGACATGAATGGCATTGTTTGAAGGCCTACATTTGGTGCTTCATAGTAATAGAATCACACCAGAGCCTTATCTCAATCTCTCCTTATTATTAATTTTTTTGAACTACAATCAAGATGTGTTACTAAACCAAAGACTGATTTGAGATTACAACATGATTTGACTGTTCAATATTTTATACAATTGTCTAAGCAGCTACAACAAGAAGACTTTTTTGGGAAGCTCAACAGGATATTCAACCAACATCAGCATTTGATGCAGAAGATGAAATACAGTCTAGAGACTATGATGGTATGATGAGAAGTTTGTTACATTCTGGTTCCCTTACAGATCAATGGGATGGTCCTTGGCATGGCAAAAGTGATGCTGACAACAGATACAGCTACAAAGGTTGCTGAGAAGGACACCTGGATCCATGGCTCACAGTGAAAAAGGTCAGAGAGAAATCCGAGCTTAAAGGGGACTTATTCTCAGACTCAAGTGCTGATATAGAGACTGAGCTATAAAGACTGTGATAAAAGACTATGAGAACTCTTCAATCAAGATGGAGATTATTGCTCACAATAGACTATGATATAGACTGATGACAACGGAACCATAATTTTTCTTAGCTGCGTGATGGAAACAATCGTGTTTATTGCAAATGAGACTTATTTTTATTTTGGAGAGAGGGCGAGAAAGGGTTCAAGGTCTGGTATGACTACACATCCAGTAGTGTGGATGATGGGGTTATTGTAATAAGTCCTTTCCTTCCTCCTTTCTAAGCAGGGAAAATGATCGGTATCAGAAGTCTGATTTATCATCTATTGAAAAGTGCATTGGCATTTACTGTACTAAACCAGAAGAAAGATGTATACTAATGGTGTATGGATATTATTCAAAAGAGTATCCAAATTCTACAAAATTATTCATTGATGGGTAAAGTATTAAATGGAACCATTCTTGAGTTGAAATATACTGTAATTACTAAAATAATTAACATAAAAACATGTGAGAATTGTGAAAGAAGGTTGTAAACAGGAAAAGGGGTTACTGATAACTATAACTTGACAAAACCACTAATAATTATGTTATTTTCATATGTAAGTGAACGCATTCCATTCTGTTTTAATAAGAAAGTATACGAAATGAAGCAGACTACACCTCAGATCTGAATAACTACAGGAATATTTACTAATCCAATACAAGTAGAAAATGATGAGTCATAATATTGTAATAAAATCTTTACTGTGTACAAACCTTAAATTCCTTGCTATAATGAACAATGTAAGGAAGATTTTAAAGAACTAAATGCTTATTATGTACAATGTATTTTTACAATGAGACATTTGATTATACACTGCTAGGGATTAGTTCCAATATTGAGTGTTCCAAATGGTGATACAGATCATATAGTTCAGACATGTTAGTAATGCTAATTACTACCATATTTGGGTTTGATGTTATTTTCTTGTTACCAGATAATCTTTATTACCTATGAGGAAAGTATGCTTACAAATTATTGCCAATTAATTCTGAAGATATTTCCTTTTTAGGCAAACTGATACTACAATTTTATGTTATAACTCATAATAATTTGTGATAAGTTCTTTTGCAGGATGCCAGACGTTTTACATGAAATATTGATCCAGTGAATAAAAAATAAATTTCTCTGATTGACACTTCAGTGAGACATTATGTTGGAAACAACTTTGCTAACATCCTTACGTATGATAATTGGGGATATTTATATAATCAACATGAAATTATTGAACTGGATAAATTTATTGACAATGATACTGGACTTTATATGATGAGACATTCATATATGTTGGACATTTATTAAAATATTCCGAAATGAACTATTACTACAACACCGTCATAATTGATTGCTTAATTGTACAGACTGGAGGATATTATTGAACTTTTATACAAATCTTGACATTCAATGTTGAAGTTATTTGACTAATAATACTACAGATGAAGAAACCATTGTTATCAATTGCATAAATGAGGCTTATACTATAAAAGAAGAATCTATGAATGCATTATGATAAAGACTCTAAAGTGATTTATGATGATCATGATTAGATACTAACTTTTGATTTTCAGGTTTACAAATGTTTTTTAACATATTTTATGTACAGACAAAGTTTATTCTTGAAATCTTAATCCTGATTTTCTTTGATATTGGCCTATCCTGTATTCAGATGGCTACTTTAAAAATGAAAACATACAAGAGATGGAGATGAGATATAGCACATGTAATTAATGTGTTTATCTAAGGGTGGAGCTGTCGAAGACAAATTTACATAATTCCATATTTACATATGCTTTATGCTGTATAATGAAGCAGTACATGAGATTTAACAGGGCATTGGTACTTCCATTTTGTTTCTCTGTCCAAACTTAGATTTAAATGGAAACTAGTGTATGTCTTTAAGGCCGCACCCGAGGGAAACTGTTTATCTAACACAGTGAAGAGATCATGCCCATATATGTGTCCTTGTGCAGGGGAAACTATTCAGACTAAATATGGGATGCAGTATTCCATGAGTATCACTCAAAAGGAATTCAGTTTCGAGTCTGATTGTCAAGGAGGAGTTAACAAGAGCAAGCTTTGTCTATTATCTGATAATAGTAGTGGGCGTTAAAGGGGCGTATAATCTGAATATTGTAATAATGTATAAGTATTGTGTGACAATGTCAATCGTTGTTATTCCTGCATTATAACCCTGGGAGAATATGTCCCAGTTAAAAGGGCTTGATCTAATTATTTAATTAATTAATAAAATGACAAATTCTTAAGTATACTGGTTTGGAGAATATTACTTATTATGGAACAACACCTGTTAAAGGTAATTTTAGACACTGTGACTACTAAGTGTATTCTGTTCTTGTTACCTGTGACTGCTAAGTGTATTCTGTTCTTGTTACCTGTTACTGCTAAGTGTATTCTGTTCCTTTTTACCTGTGACTACCAAGTGTATTCTGTTCTTGTTACCTGCGACTGCTAAGTGCATTCTGTTCTTGTTACCTGTGACTGCTACGTGTATTCTGTTCTTATTACCTGTGACTGCTAAGTGTATTCTGTTCTTGTTACCTGTGACTGCTAAGTGTATTCTGTTCTTGTTACCTGTGACTACCAAGTGTATTCTGTTCTTAATACCTGTGTCTGCTAAGTGTATTCTGTTCTTGTTACATGTGACTTCTAAGTGTATTCTGTTCTTGTTATCTGTGACTGTTATGTGTATTCTGTTCCTTTTACCTATGACTACCAAGTGTATTCTGTTCTTGTTACCTGTGACTGCTAAGTGTATTCTGTTCTTGTTACCTGAGACTTCTTAGTGTATTCTGTTCTTGTTAACGGAGACTGCTTAGTGTATTATGTTCTACTTACCTGTGACTGCTAAGTGTATTATGTTCCAGGTACCTGTGACTGCTAAGTGTATTCTGTTCATGTTACCTGTGACTTCTAAGTGTATTCTGTTTTCGTTACCTGTGATTGCTATGTGTATTCTGTTCTTGTTACCTGTGACTGCTAAGTGTATTCTGTTCTTGTTACCTGTGACTTCTAAGTGTATTCTGTTCTTGTTACCTGTGACTGCTAAGTGTATTCTGTTTCTTTTACCTGTGACTAACAAGTGTATTCTGATGTTGTTACCTGTGACTGCTAAGTGTATTCTGTTCTTTTTACCTATGACTGTTAAGTGTAAACTGTTCCAGGTACCTGTTACTGCTAAGTGTATTCTTTTCATTTTACCTGTGACTGCTAAGTGTATTCTGTTCTTGTTACCTGTGACTGCTAAGTGTATTCTGTTCTTGTTACCTGTGACTGCTAAGTGTATTCTGTTCTTGTTAGCTGTCACTATCAAGTGTATTCTGTTCTTATTACCTGTGACTGCTAAGTGTATTCTGTTCTTGTTACCTGTGACTGCTAAGTGTATTCTGTTCTTGTTACCTATGACTTCTAAGTGTATTCTGTTCTTGTTACCTGTGACTGCTAAGTGTATTCTGTTCTTGTTACCTGTTACTGCTATGTGTATTCTGTTCTTGTTACCTGTGACTACCAAGTGTATTCTCTTCTTGTTACCTGTGGCTGCTAAGTGTATTCTGTTTCTTTTACCTTTGACTGCTAAGTGTATTGTGTTCTTGTTACCTGTGACTGCTAAGTGTATTCTGTTCTTGTTACCTGTTACTGCGAAGTGTATTCTGTTCTTGTTACCTGCGACTGCAAAGTGCATTCTGTTCTTGTTACATGTGACTGCTAAGTGTATTCTGTTCTCATTACCTGTGACTGCTACATGTATTCTGTTCCTTTTACCTGTGACTACCACGTGTATTTTGTTACTGTTACCTGTGACTGCTAAGTGTATTCTGTTCTTGTTACCTGTGACTGCTAAGTGTATTCTGTTCATGTTACCTGTGACTGCTAAGTGTATTCTGTTCTTGTTACCTGTGACTGCTAAGTGTATTCTGTTCTTGTTACCTGTGACTGCTAAGTGTATTCTGTTCTTGTTACCTGTGACTGCTAAGTGTATTCTGTTCTTTTTACCTGTGACTGCTAAGTGTATTCTGTTCTTGTTACCTGTGACTGCTAAGTGTATTCTGTTCATGTTACCTGTGACTGCTAAGTGTATTCTGTTCTTGTTACCTGCGACTGCTAAGTGTATTCTGTTCTTGTTACCTGTGACTGCTAAGTGTATTCTGTTCTTGTTACCTGTGACTGCTAAGTGTATTCTGTTCTTGTTACCTGTGACTGCTAAGTGTATTCTGTTCTTTTTACCTGTGACTGCTAAGTGTATTCTTTTCTTGTTACCTGTGACTGCTAAGTGTATTCTGTTCATGTTACCTGTGACTGCTAAGTGTATTCTGTTCTTGTTACCTGTGACTGCTGAGTGTATTCTGTTCTTATTACCTGTGACTGCTAAGTGTATTCTGTTCTTATTACCTGTGACTGCTACATGAAATCTGTTCCTTTTACCTGTGACTACCACGTGTATTTTGTTACTGTTACCTGTGACTACCAAGTAGTCGCTAGTATGCACGCAACAGTCGATTAATTTGCACTGTGCATGCGTATGGATCACAGCGCACTATGCGAGCCAGATGCTGCATTCAGAACTGTGATCGCAGAGGCTACACAGACCCAATACATAGTGAATGACAGGAAGTGCCATGTATAGGTGGTGATGTGGGGGTGTCGTGTGAATGCAGGCATGCCAGTGCATTTCAATGCAGTTGCATGGGCATGCATAAATTAGCCACTGCAATACCAGATGCCTCCTGAGGTCTCATAGCGTGTGCAGTAGTAAGCAATTCCTGAGTATGGTCTGGGCTTACTAAACTGTGCTTATTGGTCTGATGTTACTCGATGTTACCAATTGTTTAGCTATGCTGTCAAAGTATACGATTTGAGTAAGGGGAAGTGGGTGTCCTTATGTCAGGCTGTGATTGCAATGTGAATGCAAACATTTACATAGCACCCCTGATATTAACAACTGCATTGTATGCGTATTAGCAGAATAGCGATTCGTAGTGAATCAGGCCCTAAGTATCCACTGCACTGCATTATGTTGCACTCAGCAGTTGACCACCATCATCATCCAGCATTCATAGGTGCATTCCATCTTTAACTCTGTATCAGTATCCTGTATTCTCAGGGTGTGCTGCATTGGAGCAGTCCACACATGCCTGCATTGTCAGTATCCTCTGCAACTTCTTCAGTCCACACTCTACCATCAGGGCTGCCCTGCATTTGCACCTACAGTATATCTGCTGGCATCCTACTTGCACCTGCATTTACTGTTTCTGGTGGTATACAAAAGTCTATGGGGAAAATTTACTAAAGTGAGAGTGTTTAGAAGTGGAGATGTTGCCCACACCAACCAATCAGATGCTACTTAACATTTAACTAGCACCTTCTAGAAGATAATAATTAGAAACTGATTGGTTACTATGGGCAACATCTTCACTTATGAAAACGTTCACTTTAGTACATTTACCCCTATGTGTCTACATCATCTACAGGCTGCCAAAAGTACAGTTACTTTGCTGCATATTATCTTTAGCCTGCCTCTGCTATCTTACCATTCTGAGACCTACAATAATCAAGGACTGCGTTCATCATGCTTCTAGCACTCCTTTCAGGACATCTACAGACTATACCTGTGCTCAGTCTCTACCTTGGGTATCACTATATATATATATATATATATATAGATATATATAAAGTCACTGAAGCCGGCACTCCACAACAACAAAAGATACTTGCCCAGGTGCCATCCTGATGTGTAGAAACAAAGGCAGCAGCAGCACTCACGGGACTTAGTAAAAAAAGTCTCAGGTACACAAACGGTGTGTAGGATTCGACGTTTCAGTCGGTGAGGACTTTTATCAAGAACACAGAATAAATACAAAGTACAAACCTTTATAGGACTGTGTTAACGTGGTGAAGTGCTGCGCATGCCCATCTTGCCAGTCGCCGGGTGGATGATGTCATCAGCGTGCGGCCAAACCGTCACAGTGCACGTGGTCACGCTCGGCGTATGATGCTAGATGTGATGACACATGCTACCTGGCGTCAGCTGCAAGTCAATGGGCGGGGTTATGTAAATGGTAACCATGGAGACAAAGTGTAACATCAATGAATGCTGAAGTGTACTAGGATAAATATAATGTGACAAGTGCATCCAAATAAATATACAGGATGCTAACAATGGCGAAAATTAACAGGCATACATATAGGTAAGCAAGTACATACGTGCTGGACAAAAACAACATATATAACATATGACATATAACATATATACTGCAATTGTCATCATGTAGTAAGTAACAAGACTAAACGGCATCTAGTAAGATGATGCATTAGATTAGCAACTGAAAAAGCGACTGGACATACGGGCCAAAGCATGTATGAGAGTAGACAAATCTAAGTAATGTGCTGGTACCTCATATACCAAGGGATAAGTCTACTAAAAACGAAAACCTAAAGCAGGTTGATGGATGTAACTAGGATTGTAAAAAGACAAATCTGGAATCAACAGTAAAAAAAAGGAAAAAAATTGCCTATGATGTACTGAGGACAATACCACGTTAAGGGTAGACAAGATCATAGTATCCACAAAAGGTCAGATGAGGAGAGAGATAGAAAAAGTCCAAAACTGGGTTTGATTTACAAAACCTGGTATTCCAAGGGAGTCACCCACCCTAGTACTGTCCAGGCCAAACACTGATTAGCTTCCAAGATCGGACGAGATCGGGCTTATCAAGTGTGAGTATGTTAGTTAACCTTAAAGAGAAAGAGTAACCAACAACCTCTCCCACAGTCATAACCTCTTAAGTAGATCATGGATCACTACCTCTTGGTGGAACCTTGATCCAAAGACAAAAGAGGCATGGAACAGTAAAGCATATCCACCAGAACAAAAGCTAATAATAAGACAATATAAATGAGCTCAATATTGTGTGGTGCTTACTATCATGGTCAAGCACCAATATGAAAAACAAAGGTCAATTTGCACATAAATCAAAATATAACGAATATCCATAAGACTGGTCCGATAAAAAAATGAATGATGAATAAGCAAACAAATAAGAACTCGAGGTGAAGAGTCTGATTTAGAGGAAACAGGCAAATGATAATGTCTCATTAAGACCCAAAGGTGCAACAGTGTTCATATTATGGATCCAGCGTGCCTCCAACTGTAATAAACGTTTATCTCTATCGCCACCTCTTTTCATTGTCAGCACATGATCGATAATCTTATGTCTCAAAGTAGCTAAAGGATGTTTAAGTTCTTTGAAGTGTCGTGCCACAGGCTGATCATTTTCTTTTCCTTCAAGTGCTTGTCTTATGGCAGTATGGTGTTGCCCCATCCTTATCCTCATTGTGCAAGAAGTTTTGCCTATGTCAGCCAGGCCACATGGACACCAGATGATGTAAATGACAAACTTGCTCATACAACTAAGAATATGTCTTATAGGGATGCATTTCCCTGAGTGTGGATGAACAACATCAGGGCTGGTTTCCATATGTCTGCATGTGGTACAGCCTATACATTTGTAATAGCCAGGCTTACGAGCGAGAAAGTTAACTTCCTGTGGATCTTCAGAAGTAGAGATGTCATTATGTACAAGCCATTCTTTCAAATTTTTGCCTCTCCTATAGCCCATCATGATCCTGGAGGAATATAGTGGTTTAAGATTGCTGTCTGAGTTGACCACTGGCCAGAGTCTTTTGACGGTGGAATTAATGACATTGCTTGAGGTGTTGTACTGAGTAATTGATATAGTCGGTGGTTTAGGGAGGCTGTTGGAAAGTCGTTTGTTAAGACTATCATTGCATTTCATAAGAGCTCTAGATTTGGCTTTGAGGAGATCAGCTTCATTATAGCCACGATTCAAAAATTTGGTCATCATGCAATCCATTTGATATTCAGCCATCTTGATGTCACTAGTAATTCGCATGATGCTCAGAAATGGGAATATGTTAAACTCTTCTTCAGAGGTACTGGATGATGACTTTCAGTGTGCAGAAAAGTATTACAGTCAGTGGGTTTAGTGTATAGATTAGTAATGAAGGTAGAACCGGACCAGCTGATGTTAACATCCAAGTAGTGGACATTCTGTGGGCTGCATTCATATGTGAACTTTACATGTTCATGCATTTGGTTAATCTGCTGCATCGCTGTGAGAATTGTGAAGAAGTCCCAGACCATATGACAAAGATCTATGTATCTGGTGAAGTGTACAAGATGTTTGTTGAATTCGGGGTTTAAAAGAAACAACATTTGTTCAACTTTAAACATGTAGACATTAGCGAATGAAGGTGCTACATGGGACCCCATAGCACATCCCTTCTTCTGTAGGTAGAAAAAATTGTCGAAGAAAAAATAATTCCTGGTGAGGATTTTCTCTAAGAGTAAAATGAATAAATCAATTTTGGGTCCATTGTACTCCTGTTTGGACTCCAAGAAGGTTTTCATATACTCCAATCCCTGTGCATGAGGGATACTAGTGTACAACGACACTACATCAATCGTGCAAAGCAAAAGTTGTGATGGTAAATCATGTAACTGTTGTAATTTGTCAATGAAAGAATTTGTATCTTTAAGGAATGTGGGTTCACTGGTCAACAAAGGTTGTATATAAAAATCCAAAAATGTAGATACTGTACTAAATAACGATCCTCTAGCGGATATGATTGGTCGTCCTGAGGTGAAATTAGGGACTTAAGAATTTTGGGTAAGGTATAGATCAGGGGTACAATGAGATTAGCAAGTTTGAGATTCTTGCCCATATTGTGGTCAAGCCAATTATTTGACATGGCATCATCAAGTATTCCATCAAGCTCTAATTTATAGAGCTTGGAAGGGTTACTATCTAGTTTCATATAGACATGCTGATCAAGTAATTGTCTGTAGATCTCATTTTTGTAAGAGATAGTGTCCTGAAGGACCACTGCTCCGCCCTTATCTGCAACACGAATCACGATGCTTTTGTCATTGCTTAATGAATGTAAAGCATTGTATTCATCTTTGGTGAGATAAAGATATGTTTTGGGTCTATTTTTGGTTTCCAAAGCAACATGATAGTCTACTAATCTGATGAAACTTTTTATAGAGGCGTTAAAAGATTGGGGTTCGAAAGTAGATTTACTCTCAACCAGACCTTTTGAATAGGTGGAGATGCCAGAATCCTTAGTTGCATAGAATTCTTTAAGCTTCAGATTACGGTGAAATTTCCACAAATCTTGTTTCCAAAGAAAATTGTCAAAATTGCAGGTGGGCACAAAGGATAATCCTTTGTTTAAAAAACTCATTTCTGCATCAGTGATGGTTCTACTGGAAAGATTGACAATTAAGTTCTCTTTTTGTAGGGTCTTTTTCCTCAACCTCCCTCCCTGCCCACCACATCACGTGCGGGCCCTCCTCCTCTTTGTGCACGCGTGGACACCCCTAAAGGGGGTTTCTGGGACACTGGAGTGGGAAAACTGTCTGTGTCACTATGGAAGAATTTGCGGCACTTGAATAGTCAGTGTCAGCAATAGGTCTACGTTTGTTAAACTTGGTTTTATATACTCTAGTGGATGGAGCTCTACCAATTGCCCATGTGTATACGTGTTGCTCCTGGTAGTCAATATTTACTTTAGATAATTTTTCTTTTTTGTATTTAATGAGATCTTGTTTGTAATGGTTAATCTGAGTGTTGAGTGTTGTCATCCAATCCGTCGATGTGTCGCTGGACAAAGATGACAAATGCACAGTTTCAAATGACTTAATTCTATCCTTAATGCCATTGAGTTTCCTGCCTGATTCCTCAATGTCAAGAAGAATCTGGTCAAGGGAACATTTGTTTAAGACTGCCACCCATTTCCTGCAAAAATCAATGTTATTTCTCCCTATTATATGGACATTTCTAATACGAAAACCTCTGGATATTTTCCTTTCCCTATGATAGTCTGATAACGTGACACCGTGAAGGTTGCAGTCAACCTCTTTCTTTTTGAGTTTTAATAAAGAATGGTATGTCATCAACAGAGTCTAATCCTGCAGACTGCAGAAAATAATCTTTAAAATACAGATGTTCTGCCTCGGATTCACTAAAACTAAGAACATCACCAATAGGGAGTTGAAGATTTAGAAATCCACTACCATCAATGGGAGTGCTAGGATTATTACTGTTGGCTTGTGTCATGTAACAATCAGTATACATGTAAATGAGTGAATGGAGACAGTGTGGAGAAAAAATATTATACAATCATCCTTAGGTGCATCAAAAAAATTGATATCATATACTCTAAAGTCCAAAAATTTTTGACTTAAACTGACTCAATTGCAGTATACAGGAAAAACAAAAACAAAAGGTGTAAAAACTGCTAATAGAGGATAAATCCAAATCCTCTAGTGCGTTCCACTATAGTCCAGATAAAGTCAGATTAAGAATGGAGGGGTACCATGCCAAATGCAAAAACAAAACTGGAAAGAAAGTCACTGAAGCCGGCCCTCCACAACAACAAAAGATACTTGCCCAGGTGTCATCCGAGGTGGGGGAGACCTGATGTGTAGAAACAAAGGAAGCAGCGACACTCACGGGACTTAGTAAAAAAAGACTCAGGTTCACAAACGGTGTGTAGGATTCAACGTTTCAGTCAGTGAGGACTTTTATCAAGAACACAGAATAAATACAAAGTACAAACCTTTATAGCATCTCCACCTATTCAAAAGGTCCGGTTGAGAGTAAATCTACTTTCGAACCCCAATATTTTAACACCTCTATAAAAAGTTTCATCAGATTAGTAGACTATGTTGCTTTGGAAACCAAAAATAGACCCAAAACATATCCTAATCTCACCAAAGATGAATACAATGCTTTACATTCATTAAGCAATGACAAAAGCATTGTGATTCGTGCTGCAGATAAGGGCGGAGCAGTGGTCCTTCAGGACACTATCTCTTACAAAAATGAGATCTACAGACAATTACTTGATCAGCATGTCTATATGAAACTAGATAGTGACCCTACCAAGCTCTGTAAATTAGAGCTTGATGGAATACTTGATGATGCCATGTCAAATAATTGGCTTGACCACAATATGGGCAAGAATCTCAAACTTGCTAAACCCATTGTACCCCTGATCTATACCTTAACCAAAATTCATAAGTCCCTAATTTCACCTCCAGGAAAACCAATCATATCCGCTAGAGGATCGTTATTTAGTACAGTATCTAAATTTTTGGATTTTTATATACAACCTTTGCTGACCAGTGAACCCACATTCCTTAAAGATACGAATTCTTTCATTGACAAATTACAACAGTTACATGATTTACCATCACAACTTTTGATTTGCAGGATTGATGTAGTGTCGTTGTACACTAGTATCCCTCATGCACAGGGATTGGAGTATATGAAAACCTTCTTGGAGTCCAAACAGGAGTACAATGGACCCAAAATTGATTTATTCATTTTACTCTTAGAGAAAACCCTCACCAGGAATTATTTAACACTCTTGGAATTCAACCTAACCTTAAGAGCACTGATGGAATATTTCTACATGGTTGATTGGATGATGCTTTTTTATATGTCTCCATATTGATTTTATTGATACATGTTTATATGTTGCTATTAAATTATACCACTTGTGGAAAATGTCAGATTAGCGCAGTGATTCTTGTACTAATCATTCACTAGATCATGTAAATTAAGACGAATCAATCTAAAAAAAAATAATCTAATTTAAAAAAGTGAATTAAAAAGAGATATAGACTTCTCATAATCTCACAGGAAACTAATTCTAAAGCATGGCTTCATTCCAGTCAAACTACTCTCTAAAAGTGAAACTATATATATATATATATATGTGTGTGTGTGTGTGTGTGTGTATAGAAATATGGATTTTCTGGCACTCACTGCATACTGCGGAGATCTGACTCCGTTACCCTCCATCATGAAGATGATGTCAACCACTATCTTCTACACAGAGTCACACAATCAGCAGCACTCAGGGATTTTAATCCTTGAGTATCTCCGATTGTGTGACTCTATATATATATATATGTGTGTGTGTTTATACACTATATATATATATATATATATATATAATAAGTATTATTTTATTTTATTCAGCCTTGTGGGGATTATATAGATTATATAGAACAATTGCAGGTGTTGCAGACCAGTTAGAGTTCTTTTATAGCAGGCTTAAAAATAAATAAACTCCAGCTAAAAAAATATTTTTTGTACTTTTGATTATTCCCATGTCAGCTCAGTAATACATTTGATTCCTTTTGTGTAAAGTCAACATCATTTTGTGTGCATTTTTCCAGATATTTTGTTGTCAACATTATTACCATAATATACATATGTTAAATATTAACAGAGGAGAATCCCACACCAAGAATAATATGTAACAAGTCGCAATCACGTAAGAGGGATATTACATGTATTGTTAGCATATAGCGTATATTTATTTTAACACCAATGTGTATATGTTGCAGAACTGATGAGTAGAATTGGATTGAAACTGATGTTTGGAGATATCAGATGGGACGGATGTTTGCAGTTATCAGATGGGACCAATGTTGGAAGGTAAGAACAAGTCTCACTGGAAAACCAGACTGGAGTATAGATGAAATTGGAGACATGCTTGAACTAGAATTGCAACCGTTCAGATACAGAGTACCTGTCTGCTCAGCACAGAGCTGTAACAACAGTAGAGACAACTTTGTACTGGCAGTGTGGGCCATATAGGAAATTAAATTTATAGGGCTGAATCCCCAAGGATTGGATTCTGTGATCAGCTGGTTTGGGAGCAGTGCTTTGAGTGGTGGAAGAGCGTCAGTCCAACATGGCTGCACCAAGAGCCGGCCCTAGGCATAGGCATTCTAGCAAATGCCTAGGGCATTTGGAATGCCTAAGGGGCATCCAGCAGCTCAGTACTGTTAGTGGTGCAATGCACTGGGTCCTGCGACAATGAAGGGACCTGCAGCCGGCAGTACTAGTCATGAGTCACACACTGACTCATTATTACAGTACTCTGCTCTGCGGCTGGCCTCAGGCAGTCTGACTGTGGCTCCTTCTTATCCTTGCTCTGACCAGGCTGTCACTGTGCCTGAGACCATCCCCTCCACCCGAGTCCCTGTCCCCTCCTGTCTATACTACATACATGCCCACCACTCGTTCCCTGCCCAAGACCACTAACCTCGGGTCTCTGCCACCTGTCTATTCTACATGCACAGTGCTTTCCCTTCCCGAGACCCTGCCCCCTAACCCTTGGTTCCCGCCCCTTCCTCTTCAGTCTCTTCTCTGTCATTATCTCACAGGTTCTTCTATTTCCTCTCCTATCCTGTGCCATGGAGCCCAGCCCTAACAGGGACCACACAACTTCTACCAGGACAGGTAAGTGCCAGTATTATCTAGGGGGGCGGTCATGGTGTATTAATGTAGTGTGTGTGGGTGGGTGTATTCATTATATGTGTATGTGTATAAGAGGTGTGTTTCTCTGCACTATATGGCCCTCACTGTGATGAACTCTGCTTTATATGTCCCTCACTGTGATGCACTCTGCATTATATGTCCCTCACTGTGATGCACTCTGCATTATATGTCCTCACTGTGACACACTCTGCATTATATATCCTCACTGTGACGATTATATATCCTCAATCTGCATTATATGTCCTCTCTGTGTTGCACTCTGCATTATAAAGTATGTCCCTCACTGTGATGCACTCTGCATTATATGTCCTCACTGTGATGCACTCTTCATTATATGTCCCTCACTACTGCGCTCTGTGCTCTATATGTCCCTCACTGTGACACACTCTGCATTATATGTCCTCTCTGTGATGCACTCTGCATTAAACAGTATGTCCCTCACTGTGACGGACTCTGCATTATATGTCCTCACTGTGATGCACTCTGCATTATATGTCCCTCACTGCTGCGCTCCGTGCTATATATGTCCCTCACTGTGACACACTCTGCATTATATGTCCCTCACTGAGATGCACTCTGCATTATATGTCCCTCACTGTGATGCACTCTGCATTATATGTCCTCACTGTGATGCACTCTGCATTATATGTCTTCACTGTGATGCACTCTGCATTATACAGTATGTCCCTCACTGTGACGCACTCTGAATTATATGTCCCTCACTGTGATGCACTCTGCATTATATGTCCCTCACTGTGACGCACTCTGCATTATATGTCCTCATTGTGATGCACTCTGCATTATATGTCCCTCACTGCTGCTCTCTCTGCTCTGTGTGTCCCTCACTGTGACACACTCTGCAATATATGTCCCTCACTGTGACACACTCTGCATTATATGTCCTCACTGTGATGCACTCTGCATTATATGTCCTCACTGCTGCACTCTCTGCACTATATGTCCTCACTGTGATGCACTCTGCATTATATGTCCTCACTGCTGTGCACTCTGCACTATATGGCCCTCACTGTGATGCACTCTGCACTATATGGCCCTCACTGTGACACACTGCATTATATATCCCTCACTGTGACACACTATGAACTATGTCCTCACTGTGACACTCTCTGCATTTTATGTCCCTCACTGCTGCGCCCTCTGCTCTATTAGAAAATGAAGGTTGCCTAAACATGAGTGAAATAAGAATCCTTGGGTTTTTGCTGAGTGGCTGTCTTGACAGCCTTGTTTCTAGGCAGATTAAATAGTTTATGGGGTCAGGTGGTTATAAGCTGACCAATGCTTGGATTTGTGGGTGTACCTACATGAGGGGTATAAAAGAGGTGAAGTGCATTTATCTGCCTCTTTGGTGATTCTGTAGTCTAGGAGAAGGCTAAGTATCCCTAGTTTTGCCTTATTCTCTGTACTGGTTTTTCATTCCCCTAAATTCATTCCTCACCCTAAGGGAGAAGCCCCCCCTCCACGGCGCTTGGTCGAGTTTGCATGGCCCCTCAGGGCTGCCTCTGACAGCCCCACTTTGTGCCTGCTTTCCCCCTGCCTCAGGCCTGTCCCCCCACTCCCCCGTTCAGTGCTCCTCACCTGTCCTCCTGGTTCACCCAGCGGGTTCTTCACAGTGGGCAAAAGCGTGAGTGCTACCACGTCCCCCGCTGTTTCTGCGGCTATGTCTCCATGCGCTGAGGCAGCCAAGGTTAACCCCACCCCTTCAGGCTCTGTTTCCCCTGTAGTTTCCTCCACTCCTGCTGGAGCCTCCCTGCTGGCCTTAGTATGGTCGCCCGCCCCTGCTTTTGAGGCGGGCTCGGTGGCCATCTTACACTCGGTGGCCATTTTGGGTCCCACTTCAATTGTGGGACCCATCCTCCCTGCTATTCCTCAATTTGTCCCTGCACCCCCGCTGACAGCCAGACCTTCCCTGGTGGCTTCCACTATGGCACACACGCATATATACAGCTCCCACCCCCAGCAGCATGTCCCATTGCTGGCAGGTACTTTGCCTGCCCGTTCAATTTACAAACCCCATTACCCCTCCCCCTCTTTGTTTTCCACCTGGCCCTGCTCCCCCTCTATTTTCGCTGTTTCCTCTGCCCCACCGTCTTCATAATATCCTTCCTTCATGTCCTCCTCCTTGCCTTACGGTTTCCCTTATTGGCAGCCTTCCTCTTTTCCCGGCCCTTCCACATGGCACTCCTGTCCCCCTTCCGCTCCTTTCATGCATCATCCTTCCACCCATTTTTTCCCCATGCTCCCCCTTTGGCTGTGCCCCCGGTTTCTGCCCATCTTGTTACAACCATGTTTCCCAACCCCCCATTTTCTGCTTCCCCTGCCTCTGCACCCCCTGTCACTCCTTTATCTGTTTCTGCCCCCGTTGTTTTCCACCACCCTCCTCCTGCTCCTGCTCCATAGCTGTAGTATCAGTTGAGCTATGGAGGGAGCGTTTGGCTAGTCAGCATGTAGTTTTCTGGTGCAACAATCTAGGGGTAGTTAAGGCCATTAACCATCAGCGTTTTCCCTCCCCCCCAGCTTTGTGCCTCCTTAGGCATTTGGTGTTGCGTTGCTTAGAGGCCAACATTCGGTTTTGCGTGCATCACGTCCCTGGGGTGCAGAATGAGATTGCTGATGCACTGTCCCAATTTCAATTTTCCCATTTCCATTTGCTGGCGCCGGCAGCTTCTGCAGTTGGATTACCTTGCCCTCCTTTTGTATGGCAGATTATCAGATCGGAATAGAGGGCCTGGCACAGAGGTCACTGGCTCCAGCAACTCGGAGGGCTTATTCTGCGTCGTGGCAGGATTGGCAGACTTTCTGTTTGGAAAGCCCCCAGCTGGGTAAGTCTTCCTCGGAATTGATGTCTACATTCGTTTGGGGGCATTATCAGCATGGTCGCTCTAAGGCTTTCATGAACTCGGCCCTAGCAGGGATTTCCTTTTTCAGTAAATTAAAAGGTTCACCAGACCCCACTAAATCATTACTTCTTTCTAAAGCCCTTAAAGGTTGGGCCAAGGAGTTCCCCGCCAGGGCTGACTCCCGCAGGCCTATCGATCTCCATCTCCTTGTATGCTTGCTGGGTGTGATGGACAGGGTGGCTTCAGATTGTTTCGAGGCCTCACTGTTACATTTGGCTTTTGCAGTTGTGTTTTTTGGGGCTTTTAGGGTCAGTGAGATTGTAGCTACCAGCAAGTCCTCGGTGTCATCAGGGTTCATGATGGGAGACATCGTGTTCCAGGAGTCATCCGTTTTGTGCAAACCATGGTTTTCCAAGATGGATCAGTTAGGCCGGGGCAGGTGGGTTACCTTGCATAAACAGGATGACGCCTCTGTTTGTCAGGTGCATCTTGCTGCATTGTATATGGCTGGTCGCCCGGCAGGTGGTGCCAAATGGTTGATGCATTCAAATTTGTCCCCTCTTTCCAAATTTCAATTTGCTGCTGTTCTTCGGCATAGCTTATTGGCGTTAGGCTTAGATGGCACTAGTTACGAGACTCATTCCTTCAGGATCAGTGCCACTACTAGTGCAGCAATAGCAGGAGCATCCAGCAGTGATATTCAAAATATTGGGAGGTGGAGTTTCTCTGCTTATAAAACGTATGTTCGCTGTGATAAGCTATAGGTTCGCTCCTGCGCCAATCCAAAAACATTGTTTACCCACCAGTTATCGAATGGTTAGCATTAGTTAACTGGGGGTGTGAGGGGAATTTTTAGTTTTTACTCCCAGGGACCATTATCTGGCCCAACTTGGTTCACGGGGAAGGTTTTTTTAGTTTTTCTCTCTCTCTCGGGTTACCTGTTTTCCCCCATTGCATCCCTGATAGTTTAGTTGCTGTGCATTAATTTTGTTGTGTGCAGTTTGGTTTTGGTGCAGTGGCTCATGGTTAGGGTGTTCTTTCCTTACAGTGGAAGACTTTGGAGAAGAATGGGTTTGGCTTGTCGGCCATTCCTATATTTTCTCGGCTGAACTGCATGGTTTGGCTAGGTGGGCCAGTGAATTGTTGGGTGGTAGGCATGTTCGCTGGATAGGTGTGCGAGGCCTGCTTTGTGCATCAGTGCGAGATTTGTTGGTGGAGTCTGCAGTGAAATTGGGAGTTCCTAATTGTTTGGTCCTGCATGTTGGTGGGAATGATCTGTGTAAATTGAAAGGTTTGGAGTTGTCTTTTCAGCTGAGAAAGTTGGTTGATGCGGTTTGTTTGTTGTGGCCGAATGTGCGCATTGTATGGACCGAGTGCCGCGACTGGTATGGCGGGGTGTGCAGGATCACAAGGCTTTGGATAGGGCAAGGCATAAGGTTAACAGAGCTTCGAATAAACATGTTCTGTCCTTTGGTGGCTTGGTAGTCAGGCATAGCTTTTGGGGTTCAGATTTAGCTAGATTTTTTCATCCAGACAGGGTTCATTTTAATCATTTGGGTTTAGGTTTGTTTATGAAGGAGTCGCTTGCCTTTTTGGATTAGTGTTTTTTTCTCTTGGTGGTTGGCCAGTCTCAATTGAGGCTGGATTTGGTGGGAGAATGCTGCATCTCAGTGGCTTTATTGTGGCACAAAAGAGGGTTGTGAGGGAGCTGGACCTTGATGTAACATGACGAGTCTGTCCTTCTCATACAAGGGGACCCGAGCACTTTTGTACGGAAGCGCTTGGAGTAGGCTGGCCCAGGAGGAAGGCAAGACCTTCACAGCATAAGTGCGTCTTCAGGGGGAACGTTTTAGTCGTTCCCCGTGTCTGTCAGCTTGAAAGCTAGAACTGAGTATGCAGCGTCTCCTGGCCACCATGGTTAGGCAAATTAATTAATTAATTTGGAAATGAAAGCTGTGACCTTTTATTCAAGCTGTTATGGTGTCTGTCTATTTATTTATTAGATAAGTTAAGTGCTAAGTTAAGTAAGGTTGTTAAGGTATTTGATTAGCAATAAGCCAATGGAGGTCTTAATGTTCTCACTTCTGCATTCTCTGCATTATATGGCTTTCACTGTGATGCACTCTGCATTATATTACCCTCACTGTGACACTCTCTGCATTATATATCCCTCACTGTGACGCACTCTGCTTTATATGACCCTCACTGTGATGCACTCTGCATTATATGAATGAGGGGTGCTGACAGCTGGATAAGGGGTGCATAATGAGGCCAGGGGAGCTATTCTGGATGTGGGGTGCTGGATGAAGCCAGAGAGAGAGATATGCAATAGATACATAGATACATAAAATGGAGGCAAATGAATCACAATTTTGTGCCCTCTGCCAGACTCCTAAAGCAAGGAAAAGTATGTATGAAGAGGTGGGGAAGATTGTCTGCAGAGTGTAGTGTGGTGGGATTATCTGCTAGGGGGCACCATCCAAAATCTTGCCTAGGGCACCAAATTGGTTAGGGCTGGCTCTGGCTGCACCCATACTGTGTACCATCATTCAGAGGAGACGTGCTGTGAGCAAGGAGCTCTGGGGAGCCATCTCCACACTCAGAGACAAAACAGTGACTGGAATGGGCAGGAACAGCACAGACAGACCTCAGTACCAGCCAGAAGCAATGTGCAGTGAGAGCGGACCACTATTCTATCCGTGTGTGATGTGCGGTCACAGCACGAGCAGACCTCTGCGCTAGCCAGGAAAGACACCACAAAGGTAAGAAGATGATTTTTGATGTCCGGAGTGTGACAATATGCCTACTGTATTACTTTGAGTATACTCTATACCAAATAAATACAAACTTGTCTGGATATACTTCAAAAATGTGCATTAGGACTAAAGTAGAATAAACTTCCAAATATTTGTCATACAAAGTTGAATGTTTGTGTGTCATCATGAAAACTGTATTATACTTCAGGGTTATATATTCAAGATAAAATGGAGCTTTAGTTTTAATCTTGCCAACATGGATTTGGCCAGAATGCCTCTAAATCAGAGATTGGAAAAGCAATGGTTTTATTTTAGCATTCTGAATAGAAATAAAGTGCATATTTTATGTAGTCTTAAACTGTGGTTTAGTACATTTCTTTATCAAGCATTGCCGAGCCTTGTGGCCCTGAGATTGCTTATATCCTATACTTTCCATCAGAAAATCATCTGTTAAAGGCTTCTGCTTTCCCCACAGCAATGTAAGTGTTCTGATAACAGAACATATTAGAGTTTTATAAGAACATATAGTTTGTGTCCTCAAGGTGTACTTAGTTACAAGTAAGGAAAATTGTAATTTTACCATAAGATTTGAGCGGTTTACAGCAAGCTAATCGGCTCACAGTTTGCTTAACATTCTGATTGTATATCAGAAATGTATTTACATACTTATTCTAGACCACAGGTATAAAAAAAAACCTTCAGCAAATGTCATTATCCTGCCACCCCTCAGCAGGTGTTACTGTATTCAGTACAATTCAACTGTAAAAAGGACATAATAACTGTTTACTATAACATCCGCTCTTGTTCATCAAACACAAAGCAGTCTCCATTTACTATTTACAATGGCATGTTTTTAGCATTACTACAGTATTTTATTCACTTATTTAGATATGTAAATGAAATGTATGCAGCTGAATGAAATTTGTTTACAACCTTTAATATGGATCTTATATTTTCTTTTTTTGAATTGTCATTAAATGCTGATTTTTTTATTTAATATATGCCAATAGCATAATTTGTATATAAAATAAAGATGATAAATTTATAAGGCATCTGATAGTGTAAGGAATTATATATATATATTACATTTGCTAATTGTAGATTACAAAAAGATTAATTGCAAAAATATCTTTCACATCTAACTAATCAAACAATTGATTTCTAGAAATAACAAAATAACACAGGTGGTTACTATATATATATATATATATATATATATATATATATATATACACAATAATCTATATATATATATATATATATATATAATATATATACAGTCAAAAAGCAGTGGCACTCACGGGTCTTGTAACCATGTAACCAAGGAATGAGCCAACAATTGTGTTGGATAGTTCGACGTTTCAGTCACAGAATGACTTTTATCAAGTACAATCACATAAAGCAATACACATACCTTTATACACCACAATCTCCATGAGGATCGTTTGGCACAGCCTCCGTCGGTCTCTGGGCTGATGACATCATCCATGTGTGTCCAGCTAGATGCTGCGTGCTCGATGACGTGTCACGTCTCCAGCGCCCACCACTCTGTGATGATGTCAGTGCCCGGGTGTCGGACATCAGGTCCCATATGGCAATGCGCAGCTGAAGTCAGCTGTGTATAAACAGTAACACAACATTGTTTAGACATCGGGCCACATATGCAGCCTATAGGATGAGGCTAAAACACGTGACATTACCACATACCACATATAAAAATGAAACACCAACTAGTGACATAAAAACAAAAATCACGGAACAACAGTACATGTGAAGGGACTGTGAGTGACATAACAATAGAGTACCCGATACACACTGACTGAATAAACATGCAGACAGTTGTGTACTGGTGTATTTCTAAACAACCTGATATTGAGTAGAACAAATATAAACAAAAAATGAATGAATCATATGAAGTCTCTGGAATGGGGGCATCCCGGTTAAGTAGAGCTTCTAATGGATCAAATGTATAAGTACCCAAAAGGGGTCTAATCAGGATGGTGACAATCTGGCAAAAATTGAAAAAATATAACTATAAAATATATATATATATATATATATATATATATATATATAAAGGCACAGACCTAGATGACCCCATGGTGATCCTTTTATCAGGTAAAGCACTGTCAACATATAGACCAAGTGGTGAAACTCCTAAAAATAGAGGGGAAGACTGGGGAGATGAAAACCAGATAGCACATGAATAATAGCCAAATGTTATCCTTACAACATTTAATCTTCCTGGGTGGTCACCCTACCCAGTACTGACCAAGCCAGACACTTTTTTGCTTCCAAGATTGGACAAGATTGGGCTTTTATAGTGCTGTATGATTGTAGGTACTGTATCACAGCATTCATCATAATGGCTGGGCTGTCCTCCTCAATGGAAACCCCCATAAGGAGAATCCACACAAGTCATAAATGTCTCACAATGCAACCCAGAAAGTAGGATCCCCAATCGGAGCAGTCATCATATGCTCCAAGCTCATGGCTGGCATATATATTGTAAGAAAAAAATACACCTAAGATCTACCAATGGTGTAGAAACAAGAGAAACATACCGTTTAGGAGTCATAGAAACACCGGGCCGTATATGGGACCAAACTGAACAAAGAAGGAAACACAGAAGGACAACACCTTGAATACCTGATGACAGAAACGGATAAAAGAATGATAAGAATTATAGGAAACAGGCAAAGGATAAACTCTTGTTTAGTCCATGTGGAGAAAACATATTAATTCTATGTATCCACTGGGCTTCAAGTTGGAGTAGTTATTTATCTCTATCCCCTCCTCGCTTAGAAGGTGGTACGTGATCTATGATTTTGTAGGAAAGCAAGGCCAAGGGATGTCTTGCTTCTCTGAAGTGACAGGGCAACTGGTTGATCATTTTCTCTCCCGTCGATGGCTTGTCGTATCGCTGTTCTGTGTTGTGCCATCCTTACATGCATGGTACATGATGTCTTTCCAATGTAGGCCAAATTGCAAGGGCATCTGATGATATATATAATATATCTGCTGGTACAGGTTAATACATGTCTATTTGCAAAGCGTTTCCCTGAATGGGGATGTACTACATCTGGTCCAGCCTCTAGATAGCCACACGTTGTGCATCCTGTGCATCTATAGCTACCCATTTTTTTAGTAAGAAAGTGTGTACCAGGTTCCATGTTTAAAGAGGAAAAATCATTGTGTACCAGCCAGTTTTAAAGATTCTTGCCTCTTTTGTATCCCAACATAACTCTTGAGTTCTTTAGTGGTTTGAGAGCAGGATCTGTGTTAATGATGGGCCAGAGTTTCTTAGTTGCAGAATTAATATATTTGCTTGCTGTATTGTAGTGGCTAATAAACAGCATCTTTTGTTCCTGATTAAGGTGATCCTTAGGTTCTTCATCTGTAGGTCCTGGATTCCAAGCTAGTGCTTTCAATTTGACTTTATTGAGATCTCTCCAACTGTAACCTCTATTTAAGAATTTGACCATAATTTTGTCAATGTCTTCTTGCATACTGGCCTCATCATTAGTGATTCTCCTTACCCTCACAAACTGGGAGTAGGGAAGACTTTTCCGAAGGGATACTGGATGCTGGCTTTGTGCATGTAATAAGGTGTTACAGTCCGTCGGTTTGTAGTAAATACATGTTAAAAATGTACTGCCTGTCCATTTGATTATCACGTCCAGAAAATGTATCTCTTTATGGCTACATTCAAAGGTAAATTTGATATGCTCATGCATCTCATTAATCTTGGTCATAACATCAACAAATTCAGTTTCTGATTCTGACCATAACACAAAAATGTCATCTATGTATCTCATAACCCAAAGTTGATTACGGTTGAAGTCATCATTGTCAAAGAATAAAGCTTTTTCAACAAAAAACATATAAGTATTGGCGAATGCCGGTGCCACATGTGACCCCATTGTGAACCCTCTTTGTTGTAGGAAAAAGCAGCCGTCAAATAAAAAATAGTTCCTTTTTAAAGTTTTTTCTAATAATTGTACAAAAAACTGAATGCTGGGACCTGGTATTCTTCTTGAGAATTCAGGAATCTTTCCATATACTCCAAGCCTTGAGAGTGCAGTATGCTAGTATATAATGATACCACGTCTGTGGTACACATTAATAAGTTCGGAGGTAATTGGCTCAGTTGGTTCAGTTTGTCCAAAAATTTATTTGTATCCTTAAGAAATGTTACTTGTTTGCTGATCAAAGGCTGAATGTAGAAATCAAGGTATTGAGAGATGGAACTATACAATGACCCCCTTGCTGATATAATGGGATGACTTGGGGGAGAGGATAATGACTTATGTACAGGGCCAGATTAAGGTCTGTGGAGTGCCCCTAGGTAACAAACATGTGGAGAGCCCCTATCAATAAAATTATCAAAGTATATATATATATATATATATATATATATATGAGATGAGTAGGTTCGGATCTCAGAGATCCGAACTCCCCCGAATTTCTGGGATCCAGGGCGATCCGAGCTCAGCTTGGATCTCCCTGCCTGCCCCGGATCCCTGACCTGAGGCAAAACCTCGTGACCCCTCTGACGAGTTGCGAGGTTTTGTTTTGAGTGGGCTCAACGCTGATTGACTGAAAGAGCCATCTGTCACGGCTCTTAGATAATCACGTTAAGCCCATTGAAAACAGCACAAAGGATAAAAAGAAGATGGCACTTGCCATCCCCTGCCACCTGACAACGCCGTCAACCCCCACTGCCAACACCACCAGCACCCCCACTGGCAGCATCCCCCCACTGCCGACACCACTGCACTGCTGCCCAACGTACTGAGGACACCATCAGCGACCCCCACACTGCCGACACTGCCGACATTCCCAGACTGAGCACTCCACCAGCACCCCTGCACTGCTGACACAGTCAGAAAACCTGCACTGGGGACTCTGCTGGCACCCCTGCTCTGCCGACACCGCCAGCACCCTGCATTGAGAACACCCCTGCACTGCCAACACAGCCAGCAAACCTGCACTAAGACACCGCTGCACCCTCGCACTGCCAACACAGCCAGCAAACCTGCAATAAAGATAACGCTGGCACCCCCGCACTGCCAACATCACTGGTACCCTTCACTGAGACTCTGCCAGCACTGCAGCACTGCCATTCCATGTACTGAGGACACTGCCAGCAACCCCTGCACTGCCGACACAGTCAGCAAACCTGCAATGAGGACACCACTGGTACCCCCACACTGCCAACACAGCCAGAACAGCTGCACTAAAGACACCACTGGCACCCCTGCACTGCTGACAGAGCCAGCAAACCTGCACTAAAGACACCGCTTGCACCCCCACATTGCCAACAGAGCCAGCAAATTGCACTAAGTCACCGCTGCACCCCCGCACTGCTGACCCAGCCAGCAAACCTGCACTAGAGACACCGCTTGCACCCCCACACTGCTGACATCACCGGTACCCTTCACTGAGGACACTGCCAGCAGTGCATCACTGCCATTCCATGTACTGAGGACATTGTCTGCAACCCCGCTCTGCCGACACTGTTGTCACAGTAAGTACACTATTGGTGTATCCAACCCACACTGTATAACACACTGTATCTGTGTTGGAAATTAGAAGCTGAACTGCCACATGTTAGTGTCATCCACTGTATCACTTAGGTTAGTCAGCCAACTAGCTGGATGCAACATTTTAACTAGATGAAGCAAATAATATTGTGAGGTGGTCAACATTGATTGGAAATTACTGGAAATAAATGTTATTGAGGTTAATTAAACTAGGAACAAAAACAGGCCCATGTGATTTTAGATGTTTTTATGTTTTTTTAAGAAAAAAATCCAGATCCAAAACCAAAACACGAAAACAAAACCAGATTCAGATCCAAAACCAGGGGAGATCCAGATCCAAAACCAAAACAGGAGGGTCGGCGCACATCTCTAATATATATATATATATATATATATATATATATATAGATATATATATATATATATATATATATATAGATATATATAGATATATATATATATATATATATATATATATAGAGAGAGAGAGAGAGAGAGACATCCAGAGGTGCAGCTATCTCATTAAAAATTCAAACCACACCAACTTGTAGTAATCAATGTTTCAGTGCTTTTTGTAGTATCTTCAGTAATCCTGAAGATAGTACATAAGGTACAGAAACATTGATTATTACACAGTGGTATTGCTTGGATTTTTAGTTAGAGTACTGCACTTCTGAATGTCTGCATCTTTACTACTGTGAGGGTGCCTCTTAAAGCTATACATGTTGTTGGGAGTGCTGGACCTTGTGCAATATATGTATGTATGTATATATATATATATATATATATATATATATATATATACAGTATATATTTAAAATTGATATTTAATTGGTTAAATGTATATTTTATGAATATAAAAATGAACAAGGGGAGCACAATGGTGAAGTCTGTAAAATAGATATTTTAATAAACTCTTAAAATTGAACACACATAAAATAGGGCTCAATAGAGCATTAAACACATTGCACTCTCACAATCCCGGCATAATCTACAAGCCTTCCATTTCCCGGAGCTCCAGACCCAATCACAGCCACTTTAGTTCTAGAACCACTGTCAGCTCACACTGAATGGAATCGATTTTCCGGAACACGCCCAACCGGTTTTGTCATTCACGTGACTTCATCAGGGGTTATGCTCTGCATAAGCTTTCCACCTTCTAAAAACTAAAACTTTTTTAATCACCAATCGAAACACAATTGCTTAAACATTTCACCTGAACACATTTGTGTCCAAGCAGATACAAACTGACATTTAAAAAACCATTACAAAGGAGGATGTTACATACACCATACCATATTCCTTCACATTCCATCTAAAATCCAACTTCATAAGATCCACAATAGTAATAAAATATATATGTGTACTGGCGTGGAATCAACTCTCGTGGCCTCAATCTCCACATCTATACACATATAATTATCATTGTAAATGTTCATCATACACATAAAGCAGTATAGAGTTACAGAGCAATTTAAACTAACTTTAGATATATATCACAACCTTCATTCAATCCATACAGACTAAAGGGCATATGTATCATGTATCAAAGCTGGGAGAGAGATAAAATTGTAACAATTGCCAACCAATCAACTCCTAACTATAATTTTTAAAACACTGTCTGCAAAATGTAAATTGGTAGCTGATTGGTTAGTACTTTATATCTCACAATTTACTCTCTCTCCCAGCTTTGATACATAGGCCCCTGAATGTAGTTAGAGTAAATATCCAATAGGTCTCACGCTTAGATATTATGACACTAATATTACCACCTCAATCATCCATGTTTACTCCTTCAATGACCTTAAAAGTAAAGCCCATTATTGAGGCTGCTTGACATTCTGAAAAATGTTGGAGTACAGTGTGTTTCTGAACTTTGGCCCTCATTCAGAGCCGTACGCTCTGAGCAGAGCGCACGCTCTGAATGAGGGCCGGGCTCCATTTTCATGGAGCGTCCTCCTGGACGCTCGTATAGCTGTGGGTCACCACCCACAGGCTATACGAGCGTGCATTTTGATGGCCGCGATGGTCGTGACCATCGCGACCATCGAAATTGCGAGCCGGAGCCTGCGGTTGAGGTTTTCAACCGCAAGCTCCAGAGTGATTTTGGCTCTAACAGAGCCAAAATCACTCCCACTGACATCACTAGTGATGTCAGTGGGCCGGCTTCTGACGGGAGGCGTTCCCGTGGGAATGCCCCCGTCAGGGAGGCACGCCCCCGGCACGCCCACCAAAGGGGGCGTGCTGTCAATCAACATTGACAGCACGCCCCCTTTGATCGGACACAACGAGCGAAGGACTTTCCTTCGCTCGTCGCGTCTGGCGCATGCGCACGACGGAGCTCCCTCCGTCGTGCGCATGCTCAGTGCCTAACATCGACCCACTTGCGAGCGGACAGCCGCTCGCGAGTGGGTCTGAATCAGGCCCTTTGTTCCTAATATTTCTGGTGTGCTCCAAAATATGAAGTTTCAACTGTTGTTTAGTCTTTCCCACATATTTTTCTACCACACGTGCGTTCAATCAAATAAATCACAGATGTCAAACAATTTACTTTGCTTTTTATCTTATATATTTCAGCATTGTCAAAATTATGAAACTCTATTGTAATTTTATTACAGTATTGGTACATTTTACAGTGCACATAGGGAAAAATAAACCCTCTGTTTGTCCCAACCAATTATTACTGCAATTCACCATGGTAGGTAATTTACTAGGTGCCAATCTACTTTTAATAGTAGGCGCTTATCTAAAATGGTTGGTTTATCTGGTAAAACTTTTTGCAATATTGGGTCTAATTTAAGAACACCCCAATGTTTAGCTGAGAATTGCTCTCATCTCCTTCTATTTACTAAAACTGTGTACTAAAAGGAACAAATTTCCTTTCAGTCTCACTAGTGACCTCTCCTCAATTCATCTTTGGTTTATACTATAATAACGATCCCCCATCTAACTGCCTAGCTTTGTCTATACTACTATCTACTATACTTTCTGGATATTTATTTTCTATAAATCTCTGATCATACAGTGTATCTGGAAAGTATTCACAACGCTTCACTTTTTTCACAATTTGCTGTTACAGCTTTATCCAAAATGGAATAAATTCATTTTTGTCCTCAAAATTCTAAACACAATACACCATAATGACAACGTGTAAAATTTTTTTTTTAGATTTTTGCAAATTTAATAAAAATAAATAAAAACTAAGAAATCACACGTACATAAGTAATCACAATCTTTGCTCAATACTTTGTTGATACACATTTGGCAGCAATTACAGACTCAAGTCTTTTTGAATATGTTGCAACAAGCTTGGCACACCTATCTTTAGTCAGTTTTGCCCATTCCTCTTTGAAGTACCTCTCAAGCTCCATCAGGTTTGATGGGAAGCATTGGTGCACAGCCATTTTCAGATCTCTCCAGAGATGTTCAATTGGATTCAAGTCTTGGCTCTGGCTGGGCCACTCAAGGACATTCACAGAGTTGTCCTAAAGCCACTCCTTTGATATCTTGGCTGTGTGCTTAGGGTTGTTATCCTGCCGAAAGGTGAACTGTCACCCCAGTCTGAGGTCAAGAGCGCTCTGGAGCAGGTTTTCATCCAGGATGTCTCTGTACATTGCTGCATTCATATTTCCCTCTATCCTGACTAGTTTCCCAGTTCCTTCCACTGAAAAACATTTCCACAGAATTATGCTGCCACCACTATGCGTCACTGTAGGGATGTTATTGGCCTGGTGATGAGCGGTGCCTGGTTTGCTCCAAATATAATGCCTGGAATTCATGCCAAATAGTTCAATCCTTGTCTCCTCAGACCAGAGAGTTCTTCAGGGCATTTTGGCAAACTCCAGGTGGGCTTCCATGTGCTTTTTTACTAAGGAATGGCTTCCGCCTGGCAACTCCAATATCCAGGCCTAATTAGTGGATTGCTGCAGAGATGGTTGTCCTTCTGGAAGGTTCTCCTCTCTCTACAGAGGAATGCTGTATCTCTGACAGAGTGACCATCGGGTTCTTAGTCACCTTCCTGACTAGGGCCCATCTCCCCCAATCGCTAAGTTTAGACGGCTGGCCAACTCTAGGAAGAGTCCTGGTGGGTCTGAACTTCTTCCATTTATGGATGATGGAGGCCACTGTGCTCATTGGGTCCTTCAAAGCTGCAAATATTTTTCTGTACCTTTCCCCAGATTTTTGCCTCAAGACAATCCTGTATAGGAGGTCTACAGACAATTCCTTGGACTTCATACTTTGTTTGTGCTCTGACATGCAATATCAAGTGTTGGACTCCAATTGTGGGATCCAATTGTGGGATCAGGGGTCATCAAGGGGTCCCCAAGTGGATGAGACACGTTGGAATAGCTGCCATTGCCTGAAATTAACTATTACAGATAAGCTTTGCATTTTCACTCAAACTTCCTATTTTTTAAAGAACAAGTTTGGAACTTTTTTAACTTTCTAAATGAGTTTTATATACTTGTCTTTATTTTATTCCTCTGTGATACTGTTTTTTTTAATATAAATATATGAATTCTAGTCGGTTTTTTAATCACTTTTAAACGGTTAAAATGTGTTCAATATTTTTTAGATTATTTATAAGCACCTTTTGCACATTCTGGATGATTAATTTATTAGAACAATTCTTGCTTATTTAAGCAGTTTCTATTTTCATGTATGTTTTGTGTATTTATTTTATTATTAAATTGTGATTATATATTTTTTCATCTATATACACGTGTGTATTATATTTTGTTAGTTGAATTGCACATTTTGCACTAATATACGTCAGTCGCTCATCACCTAATACACTTGCAACATATATATATATATATATATATATATATATATAGACGCAGTGCTTAAAGTGGTCCTAGAGAAGTGGTGGAACTCACTCCTTCCCGTTCGGTGCTTTTTTAATAAAGGAACAGCGCATGCCAGAAAAAGGGGCGTGGTCTCAAAAGAAAGGAGCATGGTCACACAATAGTATTCCCAATTCAAATTACGCCACACAGTATCACAATCGTATCCACATTAAATTGCACATAGTGCCCCTGATTCACTTTACACCACAGAGTAGTGTTCCTTATTCATTTTATAACACACAGTAGTGCCCATTTTACACAATACCCACAATAGTGTCCCTTATGCACAATGCCCACAGTAGTAGTGCCCCATATACACATAATGTCGACAGTAGTAGTGCCCCTAATGCAGAGCCCACAGTAGTGGTGCCCCTTATGTAGTTCCCCAGTAGCGGTGCCCCTTATGCAGTATCCCCAGGAGTGGCATCCCTTATGCAATGCCCACAGTGGTTGTGCCCCTTATGCAGTGCCCACAGTGGTAGTGCCCCTTATGCAGTGCCACCAGTAGTGGTGCCCCTTATACAGTGCCCACAGTAGTAGTGCCCCTTATGCAGTGGCCACATTAGTAGTGCCCTGTATGCAGAGCCACCAGTAGTAGTGCCCCTTATGCAGTGCCCTCTATGCAATGCCCTCATTAGTAATGCCCCCTGTAGTAGTGCCCCCAGTATTAGTGCCCCTTGTAGTAATGTCCACACTATTAATGCTCCCTGTAATAGAGCCCCCAATAGTAATGCCCCCAGTAGAAGTGCCCCGTGTAGTAGTGCCCCTTGTAGTAGTACCCCCAATAGTAATCCAAACAATAGTAATGCCCCAGTAGCAGTGCCCTCTGTCTCAGTGCCCCCAATAATAATACACCCAACAGTAATGCCCCTTGTAGTAGTGCTGCTTACATAAAAAAATAGTTCCCTTAAGCCCCGCTCCTACATCCGTGACCAACCAACAGGCTGCTCCTTTGGAACAATAGGAGAGACATCATGACATCTCCCATAGTGCACACAGTGGGAGCCGTAAGGTGGAGCTCAGAAGTGAACTCCTGAATCTGGCTGCCACTAGCACTGCAGGGAAAGAGCCGTTTACCCACTGGAAACAAAATCTCAGTGTGCGCATGGCAAATGGAGCCTTACTGTGGCACCGGGCTGAGGTGGGCTGTCTCCAATTACAAGTGACGGAATGCAATTCTGCCCCATTCCAGACCACTTTAACTCCTGTATATATGTATATATATGTAGCTAGGCCCCTGATCACATTGGGGCCTAGCTACATTCACTTTTAAAAGCAATAGGCAACCTAGAGCCCTTTTCATCTCTCCTAAAAGCACACATTCAATGTCACACACATGTACCACTGGTATGCATGGTATTAAAGGACCATCACTTAGTTTGCCATATCTGCCAACTGTCCCCAATCTGTCCCCAAATAATTTTAATCTGGTCATTGAGACAATCGTCCCCATCTGTATTTTCGCATAACAATAAATTGGCAGACTGTCTTGCTTTCTACTACCTGCTCTTACAGCTTTGATAAGCTGTTTCTGTTGGTGAAATGCTGTTGGGAAATGCATAACGGTGGGTTTCGTTCTGATTGAAATGAAATAGAACACACATGTGACCAATATGATTGAGTACAAATGAACACACTTTATTTACAAGTAACAAACAAACAATTAACAAACAACATACAAAGTATACTGTATACTCAACTTTTGTCTATGTATTCAGATGACACTGGTAAATCATCATCTTCAGCATAAGATGTACTTCATCTTATCTTCTTCTCTGGGGAGCCCTCGTTTTCCAACGCCCAGATAATTCAATATACATTGCAGGCACCTCTACTGCAGAGTCTTAGGTCCATACATGAGCTAATGGGTCCTTTGTGTACCTCTGGTTTATATACCCTAGTCTGGGGTGTTGGCTTGCCAGATATTAAGCCCATATCAGTTACATACAGTGCTAGGTATCAAGCACTCATTGGTCCGGCATAGCATTGACCAAACTTATCTCTATTGCACATGCTCTGTAAGCACTAAGATGTTCAGACAAAGACATACAGTAATGATGTATCCTAGTATGTTTGGAGATGAACTGTTTCAAAACTCCTTTGTGTACAGTGTAGACATCACTGCTAATTACCCATAATGCTTAGCATATCTACACATCTTACAATGGAATGTAGCTAACTGATAAGAACATAGAAGCTATGAATGGCTCATTATACTTCTAGTAGTAGAAATGACAGGTATAGCTAGGCCTCAATATTTATGGCTTCAAAAGGTAATTTGACCATTCTATGGAAAAACAGCAACTGTAATAAGACAATCTCATTTCAAACCTCAAGAGGCCTAGCAAGGGGTATATGTGTTTGTAACTTATATGCCTATGTAGAAATTAACTATTTACTCCACTGATTACATTAAAACTGCCACACTCCACATTGTGGTTTTCACCTATAAAAGATTAAAATCACCAGCTTTGTTGGCAGTATGGTGGCATATTGGTTAGCTTTACCATCTCAAAGCTAGTGTTCATGCTAGCACCCTGCACCTGTCACAACCCATGCATTTCCTCTAGAAGCAGCAGAGCAGAGAGTGACACCGAGATAGGAAAGAGGAACTGCACGGGTTGTCACAGGTGCAGAGTGCTAGAATGAACACTATCTAAGTGGAGTTTAATTGTCCTTTTTGTGTGTATGTGGGGTTCCTCCAAGTGCTCTGGTCTTATCTCACAACTACAAAAACATAATAGTTGGTTAAATGTGTTCTCACAAAATGTAATTCTATTGTGTATGTGTGTCCATGTTATAGGGAATAGATTGTAAGGGAAAAATTACTAAGACTCATGTTTGACTTAGTACAAATCACAAATTTACTAAGCATTGTATTTAACTGTCTATTTTGTTAAGATGGTGACCAAAATGGAAATGCTGTACAATATGTACAGCGCTAACCCCAGTATGACAGTCAGAAGTTCTCAGCCAATCAGTGCTTCCATATTGATTCCCATGGCAGTAACCAATGTTGGATCATATTGGTGTTAGCATTGTACATAGTGCAGAGTAGAGATGTGCACTGACCCTTGTGTTTTCATTTTGGTTTTGGTTTTGGCTTTGGATCTGGATCTCCCCTGATTTTGGATCTGGATTGGTTTTGCAAAACCTCACCTTCATGTTGTGTTTTTCGGTTTTGGTTTTTGATCTGGATTTTTTCTTTAAAAAATCATAAAAACAGATAAAAGCACATAAAATGGGCCTCTTTTTGTTCCTACAGTATTAATAACCTCAATAACATTTATTTCCAGTCAATTTTGACCACCTCACAGTTCACAATATTGATTTTTTTAATCTAGTTTAGGCCCAAAATTTGTGCCAAGATAGCTGGCTGACTAAGCTAAACTGCAGCAGTGGGTGGCACAAACACATGGCAGTTCAACTTCAAACATGGCACATCAGGAAACACTTTTATTATTCAAGAAAGGCCTGGCAGAGTTGGAGTATATATGTAGTTGAAGGCAGGGCAGGGACAGGAAGGGTTGATTGGTAGTAAATTTTATTTTGTTTTTTGATTCCGAAGAAAATTTATGAGGGAGAAGGGGAAGGGAGGAGACATTTACAAATAAAATTGATACATTCTCATTAGTCCTTGCCACAGAAGAATCTTTGAGCATGGCTGCTGCTGCTGGGAGTTGATTTTCTCATCCCAGAAGGGGACCGGGAAGAGTATTTTTAAATAAAATAAACAATTGACTTAAATAATCATTTGCAAACCTTGTATAAAGGCATTTCCCAACCTGTACAGGGGCATAAAAAACATAATTAGTTAGTGGCCTCAAACTGCCACTTAACCAGCACAGATATGTGGACAAGCATAAGATCTATGATTTAAGGCAGGGGTAGCCAACCCTGGTCCTCAAGAGCTACCAACAATGCATGTTTTCAAGGTTTCCTCACAGAAACACAACTATAATAATTAACTCCACCTGTAGCTCTTTCTAAATGTTTTGGAGAGTAATGAATACACCTGTGCACCAACTAGGTCATCTGGAAAATGTGAGCTCTTGATGACCAAGGTTGGCTACCCCTGAGTTAAGGCCTTACATTGTGTCTTTCTTGAGAATCCTGTGCCTGCTTCTGCAGCTAGGAGTGGATTTTTATCCAAGAAGGGGACCATGAAGAGTGCTTTCAAAAAACAATTGTCTTATTAATTCTTTGAAAACCTTCTGTAAAGGCATTTTCCAACCTGAACAGGGACATTAAAAAAAGAGGTTTAGTTAGTGGCCTTCAAACTTCCGTTGTTCCCACTGTCCACTTAACCATATCAGATATGTGAACAAGCGGAACAGAGCATTAAATGCAACATTTCAGATTTAAGGTTGAAGTCTTTTTCTTGGGAATTCTTTCTTGAGCGCCATGCCTGCTTGCTGGGAGTGGATTTTTTTCATCCCAGAAGGGGACCAGGAACAGGAAGTGTGCTTTCCAAAAATAGATATACAATTGCCTTAAATAATCCTTTGCAAACCTTCTGCTCTGTAAAGCAATTTCCCAATCTGTACAGGGACATTAAAAAAATACTTAGATATGCGAATGAGCAGAACAGAGCATTAAATGCAACATTTCACTTTAAGGTTTAATTTTTATGTTGTGTCTGGAGATCATTTAGATAGTAGAAAAAGAGCTCCACCACAAATGGCAGGTGACTAAAGTTGCACAAAAAGTTTTAACAGAAATAGATACAACACCAGATCAGATGTTTACCCTGGAGGATCTGTCTGATTCATCAAGGTGCCCCCAACACCAAGATTGTGCAAATTCTGCCAAAAGAGAGACTGACACCACGGCAAAACATAAGAGTCACCTTCTGGATGTGAATTGTCTCATTTGCATGGGGAAAACCCAACCCCCAGATGAGAGGGATCTCAGCCAGTGGACAACATTGAAATCACCGTTAAAAAGTCACATTGGAAGACTACAGTGTGGAGAATCTTTCCTCACAGTCTGGAGAGGCCTCAGAGAACATGAAAAAAAGAAAACTCTAGGTGCTGAACTTCAAGTGATTTCTCCATCATGTTCTGTAGTGGAAAGGTTTAATTCACATGTTTTCTATAAATCAGTTCAAAGTTACAGCCTTCAAAGTGTCTGGCTATAACACCCACCTTTGCCAGGAATTACCAAAGATTATTACAAACAAAGGATTCATCTGTCTGGAATCTGTCTGGGAATTCATGGATCTTATCTGGCCTGAATGAACTAAGACATCCAGTGATTCTGTGTTCTGTAGCTGACTTTATTGCTACCTGAATCACAAACTGAAATACGGAATAGTGAGCACAGACAACATAGAGGCCTTTATTATTCTGCTGCCTGCATGCCAAGCAATACCTCCCAGACTACACCCACTGGGGGGACCAGGTCTTGATATTGACCATCCCCATCTGTTTCTAGGCCTTCATCTTCCAAACCATCCATCCTGGACTTCCTGTCCAAAAAGGTTAAGCAGGGTATAGAAAGAGGAGCTAGATGTCCCCGATTACATTTTTTTCATCTATAATAGATGATGTGGAGAGATGAGAGCTTCAGATGTTGGAACAGGGGCTCCCACCTATTTGGCTTCCCTCCAGAGAACAGAGCTCTGCTCCTTGGGAAGTGTCTATGCCTGAGCTGATAGGCAGTTTCTGTCTGTTGGTAAACACCCTTCAGGAGATTGCAACCCAAAAAAACAACTATAATAATAATGTGTCCACTGATAAGTGATAACCAGCCTGATCCCTTAACAGCAACATACCCCATATGGCCAACTCATAATTTGACACCCAGTTTGCAGCCTCCTCTTCCTTATGACACAAATCCAGTTGCCATGGTTCATCAATCAGCCATGTGTGGTCCACCCAATTTTTGGCCTTCTACATTTTAACATCATAATAACACACTATAACACACTAGACTTATAATATTTGCTTTTGTTTACATTTTTGAATAGAACAGTTTTAGAATCTAGGATGTCCACTCTATATAGGTTTGTAAATAAATATAGGCTTTAGTTTTTTAGAGCATATAACTTTATAAGCTGTTAGGATAACATTTCTACTATGTTTAAGATTTAAAACAAAACTTATTGTAACCAAATAACTTAATAAAAAAAGTTTTCATTGCAATATTCATGCAGCCCCTTGACAGACAGCAGCACAGCACTCCTGCACAGCTACGCTGATGACAGTGGCAGCCAGGTGTGGCTGACATGCGCAAAAAAATATGTGTTTATTTATTTTTGGGGCAGCAGCCCCTCGACAGACAGGAGCACAGCAGCCCTGCTCAGCTATGCTGATGACCGTGACAGCCAGGTGTGGATATATATATATATATTTTTTTTTTGGACCAGCAGCCCTTTGACAGAGAGCAGCACAGCACCCCTGCACTCCTACGCCAATGACAGGTGTGGCTAACACGCCAGACAATTTATTTTTTTTTAACACTGGGGTGAGCCCCTGAAAAGAGGCAGCAGCCCTTAACAGACAGCAGCACAGCACCCCTGCACTGATGACAAGTGTGGCTAAGTTAACACTATTTTGTTTAATTTTATTCACACTGGGGGTGGATGAAGATCCCCCCCTGGACAACACATCACTACAGCCAGCCATCCCCTATGGACAGGATAAGTACAACAGCCAGCCCCTATGGACAGGACAATGACAGCCAGCCAGCCCCTATGGACACAACAACAGCCAGCCCCTCTATAGACAACAGCCAGCCAGTACCAAGTATTAAGTATTGACAAACAGCACAGCAATGCTCCCAGCTCCCTCTCTCTTCACTCTCCACAGCCAGAATGAAAAATGGTGACAAATTGTGGGACCTTTATAGAATCTAAAACCCGTGAGAATCTGACAGTGGGATGATAATGTTTTGACTCGTTTTCAGTTCCAAGTCAGGCGGGAAAACCCTAGCCAACTCATATCTGCATTGGATCCCCAAAGTTCAGGTGGGTCCGGTTCTTAGGGAACCGGACCTGCTCATCTCTAGTGCAGAGGTTCTCAAATTGTGTTCCACGGCACCCTAGGGTGCAGCAGCACACTTACAAGGGTACCACAGCCAGGAGGTCCAGTTTCGACCCAAATCAAATTATTTGAGCCGTCAAGTTATTAAGGTGTGTGGCTGTGCCACACACAGCCCGATTACCGACAAGTAAAACAGCAGTTTCTGCATAATCTTATGAATCGTTGCTATGTACTAATAGCCTAATGCAGTAGATTTCACAGAAATCTCCTGCAGAAGGCCAATTAGCTCTGCAGTCTGCAGTCCCCATTATTGTCAATGGAGACTACAGTTTGACCCCTATGTACCAGTTTGGCCCAGCTGGAACCTAGGGGTGCCACAAAAAATTTCTGGGGCACTAAGGGTGCCTTGAACCAAGAAAGATTGGGAACCACTGACATAGTGTACAGCATGTCCATTATGGTTCCAGTCACAGCATTTTATTGTTTTACCAAGACCCATGGACTACTACATGGACAAGATGACTAAGCACATCCAAGGAGTAGGTAAGTATGAAGTGTGAATGTGTTTAGTAAATGGTTAACACAGTTAGTGTGCATGTCCTGTCATTATAGTAATATTTTCTTTACAGTGTCCCTGCAAACTGGCATTTGTGGTTTTATAAGTGCCAGCATGCCGGGGAAGTCTTGCTGGGAATTGTAGTTCCACTTTAAAGAACAATATTATTTTCTATATTTTACACAGTTATCCCAGCATCCAATGCCAACAGGGAAGCAGGAAAGATCACTGGGCTGATTGATCCTCTGGAAGGGGGATGCCAGTTTATTTTTGGGGTCCTGACTTTCAGAGGATTTCCAGACCTGTTGCGGCCAGTTTCAGGCTGGTTAAAATTATAGCATGGGTGCCCCATGTTGTGTGTCTCCCTACAATAGTGTATGCCTCTGTCTTGTTAAGGTGATTCTATTATGCTCATCCTCTCTGTTGTTGCATAATTTAGACTGTGTGGTAGGAAAAGGGGTAGATTAATAATGGGACGCATGGAGCTACAGCTCCAGGCCTTCACATAAAAATAGTGTGTGACAAGCTGCCTAGCTGGTCACACAGCTAGCATGTTGGTGATCAGCTGCCTAGGCTGCCATAAAGTATAAGTAGTAAAATAGTTTTTGTTTTCTCACCAAATTATGCATTTTTCTTTTTTTAAGTATCTAGGGAGATAGTGGGGCTGATAGTGTATGGGTATACATGCCCACATGGCACTGGCAACACCTACAGGGCACTGGTCACAGCTCCTCCCCTTCTCAGTATAGGCCCTTTAAAATTTTCAGCCCCAGGCCCATGTCACCCTTAATGCGGCCCTGGGTAGGGGTAATAATCTATATGGTGTTCTGTGCATGTTATTGTGTGTGTGGTGTGCAGAAAAAGAGAATTACAGGTTGCAATGAAAAACAGTGCTTTACTGGTTGCACCCAATGGTAATTTCAGGAAGTAGCATACATTTAATGCTTGTTTGTTGATGCAGATATTGTGCAGACAATAATGACATATTGCAGATAGAATTATCATAGGCAAACGCAAATGGGGGTTTCCGGTTGCCTGGAAACCCCCTTCCCCAGCCCACACTATAACCACAATAGAAATAATAAGATAATAGATTTTACTTCTTCTCAGGATCCCAAATGAAATAATTAGTACCACCTGTGGATCTTTTTACAGTGCCAGTCAGTAGTAAATACACCTGTGCACCAACTAGGAGATATGGAAAACATGCACTGTTAGCAGTGCACTGCTATAGACCATCAATATGGCTAATTATTAATACTGCATAATAATTGACAAACCAATGCATTAGGAGACCAATATGTACATATATGTAAAGGGCAGTGTAAGGTTCTTCTGTTACTCCCAGACTCTAAAATAAATACATTCAGCTCAGGCCCTACTGTAGCATTTAATGGATTACTGTGATTGCTGGTCCTGTATATGCTGGAATTATGATACACAATACACTTTGTATGATGCATAATAAAGCTGGTTAAGTACTAATTGTGCCCTCTTCATTGACTTGCTAAACTCACTCTAAAATCAAGCATTTGGAAAGCCCCCTCTAGAAATCCTTGTCACTGTGCACATTGGCTGTTTTAATGACTAATTTAGGCTAGACATTTTTCTGCTGCAGCAATCCTTTGGACACTGCATCCCTCCTGGCAAGCATAGTTGATGCTGACTTATTTTAACCAAGATGTAAGTGTCAATGGGGTATATTTACTAAGGTGTGGGTTTTTAGAAGTGGTTTTGATGCCCATAGCAACCAATCAGATTCTAGCTATTACCTTCTAGAAGGTGCTAGATGAATGTTAAGTAGAATCTGATTGGTTGCTATGGGCGACAAAACCACTTCTAAAAACCTGCACCTTAGTAAATATACCCCAATGTGTGCTAAGGAGGAGCACTGCTTTCAAGGTAGCTGCAAATGGTGAATTAGAATTAATTGCTAATAAAGGACCCACTTCCACTAACCTAAAAATGCTGGACTAACGTTGCACCAGGTGATATACATTTTTCTGATAGAGCCAAAAGCACTCCTGGGCTTGCGGCAGCGAGACCCTACTGCAGGGTCTCGTCGCAAGCCCGATGGTCGTGATGGTCTTGACCATCGCGACCATCATTTTGGCCGCTCGCTGTAGCTGTGGGTGGTCACCCACAGCTATGCGAGCAGCCAGGAGGCCGCTCCAATTTTAGGTAGGAGGGCCCTGATTCAGAGCGAGCGCTCTGGTCAGAGCATCCGGCTCTGAATCAGGCCCTAAGAACACTGATAATCATTTTTTTTAATAATCTCTGCATTTAACATGGATTATAAATAATAAGGTCCTTAGCACATGTTTGACCAACATGTATGCCCATCTACCATGGCAAGGTGAACTTTATCAGGTGGGTCCCTAACATCTCTAATACAGTACTGGCACATTATATAAATGTTTCCATGTCTTACCTATAATAGTGCCCTTTCTAATGCCTAGACTGCAATGAAAGGACCCATAATAATGAAAAAACTGAAGGTCAGGTGGGAGTGGTGCTAGTCGAAGCAGGATGAGTCTCAGCCTTCAAGTGTACAATATATGCAAAAACACAGAGGAAAAAATTAGGCTGGACTACACACAGTCATTTTAAAACATAATAAGAGGTGTTTCCATACTGAGACTTGTAATACCCACCTAATAAAGTTCACCTTGACGTGGTAGGTGGGCATACATGTTTGGCCAAACATATGCTAAGAACCATATTATTTATACTATATGTTAATTATAGAGTTTATTATAATTGTTTTGATTATCAGTGTTCTTAGTGCTTAGAGTGTACACCTGCATTTTCTTTTTTTGTATGGCATTACAAGTCTCAACATGGTAGTACATCTTATTATGTTTTAAAAATAGGGTGTGTGCATTCTAGCCCCCCTTTCATATTTAATAGTGTTACCAGGTTGGTTATAAACAGTATTGAATTTGGATTAGTGAAAATAATAACTGGTATCTCTCTTATAAATCATGAAGTGAAGGAAGTAAGAGAAGGAATGTTAGAAAACAGAGATGACATTGATTGCCTGTTACTCAAGCAGGAAGTGGGTTATTTATAACCCTATTGAAAAAGAAAATTAAACAGTTGCATGATATTAAAGAAAACATGCACCAATACAAGGACTGGGATGCTTTTGATTGAATAGTGCAAGATGGCAGATGGTTTACACAAATACTACACTAATGATGGGACTAATAATAATTTCCCCTTTCCTGATGATTACTCATATGCACACAACAATATGTCCTCAAAAAGTAATGTGCCTCAATCCAATGAAGAACTAAAGATTTCCCTTACTGATGCAAATCTCTTTTTTAGTTAACTATGGCGGATATGGGCCACTACCAATGGTCCAGGGCTTGTGAGGGGCATCCAGAGAAATTATCGCATCCCTAAAACAATTTTGCTTATCCTGTAACACCTCCCCATAGAAGAAAGTAATTAGGAAACATTTTGATATAGAGTTATTAAGTGCTAATTAACATTAACAAGGGGTGGACTGTTAAAGTTAAATCAAAATTTCTATACAACATAAATGTTTTTAGCTAATTCTTGCAGTATCCAAATGGATAGTGATGGATTAAACACAAAAATATGTTATTTGATAAGAATTTCATGAACTTTGACTATATTGGTGCTTGACAGTCTCGAAAACAGAAAAATCATCAGCCTTGGTTCTTATTTGTTTTACTGAAGAGCTAACATCCTTATCTACTGAATGTCACTTTGACTAAGTCTCCAAATTTTACAAACATCATCTGATTTTGCTTACATGTGCCCCAGACTGCCCCCACACATTGGTATTCCCTTTGCTATACTTCATCAATTGCAATAACTGTTGGCAAAGTAAATGAAAAAACCCCTGTTAATGATCTGTTCACTATGTGTATAAAATGTATTGCAAATCTGCTTCAAGGCAGAATTCAATCTGAATTCTCTATGTATTTACTTAACGTTACTCTGTGCAGAGAAGTGAAGATGACTCTTTAAATAAACCACTATTTGCTTTATCACAAACTCACCGAAGGAAAAAAGTTTATTGACAGCATAATGTAGATCTAGGATTACATCATTTTCAGATGCCTCAATGTCTTTAAGATTTCAGTACATTATGCTTAAGGCTGTTTTACATTGGTCACAAGCTAGAGATACAAAACAATAAGAAATTTTCCATTCAGTCACCCTACCATGTCATTACAGGATTTTGGTACTTACAGGCTATGGCATTTACATTTTTATCATCGAAGGTGGTTCACCTTTTGGTGCTTGCCTCTGCTCGGCATGTGTCGGAGCTTGGGGCTCTTTCCTGTCATTCTCCTTACCTAATTTTTCATGAGGATAGGGCTGAACTCTGGGCCTGATTCAGAGCCGGACGCTCTGAATCAGGGCCCTCCTACATGAAAATTGAGCATCCTCCTGGACGCTCGCATAGCTGTGGGTGACCACCCACAGCTTATGCAAGCGTCCATGATGATGGTCGCGATGGTCAAGACCATCGCAACCATCGGGCTTGCAATGGAGACCCTGCAGTAGGGTCTCGCTGCCACAAGCCCTGGAGTGATTTTGGCTCTATCAGAGCCAAAATCACTCCCACTGACATCACTAGTGATGTCAGTGGGGCCGGCTTCAGTCGGTAGGCATTCCCATGGGAATGCCTCCATCTGGCAGCCACGCCCCCGGCACGCCCACCAAAGGGGGCGTGCTGTCAATCAACATTGACAGCACGCCCCCTTTGGTGCGAGACCCGGAGCGATGACTACCCCGTCGCTTGCCGGGTCTCGCGCATGCGCACGACAGAGCTCCCTCCATCGTGCGCATGCGCAGTGGGGTAACATGGACCCGCTTGCGAGTGTCCTGCGCTCGCGAGTGGGTCTGAATGACCCCCTCTGTACACAGATGTGTTGTTTGCCTAAGGTGGTGTCTGCATTCCACATAAACCAACCGAGTGTGGGGACACTGGAGTCTAAGTACAGTGATGTATAGATGTGGGTTAACTGGGAGCTGGCACTTTAAGAATTTAGAAAGGTAGCTAGCTCCTCCCCCTCTATACCCACCTACAGGTCAGTCTTAAAAAACTGTGCCCAAAGAGAGCTGGAAATAGATAAGTGCAAAGGAGAAGGGAAGCTAAACCATACATGAACAAAAAAGAACATACAAAACCAGACAAACCCTGAAGAAATAACTGTCAGAAGCCTGGAAAAACAATAAACCATGTAGGTAGAAATGGCGCAGGGTGGGCATCCAGTGTCCCCTGTGGAATCAGAGAAAGGGATTTATCGGTAAGTACCAAAATCCTGTTTCCTCCTTCATCCACTAGGGGACACTGGGGTCTAAAGACCTGATTCAGAACCGCTCACGAGCGCTATGCGCTCACAAGCGGGTCGATGGTGGCCCAGTGCACATGCGCACGATGGAGCCAGCTCTGTCGTGCACATGGGCAAGACCCAGACAGCGACGGCAAACCGGGACTCATACCAAAGGAGGCGTGCTGTCGATGTTGAGGGATAGCACGCCACCTTTGGTGGGTGGGCCAGGGGTGAAGCTGCCCAGATGGAGGAATCCCCAGCGGAACACCTACCATCTACCATCTGGGGCCGGCCCCACTGACCGAAAGCACTCTGGGGCTTGCGGCAACGAGACCCTACCACAAGGGTCTTGTCGCAAGCCCGATGGTCGCAATGGTCTTGACCATCACAACCATCTTCCTGGCCACTTGCTATAGCTGTGGGTGGTTACCCACAGCTATGCGAGCGGCCAGGAGGCCGCTCTGAAAAACAAGAAGGACGGCCCTGATTCAGAGCGAGCGCTCTGTCAGAGCGTCCAGCTCTGAATCAGGGCTTAAGTACAGTGGGGACATCCCAGAGTACCCATCCTGGGTGGGAGAGCGCTGAGAACACTGCAAAACAGCATAGCCATACTGCGAAGCAGAGGCTGCAAAAGTGTACAAACTGTAAAACTTTACAAAAGTATGCCGGCCCGACCAAGTGGCCATCTGACAAAGGGGAGTTAGAGAAACCCCTTGGGCAGCCACCCATGAAGGACCCACCGAGCACATAGAATGTGCTGTAATAGAAGCAGAAGGCTGTTTAGAGGTGGCCAGATAGGCCTGTCTGATGGTCAGACGAATCCAGCATGAAATAGTTTGCTTTGAAGCTGGCCTGCCAGGATGAGCAATATCATATTAAACAAAAGCAAATCTGACTTCCTGAGAGATGCTGTCCTATCCACATAGATCCTAAGAGCTCTGACGATATCTACGATTCTGGATGCTGCAGAATTGTCATTCAATACCGGAACCGCACTCGGCTGGTTTATGTTGAATGCAGACACCACCTTAGGAATAAACACATCTGCTTACAAAGTTCAGCCCTTTCCTCATGAAAAATTATGTAAGGAGGATGACAAGAAAGAGCCCCCAAATCCAACACACACCGAGCAGAGGCGAGCGCCAAAAGGAGAACCACCTTCCAAGATAAGTCTGTAATGTAATGGTACAGCAAATTCTGAGTTGTATGCCTCTATGCAATTGCAACACTGCAATCCTCCATCCATGAGAGATTCCATCATTACTATCTTCAACACTTAAACTTACCCCATGTTTTGTGCAGGAGATGCAACTAAATTTGTCATTCACATTGCATACACATGACTCAGAATAGGCAGCTACTCTTGTTACACACCAATGAGACAGCCATTGCTTGGAAGTTCAAAAATATCTGCAGTATGCTCAAAATTACTAGATGTGGATGTGTTCCGACTTGTGAGTGACTCATAATCAGGCCCACTGTCTACATAATATATTAATTGCTTCTGGAAATAAATGTAATTCACACTACCACGTTAAGTACAGAAGAAGCTTGGAACTCAGAACTATGTAGACCCCCAGATCAGGGGTATTTTAAGAGAGGACGGGGCCCGTGTGCAGACTCAGTGCTGGTCCCTTCCTCTCTCTAGTGGTGCCTCGTAGGCCAGTGGGTGCAGTAGATTAAGAGTTCCAGAATCGACTGCACATGTGTGGGTCTCTGGGAATTGGTTACTGCGCCTTTTTCCCGGCAACAGCAGTACTGCACATGCACTAGACACTGGGAAAATGGGCCCCACCATGTTCCCAGTGATTTTTTCTGCTCTGCAGTGCCAACTAGGCACTGCAGAGCAGCAGACTGGAGATAATGGATAGGTAAGTATAGAGACTAAATGGGTGCAGGGTGTACAGTGTGGGCCTCTCTGGACCCAGGTGCACCACACAACTTGCAACTACTACAGATATGCCCCTGCCCTAGATGATACAGTATCTCCTGTACCAATGTTATTCAATTAACCCATGCTTGCTCCCTTAGTATCTCTGAGTCCAAATTTAGATGTTACAGGACCCATATTCTACCATATTACATAAAGGCTATCAAAACATTTGTGCATCCTGTTGCATATGTAATGTAACTATATTAAATAGATCAAAGGAGATTTTGAGGACAGATATGTCAACCTACCCTGGTCCAGTTTTTGTCACATGGTAATTTTCCAATTTCCACCTATTAAGAAATGTTGATATGGTCATAGTGTTGACATTGACCATGTTGAAATTCATCATGTAGACATGACAGCTTCTGGGTCATGTCTACATGACATAACTTCTGGGTCAAAGCTGTGCTTCTCAAGTATTTCAGTACATATTGTTTGGCTATACCTCCACAACATAACCAGCACTGCACACTGCACAACAGCATAGCCATACTGCGAAGCAGAGGCTGCAAAAGTGTACAATCTGTAAAACTTTACAAAAGTATGCCGGCCCGACCAAGTGGCCGTCTGACAAAGGGGAGTTAGAGAAACCCCTTGTGCAGCCACCCATGAAGGACCCACCGAGCACATAGAATGTGCTGTAATAGAAGCAGAAGGCTGTTTAGAGGTGGCCAGATAGGCCTGTCTGATGGTCAGACGAATCCAGCATGAAATAGTTTGCTTTGAAGCTGGCCTGCCAGGATGAGCAATATCATATTAAACAAAAGCAAATCTGACATCCTGAGAGGTGCTGTCCTATCCACATAGATCCTAAGAGCCCTGACGATATCTACGGTTCTGGATGCTGCAGAATTGTCATTCAATACCGGAACCGCACTCGGCTGGTTTATGTTGAATGCAGACACCACCTTAGGAAAAAACACATCTGCTTACAAAGTTCAGCCCTTTCCTCATGAAAAATTATGTAAGGAGGATGACAGGAAAGAGCCCCAAGATCCGACACACGCCGAGCAGAGGCGAGCGCCAAAAGGAGAACCACCTTCCAAGATAAGTCTGTAAAGGCTCAAAAAGGGAAGACTGGAGAAATGAATGAACCAAATCCAAGCCCCATGGGGCCATTGGAGGAACAAATGGAGGCTATAACCTGATGACTCCTTGTAGGAAGGTCTGAACGTCCGACTATAATGCTATTTTTTTCTGAAATAAAATGGACAGAGCAGACACCTGAGCCTTCAGAGATGCCAGATGAAGGCCCACTGAAAAACCGGCCCGCAGAAAAAGAAGAAGCCTTGACACCCTGAATTCTGATGGAGGAGAACCCTTGCAGTCACACCAAAAGACGTAAGCCTTCCAAATACGATAATAGTGTTTTGAAATGACTTCTTTCTAGTCCGAAGCATAGTAGGAATCACAAGCGAAGGAATTCTCTTAACAACCCTGCCGTTAAACAAAGCTGTCTTAAGTCCTGATGGATAAGCGGTCCTCTTGCAGAGGAAGAGGCCACAGGTCATCTATCAGTGGAATATATAGGTTGGAATACCACACCCATCTGGGGCCACCAATAGCACCCTGGCTTTTTCTCTTTTGATCCTCTGAAGAAGATGAGGAAGAAGTAGGGTCAGAGGAAACAGGTAAACAAACTGAAAACTGCAAAGGAGTTGTTAGAGTATCCACTGCCAATGCCTGTGGGCCTCTCATTCGCGAGCAGGAAAGCGGCAGTTGATGGATTAACCTTGATGCCATCAGGTCTACCTGAGGAAGACCCCACCACTGAAGCAGTTGCTGAAACACTTGCAGGTTGAGCGGATGAATTTCCAGTCTCCCAGTTTTATACTCCTGGAATGAAAATTGCTGTCCAGGGAAGAATGTGGCTTACTTTCCTCATGGCACCCCAACTTTGGTGCTGCCCTGTTATTTATGTATGCCACAGCCGTGGCATTGCTAACAGGTGAGAGGAATTCAGCCACCAAAGCAGAGATGTTCGAGTCCTCGGTGACAATTGTACTCACTGATGAAGAACAAGATGAAAGAAAAATGAGACCCCGACCACTGAGAGAGCAGGTCCAATTGGAATGGCTGGGCATGGAACCTCCCATACCGGATGGACTCGAAGGTCGCAACCATCATCCCCAGCTGTCGAATACACAGGTGCACTGACACTCTCGATGATGTTGCAGTATCAGCTGCAAAATGTGTTGAATGGAGGTGACCTTTTCATGTGGAAGGAACACCTTCTGCTTCAGCATGTCCAAAATCATTCCCAGAAATGGCCAGCGCTGAGTAGGCTGCAGATTATTTTTTTGGGAATTTAAGAATCCAACCATGTTGTAAGAGAAGACTGTGAGTAATCGAGATGTCTAGTAACAATTTAGTTACTGAAGGAGCTTTGATTGAAGAGATCTTCCAAATAAGGGACAATAGTAATACCCTGAGTCCAAAGCAGGGCCCTCATAATGGGCCTGACCTTCATGACTAACTTAGCTGCTGGTAAAGACCATAAGGTAAGGTCTGAAATTGAAAATGAGAGTCTCGCACCTCAAACCGAAGGAATGCATGATACGGAGGCCAAATGGGCAAGTGGAGGTAGACATCCCTTATCTGTAAAGACACATGACATTCATCCTTCTCAAGACCCTTGTGATAACAGATTGAAGGGACTCCATCTTGAACCTGAAGGCCCGCAGATCTGGATTGAGATTCTTGAGGTTCAAATAGGTCTCACTGATCCATCTGGCTTGGGAACTACAATCAAGCTGGAATAAGAACCTGCCCCCCGCTGGTGTACTGGAACATGTACCACCACTCAAGAGGTCAGCAGACAAATGGGTTGTGATGCAGGAAGCTTGCCTATAGCTTCCTGCATTACAAACCCATGTGTCTGCTGACCTTGGTAAACCAGTTGTGCAAATTGAGGCGGAGGTTGGAGTTGGAAATCTAGCTTCCATCCCTTAATAACAATGTCCCAGATCCATGTACTGACAAGATTGGATCCAAACTTCTTTGAATTCCTGAAGGCGAGCTCCTACCCTGGGATCCACCAGGTGAGAGGGGAGCGCAGCATGCAGCTGAAAGCTTATCCTGTTGAGACAAGGATGTAGTGGCTCTACTTCTACCTCTGGAACCATGGGAGATGGCAGGTGCTCCTCTGGAATGACTTCTGAATCTCCCTGGAACATGTAAGGACCGAAAGGATGGTCCTGCAAAAGGTTTCCTAGGATGGGGAGCCGTAGATGGGAGATAAGTGGACTTACCATCTGTGACTTGAGATAGCCACTTATCTAGTTCAGATACAAACTAGAACTTCTCCTGTGAAATGGAAGAGCCTCCACAGCTCTTTGTTGACTCCACATCAGCCTGCCATTGTCGTAGCCAAAGTGCTCTATGGGCTGAGATAGCCAAATCCGAGGATCTGGAAGAAAGATTACATATGTGTGCAATCTGTTCTGCTAAAGGAATCAGTTCCTCCACTGACACCTCAGACCTAAGGCCCTCAGAAAGTTGTGTAGCCCAGGCTTCAACAGGCTTGTTGACCCAGCAGCTTATTAGTGCAGGAGGGACACTGTAAATCAACTTTAAAGTATTTTCTAACTTAATGTTGGAAGTTTCCTCTAAGGACAATGCTCATGGAACCGGGAGCACAGTCTTCTTAGACAGACAGAACTCCACTGAAGGCGGAGTCTCACATAATTCCCTACTACCTGAAGAAAACGGATTAAAATAAAAAAATATATATGGAACATTTCACGAATTTGCATTAGTATATGTGCTGCTGAAGCGAGCTCTATAGTTTAAAAGTTTTTGAGACACTTTGAACGTCTTATCTGGGGTGTTTCAACGCAGAGGTAAGGGTTTCAACCAATACCTCACACTCTGGAAAAGTGACAGCCTGTCTTTGTCTTTTATTAAAGATAGATGGCGTAGTAGAATTAACATGTAACACCTGGTGGATTGCAGCAATCAATGCCTTTACACCCTGAGATAAAGGTTCCACCTTCTCAGGTTTGAACCTCACCTTCCTTTGTTCTGGTCTCTCGTCCTTTTCCGACTCATCCCACCTAAGGGGATTTGGAATCAGTCTTTTAGCAAGAACTAGAGAGGATGAGGCCCTGGAAGTGGCCCTGGCTGACATAACATTAGTGAGCCCTTCTACAGATCTGGCTAAATAATGTGCCCAATCTGTTCAGAGATGGCCGACGTCTGAGATCTTGCAACTTTTCTCTCTCTGCAAGAAGCTTCCAGCTCTGCAGACAGATGAGACATGACTGAAGTAATTGTCTTAGTATTGCTTAACAGATATTGTTTAAGTACCATGCACTCTACCGATTGCATCACTGCAACACATTGTTGGTGAAGCAGCAATCTAAGGCTCTGAAGCACATTTTTCACACAGCAGTAGATGACTGCCCCTGTGTAAATTTCTCTGCACAATTTTGCAGGAAAAAGGATTTAGAGCAGCTTTAGACTCTTTAGAAGTCATGTACTGACACACTGAAGGGATGGTGAGAAAACACAGAGACTGTATACATGGAGAGGAAACAGTAATACAAGGCCATATAGGGATTATTGATTTCACCCAGCCCAAGTAGCACTGATACAATGATTAGTGCTATCTAACACAATATAATGTGTTAATTGCTGTGTAAATACAGTTGTATTCCTCAATTGCCTGACTGCACTTTTCACAATCAGGCAGTGTCCCCTAGTGGATGAAGGAGAAATATTGGTTATCCTTTTTTACCCCTGATGCATCACTCAATGGTATCTCCTTCTCTAGAGTCCAGATGTAGAATGCATTATAGATCATGGATATAATATAGCCTCTTTCCTCTCTCATTCATAACACAGAATTTGTACCATGGCTCAAACCACAAGCCTTAAAGGTGTGGTCACATGGTAGTCTCCTGTGTATTGGCCAGCTGGTGGATAAAGAGAGGATAATTCTTTCTTGGATGTCCAAGACAAGTTATTGCTTCTGCTTCACAACCCTTGGTCTTATCTGCAAATGAGACACTTTGGGGGAGATTAGCTTCTAACTGTAACTTTTAAGGCTGTGTTTGAAAAATGACAGGAGCTTATTGGTTAGTATTCCATCTCCCTCCACTTTATCTCACTCCAAGCTTTATGAAATCTCCCCCTTAATACTAAGTGCCAGTAGACAAACATTTCTGCACAGTTCTGACACCATTTGAGATATTATACATGACAGAGTGCTCTCCAAAACATACTGTACAATCTGTACCTGATTCTGGGTTGCACATAATGTGGTTTCAATTTCAAAAGCCTGTAGCAAACGCAATGTAAATGTAATGGTACAGCATATTCAGTGTTGTATGCCTCTATGCAATTGCAACACTACAATCCTCCATCCGTGAGAGATTCCATCATTACTATCTTCAACACTTAAATTTACCCATGTTTTGTGCAGGAGATGCAACTAAATTTGTCATTCACATTGCATACACATGACTCAGAATAGGTAGCTACTCTTGTTACACACCAATGAGACAGCCATTGCTTGGAAGTTCAAAAATATCTGCAGTATGCTCAAAATTACTAGATGTGGATGTGTTCCGACTTGTGAGTGACTCATAATCAGGCCCACTGTCTACATAATATATTAATTGCTTCTGGAAATAAATGTAATTCACACTACCACGTTAAGTACAGAAGAAGCATGGAACTCAGAACTATGTAGACCCCCAGATCAGGGGTATTTTAAGAGAGGACGGGGCCCGTGTGCAGACTCAGTGCTGGTCCCTTCCTCTCTCTAGTGGTGCCTTGGTGGCCAGTGGGTGCAGTAGATTATGGCTATGTGCCAGAATCTACATCACATGTGTGGGTCTCTGGGAATTGGTTACTGCGCCTTTTTTCCGGCAACAGCAGTACTAGACACTGGGAAAATGGGCCCCACCATGTTCCCAGTGATTTTTTCTGCTCTGCAGTGCCAACTAGGCACTGCAGAGCAGCAGACTGGAGAAAATGGATCGGTAAGTATAGAGACTAAATGGGTGCAGGGTGTACAGTGTGGGCCTCTCTGGACCCAGGTGCACCACACAACTTGTAACTATTACAGATATGCCCCTGCCCTAGATGATACAGTATCTCCTGGACCAATGTTATTCAATTAACCCATGCTTGCTCCCTTAGTATCTCTGAGTCCAAATTTAGATGTTACAGGACCCATATTCTACCATATTACATAAAGGCTATCAAAACATTTGTGCATCCTGTTGCATATGTAATGTAACTATATTAAATAGATCAAAGGAGATTTTGAGGACAGATATGTCAACCTACCCTGGTCCAGTTTTTGTCACATGGTAATTTTCCAATTTCCACCTATTAAGAAATGTTGATATGGTCATAGTGTTGACATTGACCATGTTGAAATTCATCATGTAGACATGACAGCATCTGGGTCCTGACAGTCCTATGACTGTAACTTCTGGGTCAAAGCTTTGCTCCTCAAGTATTTCAGAACATATTGTTTGGCTATACCTCCACAACATAACCCCATCCCTTTAAGGTTTAAACCTTACCATGTACAATGAAGAAAAACTCAAAAAAGGGATTGAATAATAAGTGGTTACTCTTATAAATCAAGTAGTCAGTTCCCGAACAATCTTTGTTGTGGATTATAGAGGGGAAAAAATCCACGGTAAACCCAAGGTCCCCTTGCTCATATCCTTGTTGCAAATTAATGTACAGGGTCTTTGATGATTGTTGCTACAGTTGCACGGGTTGTCTTTAGGGCAGGAGGGGGAAGGGTGTCAGGGTGTCCAGGGCCAGATAAAGGTCTGTGGGGGCCCCTGGGCATTAAACTTGTGGGGGACCATATATACCATCATCCCCTGTAGTAATGCCCCTTATGCAGTACCCCCAGTAGTGGTCCCCATATGCAATGCCCCCAGTAGTGCCACTTATATAGTGCCCCCAGACCCCCCTATGCAGTGCCCCTTATATAATGCCCCAGTAGTGGTCCCCCTATACAGTGCCCCAAGTCCCAATAGTTGTCCCCCTATGCAGTGCCCCTTATATAACTCCCCAGTAGTGGTCCCCCTATACAGTGCCCTCAGTAGTGCCCCCAGATCCAGTAGTGACCCCCATGCAGTGTCCCTTATATAGTGCCCCCAGGAGTCCCCCCTTATGCATTGCCCACAGAAGAAGTTCCCCCCTATATGCTGCCCCCAGTAGTAGCCCACCCCTATTCAGTGCCGCCAATAGTTGTCCTATGCATTGCCCCATGATGTGGCTCCCCATATGCAGTGCCCCTTACACACACAAAAAAAACCCCACAACTTACCTGAAACCCTGCTCCTGATGTGACCATCGCTGCCCACTCTGGCTCCTCTTCTCCTGCAATATGGGAGAGACGTCAGCATCATGACATCACTCCCATCATCATCCATGGGGGAGCCGGAAGATGGAGCTCATAAGTGAGCTCCAGCCGGCACCCTACCATTGAAGCAGCAGCCAATGAGAGTCTGTGTGACTCTCATTTCCTGCTGTAACATACACACAGCTGCCGGCGGCGGCTGTGTGTTTGTCCCTATGTAGTGTGGTCGCGCTCACTGCGCAGTGTACACTACACCAGCATTGGGGACAATAGTGGCCGGTGAAGCCACAGGCTGCACCGCTGCTAGTGGGGGCCCCTCTGTGCATGGGGGCCCAGGGAAGACCTCCCCTGTCCCCCCCTTAATCCAGCCCTGAGGGTATCAGCCAAAGGACCCCAGACTGTGCTATCCGCAAAATAGATTGAGCAGCGGTGTGCTTGTGGGAAGCCACGCACCACTAGATCTTAAAATAAGGACAAGCAGCTGTCTGAGGAGGGAGTCATTCCGGTTCAGGTCATTAAACCCTTGTCTGGACACTCCCTCCACACTCGGGGAACTCACCTTGTCTTCTCCACTGTGTTCGCTGTCCTCGTTCCACCTGTGGATGCCTGCTCTGCTCCGTAGTCTCTGCTACTTGCTTGTCATTCTGTTTTTTGCTGTATGTTGCGCTTCCTCTGTAATCCTAGGTCACGTGACCGGGTGAACAGTTGGTTGCGGATGATACAGTCCAATGCCATTAACGGCTGTTTGTATAATCAATGTGGGGGATGTCTCCAATGTTTTTCTGCCCTCATAGGGCCTTCCTTCCTCTGGAAGATGATGTGTTAGTGCAGTAAAGGCAGAGAGGAGGGTAAGACACCTTCTTAGTCCCGCCTCTCCAATAATTGGATTTTCCTTCTTATTCTTGGATAGATTGCAGCTTTGTCATCTGTCAATCAGCTGTTTCCACTGTTTCAATTTTTCACTGGTCAAAGTGACAAATAATATGCTCATACGCTTGACATATCCACCTATATTCCAAATATTAATGTTACAAATATACACATATATAATATACAAATCCACATGACCATATTTGCCTTTAATCTTATACCCCTTTTCCACCAGAATTCCGGGTCTGACATGGAGTTGGAACAGGGTTCCTATCCGGATCAGACCCGGAATTTAGCCACCGCCGACTCGGGATATTCCCGAGTCGGAGCCGCTCACACCGCAGTTGGGTCTGCAAAGACCCAGCTTTTCCCGCATGAAAGTGGACACTTGGAGATGACATCATCTCCAAGCGCCACTGAAGCCAGACTAATCGGCCAGCTTGCGGCGCACTGCAGGTCATCAAGACCAGGAGTGTGCCTTACACACAGCAGGGTTTCACGGCCTATGCCCATGTTAAACCCTGCTATTTACCTGGGTTGGATTGCCAGGTCACTCGACCCGGTGATCCATCCCTCACCCCTTTTACACCAAGGAGCTGCCCAGGTTAACCCTGCAATAACCCGGGTTTTAGCTCCGGTGTAAAAGAGGTATAATTGTGTTACATAGACTTACAACTGAATATGTACATAATATACATACATATACATGTACATGCACCCTTGTGCATACATATACATACAAGTATATGCGTGTACATAGAGAAACAGTTGTGGATTATAATGGATTGATCCCCGATATCAACTTTAATGAGTCCAACAACTTAATGGTCTGATGGTATGAATGGCATGTGGTTATGTGTAATGGTTTGAGTAAGTGGATACAGTTTTAGACCCCCATTTACTAACGAGTTTTATAACCAAAACAAGTGATGCATTTCACTGAGTATGATAAATGGTGCTCCAGCCAATCAGCTCCCAACTGTCATTGTTCTAACATTTGACAGTTGGGATCTGATTGGCTGGAGCACCATTCATCATACACAGTGAAATGTATCATTCGTTTTGGTGATAAAACTCGTTAGTAAATGAGGCCCATTGTATGTTAATGAAGCAGAAATTGGTAAATTCAAGTATTACAGGCCAGTGGGATGGATTCTATTCTCAACTGTCCCGATGTTGCTCTGTGATCAAGTGAACATTGAAAAAACCGAACAAATTCTAACAATTTACTTGGTTATAAAATTTGTTTGGAATAATTAATTAATGATTATCAAGCTACTGCTCACTTAATCACTTAAATTGCAGCTCACTTAATCATTGCAAAAAATGGACCTCACTTTGTTATCAAGATTTAATCCTTTTGGTGTCAATGTTTCCATGTTAACCATAAATCTCAGTTCCTCCTTGTTAATAAGGTTTATGTAGTTTCCTCCTGCTTAAAATGTGCTGATATTGGGTGATCATCTGAAACTTTCCTAATGTTCCGTATATGTTCATCAATCCTTATTGTTCTTACAATATATTGTTTAATGCAGAGGCACTTCAGGATATAAATGATGCCCTTGCTGTGACATGTTATCGTTTCTTTTATACATAATTCTGTGTTATTTGATGGTACAGATGTATACGCAGGTCTGTGAGGTCTTCCGGATGTGAGATAGCTGTAGTGGGCATCTCTAATGCTGGCTTTGAGATTGCAGACATTAGTATAATTTTGCAGTAGAACAGCGTACTTAATCGCAGCTGTGATCACAATAGTGATCCATAGTGAATCAGGGCCTGATTCAGACCCACTCGCGAGCGGCTGTCCGCTCGCAAGTGGGTCGATGGTGTGCACTGCACATGCGCACGACGGAGGGAGCTCCGTCGTGCGCATGCGCGAGACGCGACGAGCGAAGGACTTTCCTTCGCTCATTGTGTCTGATCAAAGGGGGCGTGCTGTCAATGTTGATTGACAGCACGCCCCCTTTGGTGGGTGTGCCGGGGGCGTGCCTGCCAGATGGAGGCATTCCCAAGGGAACGCCTACCGTCAGAAGCCGGCCCCACTGACATCACTAGTGATGTCAGTGGGAGTGATTTTGGCTCTGATAGAGCCAAAATCACTCCTGGCCTTGCGGATGAGTTTCTCAACCGCAGGCTTCTGCTCGCACTGGCGATGGTCGCGATGGTCAAGACCATCGCGACCATCATCCTGCACGCTCGTATAGGCTGTGGGTGGTGACCCACAGCTATACGAGCATCCAGGAGGACGCTCCATATTTATGGAGGTGGGCCCTGATTCAGAGCGAGCGCTCTGGTCAGAGCATCCGGCTCTGAATCATGGCCTCAGTTCCATAACCCAAGTCCTCAAAATTCTGGTAGTATGACCCATAGAGCTCAGGTTAAAACTGCAGGTGAGCAGATAAATTACATCCTTGTAGTCAAATTGTGGAAACTCTTTACAGTATATACAGTATCTAATAATTGGTACTTAAAGTAATTGATGTTTTCTCTCATATATGTAAACATATAACACACCTTGTTTTCACATTTATTAAACCCAGCGGGGCTGACAGGAAGAAAGTTTTTATTAATAGCTATTATATTATTAAGAAACAATGCCATTGTTTTCACAGTTGAGTGATTATCAGTGGTCTACACATGCGTCTGAGTCGCACCATCATGTTTCAACTTTCACTACCGTCAGCTGTCGCAGCTAGTATTTGTCTGCAATGTGTTTGATATTCAGGGAGCATTTGGAAGAGTTAACGTGTAGTGGCAGCTCAAATGCAGGCATGTCACAACCATTTTTGAAGCATGTCTCAGCCTGGGGCTGTCCCATAGGCAGTAAAAATGGCTCCGGCATCTCAATTCCAGTGGCCATTGTGCACGATCATAGGCTTACACAGGAGGCTGATCATTGACCAATCTGCGACCGATGCTTGGTCTTTGCATGCAGCCGCTTGGATTTGCCTAGTTGCTGGAGGGCGACTCAATTCAAATCCCTGTGAATGCAACATTGTCATATTTTTGCACAGCCACTGTGTACAAATTAGCAGGGACAGCATTAACATCCATCTCTGAATCAGGCCCTAAGATAACGAAACACTACTGTCATTTTTAGATCAAATTTATTGCTAAGTAATGAGTGTGTTTTGGAGAAGAAGGTCCAGCAAGATGTTATCTTGTCTAAGGATTCTATATTTCTGAATAATTATTATCTGATTTTTTTCCTGAACATGGAAACTAAATACCTATATAATACAGAATCCCTTTACCATCTGCAATGTTTTACAAATGAAAAGTAAGTTTGTGTGTTTTTTGCTTTTATCTGGAAACATAGAATGGTGTATTTGTTTAATAGAGATGGTGTGTGCTTGTTTACTAGAGATGGTGTGTGTGTTTCTTTACTAGCGATGGTGTGTGTGTGTTTACTAGAGATGGTGTGTGTGTGTTTACTAGAGATGGTGTGTGTGTTTGTTTACTAGAGATGGTGTGTGTGTGTGTTTACTAGAGATGGTGTGTGTGTGTGTTTACTAGAGATGGTGTGTGTGTTTACTAGAGATGCTGTGTGTGTGTTTACTAGAGATGATGTGTGTGTGCTTACTAGAGATGGTGTGTGCAGTGGCATAACTAGGGCAGGGTGAGCGGGGCACGTGCCCTGGGCGCAGTGGTACCGGCAGCGTGGGGGGGCGCCACCGACCATGGTACTGGCCCATCCTAGTTAGACAGTGTAGTGCTGACTGCAGTGAGTGCCCTCAGCACTACACATTTACACATCACCGGCGCTAGGCTTTCCAGCGCCGGTCCTGTGCTGCACAGCCGAGCCCCTTCCCTCCCCCAGAGTGCTTGCCCAATAGCTCCAGGAGGAGGGTGGCAGGCGGGCTCAGGCTGTGCTAACACACACATCGACGCCAGCGCTGGTGGTGACATGTATGTTAATAAGCAGCCAATAAGAGTCAGACAGACCTTAGAGTCAGATACACCTTAACAAAGATGTCGGAGGATCTCTCTGCCAAACCACCCCGATTGTCCCAGCCATCTGTTGCTGCACAAGGACACACAGACTTACCGCTACTAATACAACTAATACTAATACAACATCTGCTGCGGTCTGCCACCCCGTTTTCATCACACCGGAGCTCTCTGCCAGCCCAGCCGCACAGACGCCAAATCAGCTCCCTCACCTAGGTTGAGCTGACAGGTAGGCATATTTGATATCTAAACTGCACCACCAATATGCTTGTTGCCTGATCCAAGGAGAACAATTACTCGTTACCACACTCTCCCTGGTACCATTCAGATCGGCTGATTTATGGATTTTTAACCAATACACCATGCAACATTGTTGCTCACCAAAGCTGCCACATGGAGATCCAGGCTCCCTTTCAATAGGTCAGAGCCCTATATAGTGACACTGTGATCCAGACTATTTCTATCCATCACAGGCAACTTTGGCTCTCAGCGCTTACCATCCACCATTCAGGAAACTTGCTCCATCATTCATTTCCTACGGCTGACAAGTATATAATGTCTCCGAACTAAGGGCCTGATTCAGACCTGCTTGCGAGCGCTATGCGCTCACAAGCAGGTCGATGGTGGCCCAATGCACATGCGCACGACGGAGCCGGCTCCATTGTGCGCATGCGCAAGACCCAGATAGTGACAGGCAAACAGTCACTCTGGTTCTCGTACCAAAGGGGGCGTGCTGTCGATGTTGAGTGACAGCATGTCCCCCTTTGGTGGGCGGGCCGGGGGCGAAGCTGCCCAGACGCAGGCGTTCCCATGGGAACGCCTATTGTCTGGGGCCTACCCCACTGACATCACAGTGGGAGTGTTTTCAGCCCTGTTTGAGCAGAAAGCACTCTTGGGCTAGCAGCAATGAGACCCTACCACAAGGGTCTTGTCGCAAGCCCGATGGTCGCGATGGTCTTGACCATCGCAACCATCATCATGGCCGCTCGCTATAGCTGTGGGTGGTCACCCACAGCTATGCGAGAGGCCAGGAGGCCGTTCTGCAAAACCAGAGGGCCGGCCCTGATTCAGAGCGAGTGCTCTATCAGAGCGTCCGGCTCTGAATCAGGCCCTAATTTGGTTATTTATCCATCATCAATTATTATTGTTCAGAGGACATTGTCTGTGTGGGTCCCAGGATAACCTACTCATTTTATCATTGTTATATTGTCAATATATTTTTTTGTGTGCAATTAAGGGCAAATGTGTTTTTATTTGCTTTTACAAATCATATACCATTTAAAATAAAAACTTTTTATTCTGACAAACCTTGTTACATTGTATATACCCCCTGATAAACCAGCTGCTTTTTCATTACAGACTCTCATTGGCTGCTGCTGCTGCACACACTCTGCCAGCGCTGGCGGCGGTGTGTGTGTTAAACAGCAGCCAATGAGAGTCAGAAAGACTCTCACTGACTGCTGCAGTCGCAGCGCCCACTGCAAGAGCTGGCTTCCTTCCGGCTCCTGCAGTGGGTAATGGGAGAGACATCATGACGCCTCTCCCATAATGCAGAGCATGCCAGCCCGGGAGGACTGACATGCGGACAGAAGCGGGCGCTTGAGCATGGATTCAGGTAAGTATTTTTCTTTTATTTATTGTTTAATTTCAGTGTGTATTTATCGGGGGGCACTTATACTGGGGGCACTGCATTGGGGGGGCTATTACTAAGGAGGGGACTACTACTGGGGGCACTGCTTCGGGGGGGACCACTATTGGGGACTACTACATGGGGGATACTTGGGGGATACTACTGGGGGCACTGCATTGGGGAGACCACTATTGGGGACTACTACAGGGGGCACTGCATCAAGGGGACTCCTATGGGGGCACTATATAAAGGGCACTGTATAGGGGGGACTACTACTGGGTGCACTGCATTGGGGGTGACCACTACTGGGGGGGACCATTGCTTGGTACTACTACTGAGGGGGATCACTACTGGGGGGGACTACTACTGGGGGCACTGCATCAAGGGGGACTCCTACTGGGGCACTATATTAGGGGCTTACTACTGGGGGGACCACTTCAGGGGGCACTGAAAAGGGAGAACCACTACAGGGGGCACTGCATAGGGGGGATAATTACTGGGGGCCTGCATAAGCGGGACATCTACTGGGGGCACTGTATAAAGGGCACTACTGGGGGCCTGCATAAGGGCGGAATCACTCCTGGGGACACTGTATAATGGGCACTGCATATGGGGGATCACTACTGGGGGGCTGCATATGGGAGATCACTACTGGGGGTACTTTATAAGGGGAACTAATGGCGGGCTGCATAAGGGGGACTACTACAGGGGGAACTGTGTAAGGGGCACTGCATATGGGGGATCACTACTGGGGGCCTGTATAAGGGGAACTAATTGGGGGCTGCATTAGGGGGACCACTACTGGAGGTACTGTATAAGGGGCACTACTGTGGACCTACATAAGAGGGACCACTACTGGAGGCATTGTATACTGGGGGTACTATATAAGGGGTACTGCTGGTGGCCTGCACAAGGGGGGTCACTACTAGGGGCACTGCATAGGGGGGACTGTATAAGGGGCACTGCATTAAGGTGCAAATGGAAAGAAATGTTCCCAGTGAGACAAAAGGGTGTGTGTAATGTTGACACGCCCCATTTTTCAGTGGTCATGCCCCTTGTGACCACTCCAATATTTTGCATATTGGGCTCCATTTTAAAATTTGCCCTGGGCTCCAAATACCCTAGTTACGCCACTGTGTGTGTGTGTCAGTGTTTACTAGAGATGGTGTGTGTGTGTGTGTGTGTGTGTGTGTTTACTAGAGATGGTGTGTGTGTGTGTGTTTACTAGAGATGTTGTGTGTGTGTGTGTTTACTAGAGATGGTGTGTGTGTGTTTCTAGAGATGGTGTAGGCTCACAAATGAAAATATATTCTAGCTTTGTAATAGCCACTGATTTTATAAAACTGATGTAATTCTTACATTTTCCATTGAGTGTAAAGTCGCAGTATAATCAAGCAAAATGCAGATATATGCAAAGTGATGAGAAACCTGCCAGAATCAATGACAATATTTTGCAAGTCACTGTACCATTTTTTTAATGATGAAAATAGAACTCAGTAGATGTTATAGGCCTTCAGTTGGAAAGTTACTAAAATTACACCTGAAATACTTTTTAATGAAATGTAAAGTGTCCACTCCATTATGTTTGAGAAAGGGGCAGAGTAATTTACATAGTATTTAAACCCAGCCACACTTTGAGAAAGACCTTCGGTTGACATACATCAGTGTGACTGGGAAAACACTGCTGCCACTAATGACCTTAAGGAGGAATGCCAAGTTCAAATGGTGAGGTGATTTGTACCCAGTCTGTCAGGGCCAGATTAAGGGAAGGGTGACAGGGGCAGTCGTTCCAGGGTCCCACACAGAGCTAATTTGGTGCCCTAGGCAAAATTTTGACTGGTGCCCCTAGCAGATAACCCCACCACCAAATTTATTGTTTAAATGCGGATGACAAAAATAACACATTGGTTTATAACCATATATATATATATATATATATATATATATCTATATATATAAAGGAAATAATCAGCGGCACTAGGAGTCTTAGAGAAAATTTTGCTTTAATGTGACACTAAATATCACATGACCAATGTTTCGGGGCTCACAGGCCCCTTTGTCAAGGTTAAAACCATTGTGGTGGTGAATAGAGGACAAAATATGAAAATTCTGTCAATGTCCCAATATTTACGGACCTGACTGTATATATATACAATCACAGATGGCTTGGCACTCCCAATAACACACAAAAAGTATCTGCTGCCGATGCCCTCACAGATTCCCAGAATACAAATAGCCAAGGTGCAGCACTCGCGGTATAGCTTCAATAAATAAACGATGCGTGACGTTTAGTGTTCAACGTTTCAGTTCTTTACTGAACTTTTATCAAGATCTTGATAAAAGTTCAGTAAAGAACTGAAATGTTGAACACTAAACGTCACGCATCGTTTATTTATTGAAGCTATGCCGCGAGTGCCGCACCTTGGCTATATATATATATATATATATACACACACACACACAGATGTCACCACCCCCTCTCCTCTCATAGTCAGACGCAGCAATCGCTTGGCTGCCTCCTTTGTTTTAAATTATGCTGGCGCAGCACAGCTAAATTTGATGATGCTGTTGTTACTTGCCTTGCCCCTTTTTCACAATGGCTGGGCCTCTAAGATTGAGGCAGAGCCGTGAGTTGTTACTCACGGCTCTACTCCGCAAAGGCCCATGGGAGGAATGGCAGTGGCAAGGCAAGTGCAGCATGCCCTCCAGTGGCTATCTTGTCTCCTCCTGTAGACAGAATGAGCTTCTGTGCAGTAGCTCATTCTGGCTAAGAGTGGGTGCGGTTCACAGTCGCATGACCGGCCGGGGCATCCACTGCGCTCCCCGATCAGAGAGCTCTGATCATGGCAGCATGCTGGGAGAGAGGGACTTGCAGTGGCAAATGCAGGATTTATAAGGGGGGGTTTCCATACACCCACACGCACACACACACACACATATATATTTATTCTATGTATATAAGCATTCACATATATGCATACACACAATTAATAAGCATGATACACACACACACACAAACCCACCCACACACAAAAGCACACTTACATACTCACATGAGCACTTACACATGGCATGCGTGCAATCATACATACATACACACACAAGATTACTTACACACAGCATACATATATACATACTTACAATCAGCAAACATACAAATCTACACACAGCATATACATACACCGGATAGATAGATAGATAGATAGATAGATAGATAGATAGATAGATAGATAGATAGACACATATACAGCATACATACACACAACATATACACACACATGATAGATAGATAGATAGATAGATAGATAGATAGATACACACATATACAGCATACATACACACAGCATATACACACACAGGATAGATAGATAGATAGATAGATAGATAGATACACACATATATAGCATACATGCACACAGCATATACAACACAGGATAGATATATACACATATACAGCATACATACACACAGCATATACACACACAGAGGATGGATAGATAGATAGATAGATAGATAGATAGATAGATAGATAGATAGATAGATACACACATATTCAGCATACATACACACAGCATATACACACACAGGATAGATAGATAGATAGATAGATACAGACAGCGTATACACACACATGATAGATAGATAGATAGATAGATAGATAGATAGATAGATAGATAGATAGATAGATAGATACACACAGCATATATAGATAGATAGATAGATAGATAGATAGATACAGCATATACACACACAGGAATAGATAGATAGATAGATAGATAGATAGATAGATAGATAGATAGATACACACAGCATATACACACACAGGATAGATAGATAGATAGATAGATAGATAGATAGATAGATAGATAGATAGATAGATAGATAGATAGGTAGACACATGTACAGCATACATACACACAGCCTATGCACACACAGGATATATACACACATATACAGCATACATACACACAGCATATACACACATGGGATAGATAGATAGGTAGACACATGTACAGCATACATACACACAGCCTATGCACACACAGGATATATACACACATATACAGCATACATACACACAGCATATACACACACGCGATAGATAGATAGATAGATAGATAGATAGATAGATAGATAGATAGATACAGCATATACACACACAGGATAGATAGATAGATAGATAGATAGATAGATATATACACACAGCATATACACACACAGGATAGATAGATAGATAGATAGATAGATAGATAGATAGATAGATAGATAGATAGATACACACAGCATATACACACACAGGATAGATAGATAGATAGATAGATAGATAGATAGATAGATAGATAGATAGATAGATAGATAGATAGATACACACAGCATATACACACACAGGATAGATAGATAGATAGATAGATAGATAGATAGATAGATACACACAGCATATACACACACTAGATAGATAGATAGATAGATAGATAGATAGATAGATAGATAGATAGACAAATGTACAGCATATATACACACAGCCTATGCACACACAGGATATATACACACATATACAGCATACATACACACTGCATATCAACACACAGGATAGATAGATAGATAGATAGATAGATAGATAGATAGATAGATACACACATGTACAGCATACATACACACAGCATATACACACACAGAATAGATAGATACACACATATACAGCATATTGTACATACACACAGCATATATACCCAACTGGATCGATACACGCATATACACACAGGATAGATACACACATGTACAGCATACATATACAGAGAGTACAATTTGTCCAGAGCTGAAAAGAAATATTTTACTGTTACAGGGAGAGCTCCAGGGAGTCTGCGTGAAGGTACCTGATAAAGGGAGCGTGGGTGTGGTGGTCAGTGTAGAAGTGTAGAGGGCCATTAGATATCAATGAGAGGACTCACACCCCAGGGTCAGCCCGACTTCGGCAGACAGAGGACCCGGAGGAAGAGCCATATGATTACAACGGTGGTTAGCAGGAGATCCCGGACTCCCAGAACTTTAGCAGCCAAAGCCACAGAAGAGCCAGAGGGAGGCAGCACTGCAGTGACCACTGGACACAGCAGAGGCAGAGTGCGGCACCTTAAGGTATGTTGTATTCGGTAGGGCAGCTCAGGTGGGTGGTCTGAGCCACTGGAGGAGGCAGGATCATGTTGCCAGCATGGAACCAATCAGAGGCAGGCAGCAGTTCAAGACGGGAGAGTAGAGCTGGCCTTCCACTGTCTGTGGAGCTGCGACAGCTCCAAATGCAGGATTTTTAAGGGGGGGTTTCCATACACACACACACACACACAAACACACACACACACACACACACACACACACACATATTAGAGGTGTGCACCGGCCACTTTTCGTGTTTTGTGTTTTGGTTTTGGATCTGGATCTTTCTTCGTGTTTTGGATCTGGATTGGTTTTGCCAAAACTACCCTTCCGTGTTTTGGGTTCTGGGTTTTGTGTTTTGGATCTGTATTTTTTTGAAAAAAAGCATAAAAACAGCTAAAATCACAGAATTTGTGGGTTTTTCTGCTCCTATGCTATTATTAACCTCAATAACCTTAATTTCCACTCATTTCTAGTCTATTCTGAACACCTCACACCTCACAATAGTGTTTTTATGTCCAAAAGGTTGCACGGAGGTAGCTGGATGACTATGCTAAGAGATACGAGTGGGCGGCACAAACACGTGGTCCATCTAGGAGTGGCACTGCAGTGGCAGACAGGATGGCAGTTTGAAAAACTAGGCCCCAAACTATACATAATGCAAAGAAAAAAAAGAGGTGCAAGATGGAATTGTCCTTGGGCCCTCCCACCCACCCTTATGTTGTATAAACAGGACATGCACTCTTTTACAAACCAAACATTTCAGCGCCAGGGTCTGCCACACGACTGTGGCTGAAATGATTGGTTCGTTTGGGCCCCCACAAAACAAGCTGGCAATTAATCTGTCCCTGCACAAACTGGCTCTACGGAGGCAAGATGTCGTCCTCATCCTCCTCATCCACCGATTCCTCTCCCTCTTCAGTGTTGTGTACATCCTCATCCTCACAGAGTATTAATTCGTCCCCGCTGGAATCCACAACCACAGGTCCCTCTGTACGTTCTGGAGGCTGGTCTCCCTGGAAGAGTTGATAATTCATTTTATGAACATCATCTTCTCCACATTTTGTGGAAGCAACCTCTTACGCCTTTCGCTGACAAGGTTCCCGGCTGCACTAAACACTCTTTCGGAGTACACACTGCAGGGGGGGGCAACTCAGGTAAAATAGAGCCAGTTTGTACAGGGACCTCCAAATTGCTTCTTTTTCCTGCCAGTACAGGTACGGACTGTCTGACATGCCTACTTGGATGCTGTCACTGATGTAATCCTTTAACAGACAGATGCAGGCTTGTCGCTGCTGCTTTGAGGATGCAAGTGCGGCTACAGCCCACACAATTCTCAAAGACAGAAAAAAAAAGAAGAATATTTTTATTGTTTGTGGAGCGCACTTTGAGGGTTACACCACCCTTTAACAGACAGACGCACGCTTGTCGCTGCTGCTTTGAGGATGCAAGTGCGGCTACAGCCCACACAATTCACAAAGACAGAAAAAAGAAGAAGAATATTTTTATTGTTTGTGTAGCACACTTTGAGGGTGTCACCACCCTTTAACAGACAGACACATGCTTGTCGCTGCTGCTTTGAGGATGCAAGTGCAGCTACAGCCCACACAGTTCACAAAGACAGAAAAAAAAAGAAGAGTATTTTTATTGTTTGTGTAGCACACTTTGAGGGTGTCACCACCCTTTAACAGACAGAAGCACGCTTGTCGCTGCTGCTTTGAGGATGCAAGTGCGGCTATAGCCCACACAATTCACAAAGACAGAAAAAAGAAGAAGAATATTTTTATTGTTTGTGTAGCACATTTTGAGGGTCTCACCACCCTTTAACAGACAGACGCACGCTTGTCGCTGCTGCTTTGAGGATGCAAGTGCGGCTACAGCCCACACAAGTCACAAACACATTAAAAAAAGTAGATTTTTATTTTTTGGAGCACTTTGAGAGTTACACTACCCTTTAACAGACAGACGCAGGCTTGTCGCTGCTGCTTTGAGGATGCAAGTGCGGCTACAGCCCACACAATTCACAAAGACAGAAAAAAGAAGAAGAATATTTTTATTGTTTGTGTAGCACACTTTGAGGGTGTCACCACCCTTTAACAGACAGACACACGCTTGTCGCTGCTGCTTTGAGGATGCAAGTGCAGCTACAGCCCACACAATTCACAAAGACAGAAAAAAAAAGAAGAATATTTTTATTGTTTGTGTAGCACACTTTGAGGGTGTCACCACCCTTTAACAGACAGACGCACGCTTGTCGCTGCTGCTTTGAGGATGCAAGTGCGGCTACAGCCCACACAATTCACAAAGACAGAAAAAAAAGAACAATATTTTTAGTTTGTTTAGCACACTTTGAGGGTGTCACCACCCTTTAACAGACAGATGCATGCTTGTCGCTGCTGTTTAAGGATGCAGGTGCGGCTACAGCCCAAACATTTCACAAAGACAGAAAAAAAAAGAACAATATTTTTATTGTTTGTGTAGCACACTTTGAGGGTGTCACCACCCTTTAACAGACAGATGCACGCTTGTCGCTGCTGCTTTAAGGATGCAGGTGCAGCTACAGCCCACACATTTCACAAAGACAGAAACAAAAAGAAGAATATTTTTATTGTTTGTGGAGCGCACTTTGAGGATATCACTACCCTTTAACAGACAGACGCACGCTTGTCGCTGCTGCTTTGAGGATGCAAGTGCGGCTACAGCCCACACAATTCACAAAGACAGAAAAAAGAAGAATATTTTTATTGTTTGTGTAGCACACTTTGAGGGTGTCACCACCCTTTAACAGACAGACGCACGCTTGTCGCTGCTGCTTTGAGGATGCAAGTGCGGCTACAGCCCACACAATTCACAAAGACAGAAAAAAAAAGAAGAATATTTTTATTGTTTGTGTAGCACACATTGAGGGTGTCACCACCCTTTAACAGACAGACGCACGCTTGTCACTGCTACTTTAAGGATGCAGGAACGGCTACAGCCCACACATTTCACAAAGACAGAAAAAAAAAGAACAATATTTTTATTGTTTGTGTAGCACACTTTGAGGGTGTCACCGCCCTTTAACAGACAGGTGCACGCTTGTCACTGCTGCTTTAAGGATGCAGGTGCGGCTACAGCCCACACATTTCACAAAGACAGAAAAAAAAAGATTAATATTTTTATTGTTTGTGTAGCACACTTTGAGGGTGTCACCACCCTTTAACAGACAGACGCATGGTTGTCGCTGCTGCTTTAAGGATGCAAGTGTGGCTACAGCCCACACAAGTCACAAACACATTAAAAAAAATAGATTTTTATTTTTTGGAGCACTTTGAGAGTTACAACACCCTTTAACAGACAGACGCACGCTTGTCGCTGCTGCTTTGAGGATGCAAGTGCGGCTACAGCCCACACAATTCACAAAGACAGAAAAAAGAAGAAGAATATTTTTATTGTTTGTGTAGCACACTTTGAGGGTGACACCACCCATTAACAGACAGACACACACTTGTCGCTGCTGCTTTGAGAATGCAAGTGCAGCTACAGCCCACACATTTCACAAAGACAGAAAAAAAAAGAAGAATATTTTTATTGTTTGTGTAGCACACTTTGAGGGTGTCACCACCCTTTAACAGACAGACGCACGCTTGTCGCTGCTGCTTTGAGGATGCAAGTGCGGCTACTGCCCACACAATTCACAAAGACAGAAAAAAGAAGAATATTTTTATTGTTTGTGTAGCACACTTTGAGGGTGTCACCACCCTTTAATAGACAGACGCACACTTGTCGCTGCTGCTTTGAGGATGCAAGTGCGGCTACAGCCCACACAATTCACAAAGACAGAAAAAAAAAGAACAATATTTTTATTGTTTGTGTAGCACACTTTGAGGGTGTCACCACCCTTTAACAGACAGACGCACGCTTGTCGCTGCTGCTTTAAGGATGCAGGAGCGGCTACAGCCCACACATTTCACAAAGACAGAAAAAAAAGAACAATATTTTTATTGTTTGTTTAGCACACTTTGAGGGTGTCACCACCCTTTAACAGACAGGTGCACGCTTGTCACTGCTGCTTTAAGGATGCAGGTGCGGCTACAGCCCACACATTTCACAAAGACAGAAAAAAAAAGAAGAATATTTTTATTGTTTGTGTAGCACACTTTGAGGGTGTCACCACCCTTTAACAGACAGACGCATGGTTGTCGCTGCTGCTTTAAGGATGCAAGTGCGGCTACAGCCCACACAAGTTACAAACACATAAAAAAAAATAGATTTTTATTTTTTGGAGCACTTTGAGAGTTACAACACCCTTTAACAGACAGACGCACGCTTGTCGCTGCTGCTTTGAGGATGCAAGTGCGGCTACAGCACACACAATTCACAAAGACAGAAAAAAGAAGAATATTTTTATTGTTTGTGTAGCACACTTTGAGGGTGTCACCACCCTTTAACAGACAGATGCACACTTGTCGCTGCTGCTTTGAGGATGCAAGTGCGGCTACAGCCCACACAATTCACAAAGACAGAAAAAAAAAGAACAATATTTTTATTGTTTGTGTAGCACACTTTGAGGGTGTCACCACCCTTTAACAGACAGACGCACGCTTGTCGCTGCTGCTTTGAGGATGCAAGTGCGGCTACTGCCCACACAATTCACAAAGACAGAAAAAAGAAGAATATTTTTATTGTTTGTGTAGCACACTTTGAGGGTGTCACCACCCTTTAACAGACAGACGCACACTTGTCGCTGCTGCTTTGAGGATGCAAGTGCGGCTACAGCCCACACAATTCACAAAGACAGAAAAAAAAAGAACAATATTTTTATTGTTTGTGTAGCACACTTTGAGGGTGTCACCACCCTTTAACAGACAGACGCACGCTTGTCGCTGCTGCTTTAAGGATGCAGGAGCGGCTACAGCCCACACATTTCACAAAGACAGAAAAAAAAGAACAATATTTTTATTGTTTGTTTAGCACACTTTGAGGGTGTCACCACCCTTTAACAGACAGGTGCACGCTTGTCACTGCTGCTTTAAGGATGCAGGTGCGGCTACAGCCCACACATTTCACAAAGACAGAAAAAAAAAGAAGAATATTTTTATTGTTTGTGTAGCAGACTTTGAGGGTGTCACCACCCTTTAACAGACAGACGCATGGTTGTCGCTGCTGCTTTAAGGATGCAAGTGCGGCAACAGCCCACACAAGTCACAAACACATAAAAAAAATAGATTTTTATTTTTTGGAGCACTTTGAGAGTTACAACACCCTTTAACAGACAGACACACGCTTGTCGCTGCTGCTTTGAGGATGCAAGTGCGGCTACAGCCCACACAATTCACAAAGACAGAAAAAAGAAGAAGAATATTTTTATTGTTTGTGTAGCACACTTTGAGGGTGACACCACCCTTTAACAGACAGACACACGCTTGTCGCTGCTGCTTTGAGGATGCAAGTGCAGCTACAGCCCACACAATTCACAAAGACAGAAAAAAAAAAGAAGAATATTTTTATTGTTTGTGTAGCACACTTTGAGGGTGTCACCACCCTTTAACAGAAAGATGCACGCTTGTCGCTGCTGCTTTGAGGATGCAAGTGCGGCTACAGCCCACACAATTCACAAAGACAGAAAAAAGAAGAATATTTTTATTGTTTGTGTAGCACACTTTGAGGGTGTCACCACCCTTTAACAGACAGACGCACACTTGTCGCTGCTGCTTTGAGGATGCAAGTGCGGCTACAGCCCACACAATTCACAAAGACAGAAAAAAAAAGATTAATATTTTTATTGTTTGTGTAGCACACTTTGAGGGTGTCACCACCCTTTAACAGACAGACGCACGCTTGTCGCTGCTGCTTTAAGGATGCAGGAGCGGCAACAGCCCACACATTTCACAAAGACAGAAAAAAAAGAACAATATTTTTATTGTTTGTTTAGCACACTTTGAGGGTGTCACCACCCTTTAACAGACAGACGCATGCTTGTCGCTGCTGTTTAAGGATGCAGGTGCGGCTACAGCCCACACATTTCACAAAGACAGAAAAAAAAAGAACAATATTTTTATTGTTTGTGTAGCACACTTTGAGGGTGTCACCACCCTTTAACAGACAGACGCTTGCTTGTCGCTGCTGCTTTAAGGATGCAGGTGCAGCTACAGCCCACACATTTCACAAAGACAGAAAAAAAAAGAAGAATATTTTTATTGTTTGTGGAGCGCACTTTGAGGATAACACTACCCTTTAACAGACAGACGCACGCTTGTCGCTGCTGCTTTGAGGATGCAAGTGCGGCTACAGCCCACACAATTCACAAAGACAGAAAAAAGAAGAATATTTTTATTGTTTGTGTAGCACACTTTGAGGGTGTCACCACCCTTTAACAGACAGACGCACGCTTGTCGCTGCTGCTTTGAGGATGCAAGTGCGGCTACAGCCCACACAATTCACAAAGACAGAAAAAAAAAGAACAATATTTTTATTGTTTGTGTAGCACACATTGAGGGTGTCACCACCCTTTAACAGACAGACGCACGCTTGTCACTGCTGCTTTAAGGATGCAGGTGCGACTACAGCCCACACATTTCACAAAGACAGAAAAAAAAAGAACAATATTTTTATTGTTTGTGTAGCACACTTTGAGGGTGTCACCACCCTTTAACAGACAGGGGCACGCTTGTCACTGCTGCTTTAAGGATGCAGGTGCGGCTACAGCCCACACATTTCACAAAGACAGAAAAAAAAGAAGAATATTTTTATTGTTTGTTTAGCACACTTTGAGGGTGTCACCACCCTTTAACAGACAGGTGCACGCTTGTCACTGCTGCTTTAAGGATGCAGGTGCGGCTACAGCCCACACAAGTCACAAACACATAAAAAAAAATAGATTTTTATTTTTTGGAGCACTTTGAGAGTTACAACACCCTTTAACAGACAGACGCACGCTTGTCGCTGCTGCTTTGAGGATGCAAGTGCGGCTACAGCACACACAATTCACAAAGACAGAAAAAAGAAGAATATTTTTATTGTTTGTGTAGCACACTTTGAGGGTGTCACCACCCTTTAACAGACAGATGCACACTTGTCGCTGCTGCTTTGAGGATGCAAGTGCGGCTACAGCCCACACAATTCACAAAGACAGAAAAAAAAAGAACAATATTTTTATTGTTTGTGTAGCACACTTTGAGGGTGTCACCACCCTTTAACAGACAGACGCACGCTTGTCGCTGCTGCTTTGAGGATGCAAGTGCGGCTACTGCCCACACAATTCACAAAGACAGAAAAAAGAAGAATATTTTTATTGTTTGTGTAGCACACTTTGAGGGTGTCACCACCCTTTAACAGACAGACGCACACTTGTCGCTGCTGCTTTGAGGATGCAAGTGCGGCTACAGCCCACACAATTCACAAAGACAGAAAAAAAAAGAACAATATTTTTATTGTTTGTGTAGCACACTTTGAGGGTGTCACCACCCTTTAACAGACAGACGCACGCTTGTCGCTGCTGCTTTAAGGATGCAGGAGCAGCTACAGCCCACACATTTCACAAAGACAGAAAAAAAAGAACAATATTTTTATTGTTTGTTTAGCACACTTTGAGGGTGTCACCACCCTTTAACAGACAGGTGCACGCTTGTCACTGCTGCTTTAAGGATGCAGGTGCGGCTACAGCCCACACATTTCACAAAGACAGAAAAAAAAAGAAGAATATTTTTATTGTTTGTGTAGCACACTTTGAGGGTGTCACCACCCTTTAACAGACAGACGCATGGTTGTCGCTGCTGCTTTAAGGATGCAAGTGCGGCTACAGCCCACACAAGTCACAAACACATAAAAAAAAATAGATTTTTATTTTTTGGAGCACTTTGAGAGTTACAACACCCTTTAACAGACAGACGCACGCTTGTCGCTGCTGCTTTGAGGATGCAAGTGCGGCTACAGCACACACAATTCACAAAGACAGAAAAAAGAAGAATATTTTTATTGTTTGTGTAGCACACTTTGAGGGTGTCACCACCCTTTAACAGACAGATGCACACTTGTCGCTGCTGCTTTGAGGATGCAAGTGCGGCTACAGCCCACACAATTCACAAAGACAGAAAAAAAAAGAACAATATTTTTATTGTTTGTGTAGCACACTTTGAGGGTGTCACCACCCTTTAACAGACAGACGCACGCTTGTCGCTGCTGCTTTGAGGATGCAAGTGCGGCTACTGCCCACACAATTCACAAAGACAGAAAAAAGAAGAATATTTTTATTGTTTGTGTAGCACACTTTGAGGGTGTCACCACCCTTTAACAGACAGACGCACACTTGTCGCTGCTGCTTTGAGGATGCAAGTGCGGCTACAGCCCACACAATTCACAAAGACAGAAAAAAAAAGAACAATATTTTTATTGTTTGTGTAGCACACTTTGAGGGTGTCACCACCCTTTAACAGACAGACGCACGCTTGTCGCTGCTGCTTTAAGGATGCAGGAGCGGCTACAGCCCACACATTTCACAAAGACAGAAAAAAAAGAACAATATTTTTATTGTTTGTTTAGCACACTTTGAGGGTGTCACCACCCTTTAACAGACAGGTGCACGCTTGTCACTGCTGCTTTAAGGATGCAGGTGCGGCTACAGCCCACACATTTCACAAAGACAGAAAAAAGAAGAATATTTTTATTGTTTGTGTAGCACACTTTGAGGGTGTCACCACCCTTTAACAGACAGATGCACACTTGTCGCTGCTGCTTTGAGGATGCAAGTGCGGCTACAGCCCACACAATTCACAAAGACAGAAAAAAAAAGAACAATATTTTTATTGTTTGTGTAGCACACTTTGAGGGTGTCACCACCCTTTAACAGACAGACGCACGCTTGTCGCTGCTGCTTTGAGGATGCAAGTGCGGCTACTGCCCACACAATTCACAAAGACAGAAAAAAGAAGAATATTTTTATTGTTTGTGTAGCACACTTTGAGGGTGTCACCACCCTTTAACAGACAGACGCACACTTGTCGCTGCTGCTTTGAGGATGCAAGTGCGGCTACAGCCCACACAATTCACAAAGACAGAAAAAAAAAGAACAATATTTTTATTGTTTGTGTAGCACACTTTGAGGGTGTCACCACCCTTTAACAGACAGACGCACGCTTGTCGCTGCTGCTTTAAGGATGCAGGAGCGGCTACAGCCCACACATTTCACAAAGACAGAAAAAAAAGAACAATATTTTTATTGTTTGTTTAGCACACTTTGAGGGTGTCACCACCCTTTAACAGACAGGTGCACGCTTGTCACTGCTGCTTTAAGGATGCAGGTGCGGCTACAGCCCACACATTTCACAAAGACAGAAAAAAAAAGAAGAATATTTTTATTGTTTGTGTAGCAGACTTTGAGGGTGTCACCACCCTTTAACAGACAGACGCATGGTTGTCGCTGCTGCTTTAAGGATGCAAGTGCGGCAACAGCCCACACAAGTCACAAACACATAAAAAAAATAGATTTTTATTTTTTGGAGCACTTTGAGAGTTACAACACCCTTTAACAGACAGACACACGCTTGTCGCTGCTGCTTTGAGGATGCAAGTGCGGCTACAGCCCACACAATTCACAAAGACAGAAAAAAGAAGAAGAATATTTTTATTGTTTGTGTAGCACACTTTGAGGGTGACACCACCCTTTAACAGACAGACACACGCTTGTCGCTGCTGCTTTGAGGATGCAAGTGCAGCTACAGCCCACACAATTCACAAAGACAGAAAAAAAAAAGAAGAATATTTTTATTGTTTGTGTAGCACACTTTGAGGGTGTCACCACCCTTTAACAGAAAGATGCACGCTTGTCGCTGCTGCTTTGAGGATGCAAGTGCGGCTACAGCCCACACAATTCACAAAGACAGAAAAAAGAAGAATATTTTTATTGTTTGTGTAGCACACTTTGAGGGTGTCACCACCCTTTAACAGACAGACGCACACTTGTCGCTGCTGCTTTGAGGATGCAAGTGCGGCTACAGCCCACACAATTCACAAAGACAGAAAAAAAAAGATTAATATTTTTATTGTTTGTGTAGCACACTTTGAGGGTGTCACCACCCTTTAACAGACAGACGCACGCTTGTCGCTGCTGCTTTAAGGATGCAGGAGCGGCAACAGCCCACACATTTCACAAAGACAGAAAAAAAAGAACAATATTTTTATTGTTTGTTTAGCACACTTTGAGGGTGTCACCACCCTTTAACAGACAGACGCATGCTTGTCGCTGCTGTTTAAGGATGCAGGTGCGGCTACAGCCCACACATTTCACAAAGACAGAAAAAAAAAGAACAATATTTTTATTGTTTGTGTAGCACACTTTGAGGGTGTCACCACCCTTTAACAGACAGACGCTTGCTTGTCGCTGCTGCTTTAAGGATGCAGGTGCGGCTACAGCCCACACATTTCACAAAGACAGAAAAAAAAAGAAGAATATTTTTATTGTTTGTGGAGCGCACTTTGAGGATAACACTACCCTTTAACAGACAGACGCACGCTTGTCGCTGCTGCTTTGAGGATGCAAGTGCGGCTACAGCCCACACAATTCACAAAGACAGAAAAAAGAAGAATATTTTTATTGTTTGTGTAGCACACTTTGAGGGTGTCACCACCCTTTAACAGACAGACGCACGCTTGTCGCTGCTGCTTTGAGGATGCAAGTGTGGCTACAGCCCACACAATTCACAAAGACAGAAAAAAAAAGAACAATATTTTTATTGTTTGTGTAGCACACATTGAGGGTGTCACCACCCTTTAACAGACAGGGGCACGCTTGTCACTGCTGCTTTAAGGATGCAGGTGCGGCTACAGCCCACACATTTCACAAAGACAGAAAAAAAAGAAGAATATTTTTATTGTTTGTTTAGCACACTTTGAGGGTGTCACCACCCTTTAACAGACAGGTGCACGCTTGTCACTGCTGCTTTAAGGATGCAGGTGCGGCTACAGCCCACACAAGTCACAAACACATAAAAAAAAATAGATTTTTATTTTTTGGAGCACTTTGAGAGTTACAACACCCTTTAACAGACAGACGCACGCTTGTCGCTGCTGCTTTGAGGATGCAAGTGCGGCTACAGCACACACAATTCACAAAGACAGAAAAAAGAAGAATATTTTTATTGTTTGTGTAGCACACTTTGAGGGTGTCACCACCCTTTAACAGACAGATGCACACTTGTCGCTGCTGCTTTGAGGATGCAAGTGCGGCTACAGCCCACACAATTCACAAAGACAGAAAAAAAAAGAACAATATTTTTATTGTTTGTGTAGCACACTTTGAGGGTGTCACCACCCTTTAACAGACAGACGCACGCTTGTCGCTGCTGCTTTGAGGATGCAAGTGCGGCTACTGCCCACACAATTCACAAAGACAGAAAAAAGAAGAATATTTTTATTGTTTGTGTAGCACACTTTGAGGGTGTCACCACCCTTTAACAGACAGACGCACACTTGTCGCTGCTGCTTTGAGGATGCAAGTGCGGCTACAGCCCACACAATTCACAAAGACAGAAAAAAAAAGAACAATATTTTTATTGTTTGTGTAGCACACTTTGAGGGTGTCACCACCCTTTAACAGACAGACGCACGCTTGTCACTGCTGCTTTAAGGATGCAGGAGCGGCTACAGCCCACACATTTCACAAAGACAGAAAAAAAAGAACAATATTTTTATTGTTTGTTTAGCACACTTTGAGGGTGTCACCACCCTTTAACAGACAGACGCACGCTTGTCACTGCTGCTTTAAGGATGCAGGAGCGGCTACAGCCCACACATTTCACAAAGACAGAAAAAAAAGAACAATATTTTTATTGTTTGTTTAGCACACTTTGAGGGTGTCACCACCCTTTAACAGACAGGTGCACGCTTGTCACTGCTGCTTTAAGGATGCAGGTGCGGCTACAGCCCACACATTTCACAAAGACAGAAAAAAAAAGAAGAATATTTTTATTGTTTGTGTAGCACACTTTGAGGGTGTCACCACCCTTTAACAGACAGACGCATGGTTGTCGCTGCTGCTTTAAGGATGCAAGTGCGGCTACAGCCCACACAAGTCACAAACACATAAAAAAAAATAGATTTTTATTTTTTGGAGCACTTTGAGAGTTACAACACCCTTTAACAGACAGACGCACGCTTGTCGCTGCTGCTTTGAGGATGCAAGTGCGGCTACAGCACACACAATTCACAAAGACAGAAAAAAGAAGAATATTTTTATTGTTTGTGTAGCACACTTTGAGGGTGTCACCACCCTTTAACAGACAGATGCACACTTGTCGCTGCTGCTTTGAGGATGCAAGTGCGGCTACAGCCCACACAATTCACAAAGACAGAAAAAAAAAGAACAATATTTTTATTGTTTGTGTAGCACACTTTGAGGGTGTCACCACCCTTTAACAGACAGACGCACGCTTGTCGCTGCTGCTTTGAGGATGCAAGTGCGGCTACTGCCCACACAATTCACAAAGACAGAAAAAAGAAGAATATTTTTATTGTTTGTGTAGCACACTTTGAGGGTGTCACCACCCTTTAACAGACAGACGCACACTTGTCGCTGCTGCTTTGAGGATGCAAGTGCGGCTACAGCCCACACAATTCACAAAGACAGAAAAAAAAAGAACAATATTTTTATTGTTTGTGTAGCACACTTTGAGGGTGTCACCACCCTTTAACAGACAGACGCACGCTTGTCGCTGCTGCTTTAAGGATGCAGGAGCGGCTACAGCCCACACATTTCACAAAGACAGAAAAAAAAGAACAATATTTTTATTGTTTGTTTAGCACACTTTGAGGGTGTCACCACCCTTTAACAGACAGGTGCACGCTTGTCACTGCTGCTTTAAGGATGCAGGTGCGGCTACAGCCCACACATTTCACAAAGACAGAAAAAAGAAGAATATTTTTATTGTTTGTGTAGCACACTTTGAGGGTGTCACCACCCTTTAACAGACAGATGCACACTTGTCGCTGCTGCTTTGAGGATGCAAGTGCGGCTACAGCCCACACAATTCACAAAGACAGAAAAAAAAAGAACAATATTTTTATTGTTTGTGTAGCACACTTTGAGGGTGTCACCACCCTTTAACAGACAGACGCACGCTTGTCGCTGCTGCTTTGAGGATGCAAGTGCGGCTACTGCCCACACAATTCACAAAGACAGAAAAAAGAAGAATATTTTTATTGTTTGTGTAGCACACTTTGAGGGTGTCACCACCCTTTAACAGACAGACGCACACTTGTCGCTGCTGCTTTGAGGATGCAAGTGCGGCTACAGCCCACACAATTCACAAAGACAGAAAAAAAAAGAACAATATTTTTATTGTTTGTGTAGCACACTTTGAGGGTGTCACCACCCTTTAACAGACAGACGCACGCTTGTCGCTGCTGCTTTAAGGATGCAGGAGCGGCTACAGCCCACACATTTCACAAAGACAGAAAAAAAAGAACAATATTTTTATTGTTTGTTTAGCACACTTTGAGGGTGTCACCACCCTTTAACAGACAGGTGCACGCTTGTCACTGCTGCTTTAAGGATGCAGGTGCGGCTACAGCCCACACATTTCACAAAGACAGAAAAAAAAAGAAGAATATTTTTATTGTTTGTGTAGCAGACTTTGAGGGTGTCACCACCCTTTAACAGACAGACGCATGGTTGTCGCTGCTGCTTTAAGGATGCAGGAGCGGCTACAGCCCACACATTTCACAAAGACAGAAAAAAAAGAACAATATTTTTATTGTTTGTTTAGCACACTTTGAGGGTGTCACCACCCTTTAACAGACAGACGCACGCTTGTCACTGCTGCTTTAAGGATGCAGGAGCGGCTACAGCCCACACATTTCACAAAGACAGAAAAAAAAGAACAATATTTTTATTGTTTGTTTAGCACACTTTGAGGGTGTCACCACCCTTTAACAGACAGGTGCACGCTTGTCACTGCTGCTTTAAGGATGCAGGTGCGGCTACAGCCCACACATTTCACAAAGACAGAAAAAAAAAGAAGAATATTTTTATTGTTTGTGTAGCACACTTTGAGGGTGTCACCACCCTTTAACAGACAGACGCATGGTTGTCGCTGCTGCTTTAAGGATGCAAGTGCGGCTACAGCCCACACAAGTCACAAACACATAAAAAAAAATAGATTTTTATTTTTTGGAGCACTTTGAGAGTTACAACACCCTTTAACAGACAGACGCACGCTTGTCGCTGCTGCTTTGAGGATGCAAGTGCGGCTACAGCACACACAATTCACAAAGACAGAAAAAAGAAGAATATTTTTATTGTTTGTGTAGCACACTTTGAGGGTGTCACCACCCTTTAACAGACAGATGCACACTTGTCGCTGCTGCTTTGAGGATGCAAGTGCGGCTACAGCCCACACAATTCACAAAGACAGAAAAAAAAAGAACAATATTTTTATTGTTTGTGTAGCACACTTTGAGGGTGTCACCACCCTTTAACAGACAGACGCACGCTTGTCGCTGCTGCTTTGAGGATGCAAGTGCGGCTACTGCCCACACAATTCACAAAGACAGAAAAAAGAAGAATATTTTTATTGTTTGTGTAGCACACTTTGAGGGTGTCACCACCCTTTAACAGACAGACGCACACTTGTCGCTGCTGCTTTGAGGATGCAAGTGCGGCTACAGCCCACACAATTCACAAAGACAGAAAAAAAAAGAACAATATTTTTATTGTTTGTGTAGCACACTTTGAGGGTGTCACCACCCTTTAACAGACAGACGCACGCTTGTCGCTGCTGCTTTAAGGATGCAGGAGCGGCTACAGCCCACACATTTCACAAAGACAGAAAAAAAAGAACAATATTTTTATTGTTTGTTTAGCACACTTTGAGGGTGTCACCACCCTTTAACAGACAGGTGCACGCTTGTCACTGCTGCTTTAAGGATGCAGGTGCGGCTACAGCCCACACATTTCACAAAGACAGAAAAAAGAAGAATATTTTTATTGTTTGTGTAGCACACTTTGAGGGTGTCACCACCCTTTAACAGACAGATGCACACTTGTCGCTGCTGCTTTGAGGATGCAAGTGCGGCTACAGCCCACACAATTCACAAAGACAGAAAAAAAAAGAACAATATTTTTATTGTTTGTGTAGCACACTTTGAGGGTGTCACCACCCTTTAACAGACAGACGCACGCTTGTCGCTGCTGCTTTGAGGATGCAAGTGCGGCTACTGCCCACACAATTCACAAAGACAGAAAAAAGAAGAATATTTTTATTGTTTGTGTAGCACACTTTGAGGGTGTCACCACCCTTTAACAGACAGACGCACACTTGTCGCTGCTGCTTTGAGGATGCAAGTGCGGCTACAGCCCACACAATTCACAAAGACAGAAAAAAAAAGAACAATATTTTTATTGTTTGTGTAGCACACTTTGAGGGTGTCACCACCCTTTAACAGACAGACGCACGCTTGTCGCTGCTGCTTTAAGGATGCAGGAGCGGCTACAGCCCACACATTTCACAAAGACAGAAAAAAAAGAACAATATTTTTATTGTTTGTTTAGCACACTTTGAGGGTGTCACCACCCTTTAACAGACAGGTGCACGCTTGTCACTGCTGCTTTAAGGATGCAGGTGCGGCTACAGCCCACACATTTCACAAAGACAGAAAAAAAAAGAAGAATATTTTTATTGTTTGTGTAGCAGACTTTGAGGGTGTCACCACCCTTTAACAGACAGACGCATGGTTGTCGCTGCTGCTTTAAGGATGCAAGTGCGGCAACAGCCCACACAAGTCACAAACACATAAAAAAAATAGATTTTTATTTTTTGGAGCACTTTGAGAGTTACAACACCCTTTAACAGACAGACACACGCTTGTCGCTGCTGCTTTGAGGATGCAAGTGCGGCTACAGCCCACACAATTCACAAAGACAGAAAAAAGAAGAAGAATATTTTTATTGTTTGTGTAGCACACTTTGAGGGTGACACCACCCTTTAACAGACAGACACACGCTTGTCGCTGCTGCTTTGAGGATGCAAGTGCAGCTACAGCCCACACAATTCACAAAGACAGAAAAAAAAAAGAAGAATATTTTTATTGTTTGTGTAGCACACTTTGAGGGTGTCACCACCCTTTAACAGAAAGATGCACGCTTGTCGCTGCTGCTTTGAGGATGCAAGTGCGGCTACAGCCCACACAATTCACAAAGACAGAAAAAAGAAGAATATTTTTATTGTTTGTGTAGCACACTTTGAGGGTGTCACCACCCTTTAACAGACAGACGCACACTTGTCGCTGCTGCTTTGAGGATGCAAGTGCGGCTACAGCCCACACAATTCACAAAGACAGAAAAAAAAAGATTAATATTTTTATTGTTTGTGTAGCACACTTTGAGGGTGTCACCACCCTTTAACAGACAGACGCACGCTTGTCGCTGCTGCTTTAAGGATGCAGGAGCGGCAACAGCCCACACATTTCACAAAGACAGAAAAAAAAGAACAATATTTTTATTGTTTGTTTAGCACACTTTGAGGGTGTCACCACCCTTTAACAGACAGACGCATGCTTGTCGCTGCTGTTTAAGGATGCAGGTGCGGCTACAGCCCACACATTTCACAAAGACAGAAAAAAAAAGAACAATATTTTTATTGTTTGTGTAGCACACTTTGAGGGTGTCACCACCCTTTAACAGACAGACGCTTGCTTGTCGCTGCTGCTTTAAGGATGCAGGTGCAGCTACAGCCCACACATTTCACAAAGACAGAAAAAAAAAGAAGAATATTTTTATTGTTTGTGGAGCGCACTTTGAGGATAACACTACCCTTTAACAGACAGACGCACGCTTGTCGCTGCTGCTTTGAGGATGCAAGTGCGGCTACAGCCCACACAATTCACAAAGACAGAAAAAAGAAGAATATTTTTATTGTTTGTGTAGCACACTTTGAGGGTGTCACCACCCTTTAACAGACAGACGCACGCTTGTCGCTGCTGCTTTGAGGATGCAAGTGCGGCTACAGCCCACACAATTCACAAAGACAGAAAAAAAAAGAACAATATTTTTATTGTTTGTGTAGCACACATTGAGGGTGTCACCACCCTTTAACAGACAGACGCACGCTTGTCACTGCTGCTTTAAGGATGCAGGTGCGACTACAGCCCACACATTTCACAAAGACAGAAAAAAAAAGAACAATATTTTTATTGTTTGTGTAGCACACTTTGAGGGTGTCACCACCCTTTAACAGACAGGGGCACGCTTGTCACTGCTGCTTTAAGGATGCAGGTGCGGCTACAGCCCACACATTTCACAAAGACAGAAAAAAAAGAAGAATATTTTTATTGTTTGTTTAGCACACTTTGAGGGTGTCACCACCCTTTAACAGACAGGTGCACGCTTGTCACTGCTGCTTTAAGGATGCAGGTGCGGCTACAGCCCACACAAGTCACAAACACATAAAAAAAAATAGATTTTTATTTTTTGGAGCACTTTGAGAGTTACAACACCCTTTAACAGACAGACGCACGCTTGTCGCTGCTGCTTTGAGGATGCAAGTGCGGCTACAGCACACACAATTCACAAAGACAGAAAAAAGAAGAATATTTTTATTGTTTGTGTAGCACACTTTGAGGGTGTCACCACCCTTTAACAGACAGATGCACACTTGTCGCTGCTGCTTTGAGGATGCAAGTGCGGCTACAGCCCACACAATTCACAAAGACAGAAAAAAAAGAACAATATTTTTATTGTTTGTGTAGCACACTTTGAGGGTGTCACCACCCTTTAACAGACAGACGCACGCTTGTCGCTGCTGCTTTGAGGATGCAAGTGCGGCTACAGCCCACACAATTCACAAAGACAGAAAAAAGAAGAATATTTTTATTGTTTGTGTAGCACACTTTGAGGGTGTCACCACCCTTTAACAGACAGACGCACACTTGTCGCTGCTGCTTTGAGGATGCAAGTGCGGCTACAGCCCACACAATTCACAAAGACAGAAAAAAAAAGATTAATATTTTTATTGTTTGTGTAGCACACTTTGAGGGTGTCACCACCCTTTAACAGACAGACGCACGCTTGTCGCTGCTGCTTTAAGGATGCAGGAGCGGCAACAGCCCACACATTTCACAAAGACAGAAAAAAAAGAACAATATTTTTATTGTTTGTTTAGCACACTTTGAGGGTGTCACCACCCTTTAACAGACAGACGCATGCTTGTCGCTGCTGTTTAAGGATGCAGGTGCGGCTACAGCCCACACATTTCACAAAGACAGAAAAAAAAAGAACAATATTTTTATTGTTTGTGTAGCACACTTTGAGGGTGTCACCACCCTTTAACAGACAGACGCTTGCTTGTCGCTGCTGCTTTAAGGATGCAGGTGCAGCTACAGCCCACACATTTCACAAAGACAGAAAAAAAAAGAAGAATATTTTTATTGTTTGTGGAGCGCACTTTGAGGATAACACTACCCTTTAACAGACAGACGCACGCTTGTCGCTGCTGCTTTGAGGATGCAAGTGCGGCTACAGCCCACACAATTCACAAAGACAGAAAAAAGAAGAATATTTTTATTGTTTGTGTAGCACACTTTGAGGGTGTCACCACCCTTTAACAGACAGACGCACGCTTGTCGCTGCTGCTTTGAGGATGCAAGTGCGGCTACAGCCCACACAATTCACAAAGACAGAAAAAAAAAGAACAATATTTTTATTGTTTGTGTAGCACACATTGAGGGTGTCACCACCCTTTAACAGACAGACGCACGCTTGTCACTGCTGCTTTAAGGATGCAGGTGCGACTACAGCCCACACATTTCACAAAGACAGAAAAAAAAAGAACAATATTTTTATTGTTTGTGTAGCACACTTTGAGGGTGTCACCACCCTTTAACAGACAGGGGCACGCTTGTCACTGCTGCTTTAAGGATGCAGGTGCGGCTACAGCCCACACATTTCACAAAGACAGAAAAAAAAGAACAATATTTTTATTGTTTGTTTAGCACACTTTGAGGGTGTCACCACCCTTTAACAGACAGGTGCACGCTTGTCACTGCTGCTTTAAGGATGCAGGTGCGGCTACAGCCCACACATTTCACAAAGACAGAAAAAAAAAGAAGAATATTTTTATTGTTTGTGTAGCACACTTTGAGGGTGTCACCACCCTTTAACAGACAGACGCATGGTTGTCGCTGCTGCTTTAAGGATGCAAGTGCGGCTACAGCCTACACAAGTCACAAACACATAAAAAAAAATAGATTTTTATTTTTTGGAGCACTTTGAGAGTTACAACACCCTTTAACAGACAGACGCACGCTTGTCGCTGCTGCTTTGAGGATGCAAGTGCGGCTACAGCACACACAATTCACAAAGACAGAAAAAAGAAGAATATTTTTATTGTTTGTGTAGCACACTTTGAGGGTGTCACCACCCTTTAACAGACAGATGCACACTTGTCGCTGCTGCTTTGAGGATGCAAGTGCGGCTACAGCCCACACAATTCACAAAGACAGAAAAAAAAAGAACAATATTTTTATTGTTTGTGTAGCACACTTTGAGGGTGTCACCACCCTTTAACAGACAGACGCACGCTTGTCGCTGCTGCTTTGAGGATGCAAGTGCGGCTACTGCCCACACAATTCACAAAGACAGAAAAAAGAAGAATATTTTTATTGTTTGTGTAGCACACTTTGAGGGTGTCACCACCCTTTAACAGACAGACGCACACTTGTCGCTGCTGCTTTGAGGATGCAAGTGCGGCTACAGCCCACACAATTCACAAAGACAGAAAAAAAAAGAACAATATTTTTATTGTTTGTGTAGCACACTTTGAGGGTGTCACCAACCTTTAACAGACAGACGCACGCTTGTCGCTGCTGCTTTAAGGATGCAGGAGCGGCTACAGCCCACACATTTCACAAAGACAGAAAAAAAAGAACAATATTTTTATTGTTTGTTTAGCACACTTTGAGGGTGTCACCACCCTTTAACAGACAGGTGCACGCTTGTCACTGCTGCTTTAAGGATGCAGGTGCGGCTACAGCCCACACATTTCACAAAGACAGAAAAAAAAAGAAGAATATTTTTATTGTTTGTGTAGCACACTTTGAGGGTGTCACCACCCTTTAACAGACAGACGCATGGTTGTCGCTGCTGCTTTAAGGATGCAAGTGTGGCTACAGCCCACACAAGTCACAAACACATAAAAAAAATAGATTTTTATTTTTTGGAGCACTTTGAGAGTTACAACACCCTTTAACAGACAGACGCACGCTTGTCGCTGCTGCTTTGAGGATGCAAGTGCGGCTACAGCCCACACAATTCACAAAGACAGAAAAAAGAAGAATAATATTTTTATTGTTTGTGTAGCACACTTTGAGGGTGACACCACCCTTTAACAGACAGACACACGCTTGTCGCTGCTGCTTTGAGGATGCAAGTGCAGCTACAGCCCACACAATTCACAAAGACAGAAAAAAAAAAGAAGAATATTTTTATTGTTTGTGTAGCACACTTTGAGGGTGTCACCACCCTTTAACAGAAAGATGCACGCTTGTCGCTGCTGCTTTGAGGATGCAAGTGCGGCTACAGCCCACACAATTCACAAAGACAGAAAAAAGAAGAATATTTTTATTGTTTGTGTAGCACACTTTGAGGGTGTCACCACCCTTTAACAGACAGACGCACACTTGTCGCTGCTGCTTTGAGGATGCAAGTGCGGCTACAGCCCACACAATTCACAAAGATAGAAAAAAAAAGATTAATATTTTTATTGTTTGTGTAGCACACTTTGAGGGTGTCACCACCCTTTAACAGACAGACGCACGCTTGTCGCTGCTGCTTTAAGGATGCAGGAGCGGCAACAGCCCACACATTTCACAAAGACAGAAAAAAAAGAACAATATTTTTATTGTTTGTTTAGCACACTTTGAGGGTGTCACCAACCTTTAACAGATAGACGCATGCTTGTCGCTGCTGTTTAAGGATGCAGGTGCGGCTACAGCCCACACATTTCACAAAGACAGAAAAAAAAAGAACAATATTTTTATTGTTTGTGTAGCACACTTTGAGGGTGTCACCACCCTTTAACAGACATACGCATGCTTGTCGCTGCTGCTTTAAGGATGCAGGTGCAGCTACAGCCCACACATTTCACAAAGACAGAAAAAAAAAGAAGAATATTTTTATTGTTTGTGGAGCGCACTTTGAGGATAACACTACCCTTTAACAGACAGACGCACGCTTGTCGCTGCTGCTTTGAAGATGCAAGTGCGGCTACAGCCCACACAATTCACAAAGACAGAAAAAAGAAGAATATTTTTATTGTTTGTGTAGCACACTTTGAGGGTGTCACCACCCTTTAACAGACAGACGCACGCTTGTCGCTGCTGCTTTGAGGATGCAAGTGCGGCTACAGCCCACACAATTCACAAAGACAGAAAAAAAAAGAACAATATTTTTATTGTTTGTGTAGCACACATTGAGGGTGTCACCACCCTTTAACAGACAGACGCACGCTTGTCACTGCTGCTTTAAGGATGCAGGTGCGACTACAGCCCACACATTTCACAAAGACAGAAAAAAAAAGAACAATATTTTTATTGTTTGTGTAGCACACTTTGAGGGTGTCACCACCCTTTAACAGACAGGTGCACGCTTGTCACTGCTGCTTTAAGGATGCAGGTGTGGCTACAGCCCACACATTTCACAAAGACAGAAAAAAAAAGAACAATATTTTTATTGTTTGTGTAGCACACTTTGAGGGTGTCACCACCCTTTAACAGACAGACGCACACTTGTCGCTGCTGCTTTGAGGATGCAAGTGCGGCTACAGCCCACACAATTCACAAAGACAGAAAAAAAAAGAACAATATTTTTATTGTTTGTGTAGCACACTTTGAGGGTGTCACCACCCTTTAACAGACAGACGCACGCTTGTCGCTGCTGCTTTAAGGATGCAGGAGCAGCTACAGCCCACACATTTCACAAAGACAGAAAAAAAAGAACAATATTTTTATTGTTTGTTTAGCACACTTTGAGGGTGTCACCACCCTTTAACAGACAGGTGCACGCTTGTCACTGCTGCTTTAAGGATGCAGGTGCGGCTACAGCCCACACATTTCACAAAGACAGAAAAAAAAAGAAGAATATTTTTATTGTTTGTGTAGCACACTTTGAGGGTGTCACCACCCTTTAACAGACAGACGCATGGTTGTCGCTGCTGCTTTAAGGATGCAAGTGCGGCTACAGCCCACACAAGTCACAAACACATAAAAAAAATAGATTTTTATTTTTTGGAGCACTTTGAGAGTTACAACACCCTTTAACAGACAGACGCACGCTTGTCGCTGCTGCTTTGAGGATGCAAGTGCGGCTACAGCCCACACAATTCACAAAGACAGAAAAAAGAAGAAGAATATTTTTATTGTTTGTGTAGCACACTTTGAGGGTGACACCACCCTTTAACAGACAGACACACGCTTGTCGCTGCTGCTTTGAGGATGCAAGTGCAGCTACAGCCCACACAATTCACAAAGACAGAAAAAAAAAAGAAGAATATTTTTATTGTTTGTGTAGCACACTTTGAGGGTGTCACCACCCTTTAACAGAAAGATGCACGCTTGTCGCTGCTGCTTTGAGGATGCAAGTGCGGCTACAGCCCACACAATTCACAAAGACAGAAAAAAGAAGAATATTTTTATTGTTTGTGTAGCACACTTTGAGGGTGTCACCACCCTTTAACAGACAGACGCACACTTGTCGCTGCTGCTTTGAGGATGCAAGTGCGGCTACAGCCCACACAATTCACAAAGATAGAAAAAAAAAGATTAATATTTTTATTGTTTGTGTAGCACACTTTGAGGGTGTCACCACCCTTTAACAGACAGACGCACACTTGTCGCTGCTGCTTTAAGGATGCAGGTGCGGCAACAGCCCACACATTTCACAAAGACAGAAAAAAAAGAACAATATTTTTATTGTTTGTTTAGCACACTTTGAGGGTGTCACCACCCTTTAACAGACAGACGCATGCTTGTCGCTGCTGTTTAAGGATGCAGGTGCGGCTACAGCCCACACATTTCACAAAGACAGAAAAAAAAAGAACAATATTTTTATTGTTTGTGTAGCACACTTTGAGGGTGTCACCACCCTTTAACAGACAGACGCATGCTTGTCGCTGCTGCTTTAAGGATGCAGGTGCAGCTACAGCCCACACATTTCACAAAGACAGAAAAAAAAAGAAGAATATTTTTATTGTTTGTGGAGCGCACTTTGAGGATAACACTACCCTTTAACAGACAGACGCACGCTTGTCGCTGCTGCTTTGAGGATGCAAGTGCGGCTACAGCCCACACAATTCACAAAGACAGAAAAAAGAAGAATATTTTTATTGTTTGTGTAGCACACTTTGAGGGTGTCACCACCCTTTAACAGACAGACGCACGCTTGTCGCTGCTGCTTTGAGGATGCAAGTGCGGCTACAGCCCACACAATTCACAAAGACAGAAAAAAAAAGAACAATATTTTTATTGTTTGTGTAGCACACATTGAGGGTGTCACCACCCTTTAACAGACAGATGCACGCTTGTCACTGCTGCTTTAAGGATGCAGGTGCGACTACAGCCCACACATTTCACAAAGACAGAAAAAAAAAGAACAATATTTTTATTGTTTGTGTAGCACACTTTGAGGGTGTCACCACCCTTTAACAGACAGGTGCACGCTTGTCACTGCTGCTTTAAGGATGCAGGTGCGACTACAGCCCACACATTTCACAAAGACAGAAAAAAAAAGAACAATATTTTTATTGTTTGTGTAGCACACTTTGAGGGTGTCACCACCCTTTAACAGACAGACGCATGGTTGTCGCTGCTGATTTAAGGATGCAGGTGCGGCTACAGCCCACACATTTCACAAAGACAGAAAAAAAAGAAGAATATTTTTTGTTGTTTGTGGAGCGCACTTTGAGGGTTACACCACCCTTTAACAGACAGATGCATTCTTGTCGCTGCTGCTTTGAGGATACAGGTGGAATCTTGACGGGATTTGGAACCGGGGGCACACTACCTCCATCAATTGTCTAAATCCCACTTCACTAATGGCGGATACCGGACGCACGTCTAACACCAACATAGCAGTCAAGGCCTCAGTTATACATTTTGCTTCAGGATGACTGCTGTCGTACTTCATCCTCATCGCTAGGGACTGTTGGAGGGTCAATTGTTTAGTAAAAGTAGTGATGTTCCTACTTCCTCTCTGGGAAGATGAACAACTCCCAGCAGCAGCAACAGCACTAGGAGGAAGTGGTTCTTGATCTTTCCCTATTTTATTTTTATCAGAGAAAGTTTGGTCCTCCATTTATGTTATATTGATATATACGTGCGGCTAAAGCGCACACATACACAGAACATATTTTTTTATTTTTGCTGGAGAGTAGTGCACTTTGTGGGTTACACCACCCTTTAAGAAATGAGCCAGCCGGCTCTTTACTTATGGGACACAGGCGCACGCTTGGTGCTGCTCCTTTGTTGATGCACGTGCAGCCACAGTGCACACAAGTCACAAACACAGAAAATATTTTTTTTTTTGGTTTGGACTGGAGTGTACTTTGGGGGTTACAGCACCCTTTAACGGTCAAGACAGCCTGCCCTTTACTTATGACACAGGCGCACGCTTGGCACTACTTTGTTGATGCACGTACGGCTACTGCACACACAATTCACAAACACAGAAAATATTTTTTTATTTGGTTTGGACTGGAGTGTACTTTGGGGGTTACAGCACCCTTTAACGGTCAAGCCAACCTGCCCTTTACTTATGACACAGGCGCACGCTTGGCACTACTTTGCTGATGCACGTGTGGCTACTGCGCACACAATTCACAAAGACAGAAAATAATTATTTTTGGGTTTTGACTGGAGTGTACTTTGGGGGTTACAGCACCTTTAATGGTCAAGCCAGCCGGCCCTTTACTTATGACACAGGCGCACGCTTGACACTACTTTGTTGATGCACGTGCTTCTACTGCGCACACAATTCACAAACACAGAAAAAATATTTTGTTATTTGGTTTGGAGTGTACTTTGGGAGTTACAGCACCCTTTAACGGTCAAGCCAGCCGGCCCTTTACTTATGACACAGGCGCACGCTTGGCACTACTTTGTTGATGCACGTGCGGCTACTGCACACACAATTCACAAACACAGAAAATATATATTTTTTTAGTTTGGATTGTACTTTGGGGTTGCAGCACCCTTTAACGGTCAAGCCAGCCGGCCCTTTACTTATGACACAGGCGCACGCTTGGCACTACTTTGTTGATGCACGTGCGGCTACTGCACACACAATTCACAAACACAGAAAATATATATTTTTTTAGTTTGGATTGTACTTTGGGGTTGCAGCACCCTTTAACGGTCAAGCCAGCCGGCCCTTTACTTATGACACAGGCGCACGCTTGGCACTACTTTGTTGATGCATGTGCGGCTACTGCGCACACAATTCACAAACACAGAAAAAATATTTTGTTATTTGGTTTGGAGTGTACTTTGGGGGTTACAGCACCCTTTAACGGTCAAGCCAGCCGGCCCTTTACTTATGACATAGGCGCACGCTTGGCACTACTTTGTTGATGCACGTGCGGCTACTGCGCACACAATTCACAAACACAGAAAATAATTTTTTTGGGGTTTGGACTGGAGTGTACTTTGGGGGTTACAGCACCCTTTAACGGTCAAGCCAGCCGGCCCTTTACTTATGACACAGGCGCACGCTTGGCACTACTTTGTTGATGCACGTGCGGCTACTGCGCACACAATTCACAAACACAGAAAATATATATTTTTTTGGTTTGGAGTGTACTTTGGGGGTTACAGCACCCTTTAACGGTCAAGCCAGCCAGCCCTTTACTTATGACACAGGCGTACGCTTGGCACTACTTTGTTGATGCACGTGCGGCTACTGCGCACACAATTCACAAAGACAGAAAATATATTATTTTTTTAGCACTTGGGGGGAGCACCCCTGATGGACAGAGCACCCCCTGGACAACACTACAGCACCCCTTTAGGACTGGGACACTGCACAGGACTTTGGAGTGGACACAGCCCCTATGGAGAACTGACTGCACAACACAGTCCAGCCAGCCAATATGGACTTTGAAGTAGTGGACACAGCCCCTATTAACAACAGCAGCACAGCACAACACAGCCAGCCCCTATGGACTTTAAAGTAGTGGACAACAGCAGCACAGCACAGCACAACACTACTCTGCACTACACTACACTACTCTACACAGCCCAGCCAGCCCTAACTCCCACCCTCCCTCTTCACTGTCCACAGCCGAGTGAGAAAATGGCGCCGACGCGGGTACCTTATATAGGATCCAAAACCCGCAAGACCCGGAAGGCGTGATGATGACGTTTTGCCTCGATTTCAGATCCGAGTCAGGCGGGAAAAGTCGAGCCTGACTCGGGTCTGACTCGGATCGGGGGGGCTCGGGGGGGTTCGGATTTCAGAAATCCGAACCCGCTCACCCCTAATATATATATATATATATATATATATAAATATATATTTATTCTATGTATATAAGCATTCACATATATGCATACACACAACTAATAAGCATGCTTATGCATAGCATACACACACACACACAAACCCACCCACACACAAAAGCACACTTACATACTCA